>OX377614.1:1087338-1452167 GCA_947397855.1 Thelaira solivaga
TTTTAAATCAAGAAAACACTTTTTTTATAAAGATAATTAATTTTATTTCATCACGTTTTCTTGCTAAAATAACAATAAAACATTTCTTCACTTTACAATCGAACTTCAAAATTTCAATAGTATGAGTACATAAAAAACAGATAAATAAATTTAAAAGAAAATTTTGTCACATGTACAAATTTATTCTATTAAATGTGTTAGTTGAATGTTATAATACTTGCCAACAACAAAAGCTTATTGGGTAATTCCGCATAAAATTAACTTAGATGTTTTTTTTTTCTGTAGTTTTAAAACTTGAACATTGTATTTATATGCATATAATAATACTCGTACATTGTATATTTTTCTTTTTATTACAGTTATGATTTTTTATAATAGTTAAAACAATGGGATTCCAAAACTAAATACTCAAAATTTTGATGCAAGAGAAGCGACACGAACAAAAAGTCCGAAATCATGTGACAATAAACAGATGGCATTGTCTTCTTTTTTAATTGCAGGTAAAAAAAAAAGTTTAAATTATTCTAGCAGAGTAAAACACTCCTATAAAGAATTTGACTTTTTTCTAAATGCTGCAATCTAATTTATATCAAATTTAATTTGCGGTTTACAGAAACAATTGTGTTGTGTCAGTACACACATTTTATTTTACTTTAAAAGAAAACCTAATGATTTCCTGATTTTTTTATTTTTTACACAAGAGCTTTACTGCATTTATTGGTAAGTAGATGTAAAAGTAGAAAATAATGTCATATGTTATGGACACCTCTGTGTGACACTACAATCCTATCTATAAAAGTAATTTTATGGCAATTTATTCAATATAAAAAGTATTTTTTGAACTAACTGTTTTACTCGGTCCTATTCAGTTCTTAGAGTACTATAAAAATTGAAAGTATTCTGATAAAAATCCCCTTTTTGATTAGTAAAAAAAAAAACAAATGCTAATTGCGTTGTTGAAAAAGCTTAAAAACTTTTACTTTGCTAATTAATGTCTTTGAGACAAATTTAAAACCAGCACAGGTACAAAAATTTGGTGAATGAAAATTATTCTCACGTCACACTGAATTTGAATAATTCAGTAACCTTATTTTATTTTGCATAAATTTGAAAATGCACTAAAAACATGAATAAACGTAAATATAAAAACAAACGGAATACCTACATACATACTAAGCATGCAAACCCCTTTTAATTACTTTTTTTTTATATTCTACACGCTACCAAATCTAGACTGATTTCTATGATCTTCTTTATTGGGAAAAATCTACTATTTTTTTATGAAGTCTTTGTTTAACCTGTGAAATTTTATAAAATCATATTAGAAGTGTTGCAGTATTTTTATTTTTTATTTGTTAATTTTCAAATATAAAGTAATAGGTTTATTATTCAATATATTTGCAAAGTTTATTTTGGCACTGAACTGTAAATAATGCTGATTGAGTTTTCACATAATTAAAAATATGCTAAAAAGTAAAACATTTCCCCTGAATAAATAACTGAAAATTACGTAAACGCTTTTGCAAAGATTAAATAGATCACATTAAAATATCTAAGTTTCTCACAAAAATCGATTCATGAACGATCAATAACTTTTTATTTTATTTTAGTTAAAGTAACTACCTAAATATTAAAGTAAAAGCCGTTTTAGAAAAGAAAATTACCTAAAAAAACATCTTAAGTAGATAATTTACAGGTCAAAGGTATAAACTCATTTAAATATAAAATTTTATAACGTCAAATTAAACCTCGTTTTTAAGACTTTTTCTTGGCAAAACGTTTGTAAAAATGTCTCCAGTTATGAAAACATATGTACATACATACATATTTATGTATGCATAATCTCTCTGCTGTCGCAGTATGCTAAATAGGTTAGACGAAACGTGTAACTATTTCAAAATTTTTCGTTCTGTACAGAATTAAAAAAAGAAAAGAAAATAAAACTTACCTTAAGCGGTTTCTTATTGTAAGAAAGTATTCTTGATCACGTTCCAACGCTAACAGAATACATTGAAATTGTTGTATACGCTTGTGAAGTTTCATATCCCTGTCATCTAGCAGTACACCGGCAATGCCACTATCAAAGCTGCAATCCAATAAAATTGGGCTGCAACTGTTACTTTTGGCACTACTATTCGATGAAAGCGGGAAATTCAAATCGTTATCTTTTATATAAACTGATTTTAGCGATTGATCTATTGATTTCACTTTAAAATTTTTCGAATTATTTGGTGATTCTATACTACTTTGTGATTGACAAACTTTGGCATAAACACTTTCCCCCAAAATAGCTAAAGGAGTATCAACTAAGGACATTTTCAAAAAAAAATTCCTTTTTTATAAATTAATAATCACTTTACAAAAATTCCGTCTACACACCCTTTTGTAAATCACATCGTTGTCGTCACTTTTTTGTTATCGGCATAAAATTATTTACTTTTTTGTTGACTTTAAAAGTACTTTTTTTATTGCTATTATAATCAGCAGTTGATATTCGTTTAATTAAATTTTGTGCTAATTATTTAAAACACTTTGTTTATTTTTCATTCTTTCTTCTTTCACGTTATCAAACTTCTTAACGGTTTTAAGTACAAATTGTCAACCCGCGCTGTTGCTCTTCTTGTGGAGCTCCATAATAAAACTGAAAATAAAAAGTAAATAATTTTCTTTATAAATAAATAATGCACATACATACATATATAGATATGTTTTTCATGTATTAAGTAAGCCCTAAAGATATTTAATTCAAATGCATAGCCTCTCAAAAACGACTTTACAATACCCTATAGAAAACACGTATGTATATGTGAATGCATTACGTCTTACATTATTAACATATTTTTTATGTCGATAATACCTATTAAAGAGATTTTGATAATAAATTTACATGTGTATGTGTATGTTTATCATTTACTTCAAGTTCAAATTAGAGCAATGCACAAGCATACTTGAAAAGGCTTACAAGCACTTTTTATTAAAAATTTTACATATGTTTGTAGTGATGTGTGACTTTCATGTTTGTGCAGTCCTTTAGTACGAACATTCAATACCAATAACAAGCACATCACAACTGCATAAAAATATCAACAAAATGTTCAAACTCGTTCGCCAGAGTGACCGTTAGCCCTTAAGACGAATTTCTCTTTTGACTTACTAAATAGAAATTAGTGTTACATAAATTCAAAGAGAGCTGAACAAAAACAAGAATTAAATTTATTTATTACATATGTATGTACATAGATGCACACGTAATATACCCAGTGAACAAGCAAGTTTCTTTTTAATCTAAAAAAGGAAATTTTAATAACTAAACCAAATTTATAGTTTATGCTTTAGAAAAGTAACTCTAAATGAAAGAGCAAATAATGTAGGTTGTAAAAAACTGAATTTTAAGAAAGAGAAAAATTAAGCCCAACTTATCGACGAAACTCACATAAATGTTGTTGGAGTCCAATGTGATATTCTTAATAATTTTTTCTAAGTTCAAATAGATAAAAGAAGTACGAAATCAAAAAGTTAAAGTGTTTTGGATAATTGTGATTCAAGTTATAGAAGAAGTTCAACTCTAGGTATTATATACTAAGAGCTGCACAAGCATACCTGAAATGACTTAAGCTACAGTCACATTAAACAAATATTTGTCGAAAAAAGTGTAACCACTATGCCATCTACATACATACACGTTTATATATTTTGAAGAAATATTCGCTTATATTAGTTTAATGTTTTATTAAAATACAACACATTTGCTTTATTATATTATTTCAATTAATTTTATGTAACACAAATCTTGTTAGACTAAAAATATTTGACTAAAAGCAGTGGTTACGCTTATTTTGACAAATATTTGTGTAATATGACCGTAGTTATACAAGCACTTTTTATTATAAAATAAGTAATACACATGTTTGTAGTGATGTTTGGCTTTCAAGTATGCTTGTGTAGTCCTTAACAAATTCATATATGTATACATTGTACGGATTTATTCGTGTACATACAAACATATATAATTTCTCACGCTATACATATATAAGTTTTGCAAAATGCATACATATTTCCATATGTATGAATGCATTCACATAACTATGTACAGACATATATAATAATAAGAAGGTGCGTTTTTAACTCACACACGCCGTAATACATTAAACTTTGAAAGCCTACATAATTAATTAAACATGCAATTAAATTAATTTTATAAACGGATATTTGTTGTTACCTCTTGATTTTGATAACACATATACACAACAAAGAAGGGAGAGTAGGTAGCGTATTCTAATAAGTTCTTGACCGACTTCGTTGAAACTATTTTCTCGTGTTGTTAACAGGAGTTAATTACTAATTGTATCCAGCGCAAATGAAATACGTAATTTTTATGTTGTTACTTTTAGTTGTTTTAAATTTCCGCCTCAATGATTTTGTTGTTTTTTTATAGCAAAAGTTTGTATTTTTTTTCTTTTTTGTTACCTATTTTTGTTTTGTCCCCACGAAATAGCAGCTGTTTTGCTTTAAAGTTTTTTCGTACCTACTTTTTGAATTTTACTTTTTTATTTCACTTATTTATTTTTGTTTTCTGTTTAAAATATTTTATATTTACTGTTATTATTTTAGTTTTTGTTAACTACATAATCACAGAAATGATTGGAAGGAAAAAATATTTCAGCGCTGTCATTAGCAAGATTTTAACAATCTAAGTTATTAACAGATATGCAATGCATATGCAAAAAAATGCAATGGAAGAAGCTAAAATCCCAATCATTAAGCATTATTCTAAATTTCATCATGAAGCCCTAATATGACCAAAATGTAGTCTGACTTACTTGTTCCATACACAAAAGCACTACACTCGTTTCTAAAGACACATATTTATTTCAATCAATTACTCCGCTTACTTTGATTGCCGACGATAGTACAAACGCGATTATTTGAATGAATGAATGAATACTTATACTACTTGTTTTAACTCCGCGTCGAGTGTAATACTCTGTTCAGACATAAAAGTTAATGAAGTCAATTAAGTTTTAAATTGTGTGACTGATTTGGGTGTTCACACATATTCAATTAAGTTTACGCAATTAAGCATTTGACAACTGAAAATATTGACGGTTTTTTTTTGAAAATATGTTTGAGTATTTATAAAATATAAAACGAAAAGAAAGTCAAATTTAAAAAAAAAATGTTTTGAAGGCAAGCTATTGATTAAAAGAAATTAGTTATTCAAAAATTATTTTCAATAACAATTTTATAAAATTTATTTACCGGTTACTTCGGCTGCCATTTCTTTTTTATGACATTTATTTTTAAATTTATTTACGTTTTCTTTTTTTAGTACTGAAAATATCAACTTTGCTCACTTTTGAGATGATATTTAATGGCTCAAGAAAGAGTTGCATTTTGATTTTGACTTCATTAACGTGCAATCAATTTTTAATTGCGCAATTATTGAATGGAAATTTGTATGGTAAATTGAGCTCAATTAAGGCGATAATTGCGTAAAATGCTTAATTGCTCAATTAACGTGTATGTCTGAACAGCCTATAAAAGTCGATTGGTTAGTTATTTTGTTTTATCACAAATTAAGCTTTGTTTATGTTTTTCTGAATTTTTAGTTTTTGTCAATTTTATTTTGCTTTCATCTTTGTTGTAGCCAGTACGACCATCTGCGAAAAATATTGCAGTTAAAAAGGTAAATGCCAAATTGTACGGTCTGGTAGCCAGTGGCATATTTACAATAAAAATATGGTAGCTTTATTATTTATGTTCTTTCTTTCTGTGTGCACCCAACACACAAGTTGTTAGACTTAAATAAAAATAGAATTAATTAAAATTTTTAAATAAAATTTTTTTGTTTCTCATTATGCGTGAACCAAAAAAAAATTAATATAAAAATAATTTAAATTTACTGTGAAAATAGAGAAGGTAAAGCTAAGTAAAATCTTGCTAGTTCGCACAAATTTTTTATAAGTAATTATTAAACCCCTAAAGTATGTTAAAGTTTTGTTAATTAAACGCATGAAGCATTTACCATATTATGAATAAACTTGATTTGAACTAGTTAAATTCGGCTGTGCCGAGTCTTATATACCCTTCATTGTGTTAGCGAAATATTAATATTTTTCACTTTCCACATTTTTCTGTAATATCAAAGCCATAGAAAAAATTATATGAAATTTTTATTGGGAATTATTTTTATGGAAAAGATAATAATATTCTTGTGCCTTTGATATCTTCCACAATGAGAAATAAATTTAGATGTATTTGATTGTTTGTACTTGCGCATAAAATAATGCTTAATCCAGTATTGCCCTTTTTCAAAACTTATTTAGTAAAACTTTCTTCTCTAACATGTATATGTGTGTATATTCAAGTGTCGGATACTTCTTTGGTACTGTACATGTTCGCTACATAACCAGAACCTAATGCACAAAATTTGTCAGCTGATGAGTAAGAATTGTAGATTCTCTTTGCTTGCGTTCTGTGTTGTATTATTTAACATATGGTTTATGAACTTTTAGTTCTCGTAGTGTAGGGAATCTTTTAGTATGCTTTGCTTTGTACTTTGATCAATAAGCAACTTATTTAAATTGATTAATAAGATTATTTATTTAAAAAAAAACTCCTGTAAATACACACACATTCAATAAACAACTTTTTTAAATTGGTTAATAGTTCATGTACACACACACATAGTTATTTATATATGAATTTAATATACGCAACGGGAGCTTGAAAAGTTTGCAACACAGCGTTGAACGGTATCCACATCGTTTAAACATGGCAACTTCGAATAGCAACCCTTAAAAGAAATAAGGAATAACCTAAACAGGCTTAAGGATGCCGAGCGTAAATTTTGAATCATTTTTTTCTTTCTCCTACAGTAGAACTGTGAGTATATAACATGTGTTTATTTGTGTGTTATCATATGCACACACACATTTTTCTACATAAATTTTGAAAAATAATGCAAAGCTAAAGATGGCGCCAAAAATGCTGCTTAACACAAACAAACTAAATTGAAAAGGATAAAATAGTTTGTTTGTTACTCTGTTTGTAAAAGCTCAGTTGTTTTCGAAACGCTTCACTGAGCACAACTAAGTTCATACCAAATAAAAAATAAAAGTAAATTTTTATTTTAAATAGAAAAATAAAACTTTAAATGCAATTAAGAACTTAAAATTGTTGTGCATGCAGTTTTTTTCTTGTTATTTCACAAACAAGTAAATGATATTAAAATTGTAATGTGATTTAAATTCATTTTAAGTGCTGAAATTATTCAATTTAATATAATTTAGAAGCTGTTTATTTAAAAAAAAAGAGGTTTCAACTTAACCCAGATTTATTTTGTTTTGTAAATAACCCGACCCGACTCGACACAAATCAAATGTAATTAAATGAATCAACACTCACCCATAAATATGATGTTTGTTATAAACACTCGCAACTTAAGTCAGTCAGTAATAGTCAATGTGCCTTAAATTATGATTATCCATAAACAAAAGCATGAATACGTACGAGTGCGAGGCTGGGTAAGGCGCATGGGAGGGACAGTGTGCACAGACAGACAAACAGGAAGATGATAAATAGACAAATAAGTAGTCAGACAGACATGACGTACACATACATGGTTTATTTTTTTACATGTCGGTACATACTCGTACCTGTACGGACAATTTTAAATTGTAAATCAAAAAGCGTTGACGTGTGCATGTGTATATGAGGATGCTAGCTAGTGTTTTTGTGTTTTATTGTGGGGGATGTTTTATATAATTTTTAGTGAAAAAATCTCTTGAGTTTAATGTATCTACATACATACATACATATGCAGATTATTATGTATTTACTTAAAACAATCATCGGTGTGAATGCTGATGCTTCTGCTACTGTTAATATTTTTGCTATTATCGCTGCTGCAACAGCACTTGGCTATTTTTAAACAGAGCTGTGGTGCAAGCATTTATTCAAACTGTTGTTAAGCTTAGTGTTTTGCAAGATACAAGCAGGTACGGTTCAAAAAGATAAAAAGAGCAAGCAAAATACAAACATTAAGGATCAAAATATTAAATAAAACTTAAAGCACCATATCTACACAACGTTTGATTAATTCATAAGCGTGAATGTAATTTGCGTAATTATTTTAAAGAAAAAATCTATAAATTGATTTTATTTTTTGTTCGCTTAAAACTTGCACGTGCTACATTTCTTGGGACTCTACTGCTTTTACATGTTCTAACACCACACACACCTACACACGCTTACAACTTACAACTTAAGTCTGTTTGTTACAATTTGGTTAACAATTTTAACGCATAAATACATACCCCGGTGTATCCCTGTACCTAAAAAAAAAATAAAAACAAAAGGATTTTTAAATTCATATTAAAATAAAATTTAAAAAAAAATGTTTTAACAGTTTGGTAAGTTTGCAAAAATAATACAACAACAACAAGTATTTCATTTTATTTTTATTTATCGGTAAAAATAAAACACTTCTTTTATATAAAAAAAAAAAAAAATACCTCTTCCTTGTACATCATTGACGTAGTTGGATAAAAAGAATATTTTTGTATTTAACACAATAACAAAAAACGAATTATTACGTAAAACACAGGCACACAGTTTGAACACTACAAAGCAAAGCTTTTGTAAGTGGGTACGTGTAAGTGTATACATACATACATATTTCTTTAAGAAGACTTTCTTTTCTGTTAAGATTTAAATGTCATTGCAGTTTTTTACTATGAACCTTTAATAAGACCTTTTGTTTGTTTGTGTTTTTCTTTTTTTATTCAAGTTTTGTCTTCTGTGAATTTTATTTTTTATACTTTCAAGTAGACTAGCTATAAAATACTGAATTTAAAAAAAAATAATTGAATTAATAGTTCAAATTACGACACCGCCATCGATCAAAATTTCCATTGAAATTCTATTGAAATTTCGATCACTATCGAATGTGTTAATTTGTCCACAAAATGCAAGACCGTTTGACTTTAAAAATCATTTCAATTTGAAAATCAGAAATATTGAATTTTGTAAAGTTGAAGAAAATAGTTTTAGTTGTTGTAAAATAAAAAAAAATAGTCTTTTGGTGGCTGCAATCAGCGTTGCCATTTTACCTTTTTTAGGCTAGATTTAGCCTTTTTTCTCGCATTTGGCCTCTAGCTTTTTTCCTAGCCTTTTTTCATTTTCAAAATAGCTTTTTTTCTTTTTTACAATTATTTTTTTGCTGATAGTACGAACAATTTTTTTTACCATTTTTTCAAAAAAAAAGCAAAGGGCGGAAAAACATTTTTTTCGCACAAAACAGCAAGTTGTGACCAAAAAGGAAAGCATGTTTTAAACGACCTTATTTTCTTTAGTTTTCGTCATTGTATGTTCTCTTCCTGATTTTTATAAAAATCATAGTTATAATATTTACTTTTAAGCGATAATTTTTAATTTTTTTCTAGTTTTTTTTTTTTTTTGTGAGTGAATTTTACAAACAAAACTCGGATACCGTTAAAGACTCTGTCAGGTCTGATTAACTGCAACTATTTACTAAAAATTTTAATTACGGTAAATTTAAATCAAACGTTATTTGCAAGTGTAATTGTGGTAAAAAATGCCTTAGATTATATTTATTGCTTTTTGTAAGGGGCTTATTTATAAATATTAAAAAAAAATGTTTGGTGCCCTGTAGACTCGGCTAGACCCTGGGAGCAAATGGTTAAAGTCACCCGTGCACGCTAAAAAATTTAATCTGAGAATTAATTTCTAATATCAAATAATAACAATAATTTTTTACCGGGGAAAATTTTATTTTTGAAAAAAAAAATTCCCCAAAATCAAAACATTTTCTTTCATAGAAAAGAGTAAAATTTAATTCATAATTGGAGAAACGGGAAAAGTGAAAAACTCTCAGGGAATTTTTATTCGTTATTGGGCTGAACGAAGCACAATTTTTTTGCTGGCAGCAAATAAAATTTGTTTTTCTTTTTTTTTTTTAATATTTTTTATATGGAACAAATTAATTTTTTTTATTTGTAATAATTTTATTTGGAATTCAAAAGCTTAACAAAATATTTATCTTTTGCTGTGTTTAATTTTTTATAGTGTGAATAGATTGTGCGCATGTGCTGTTTTTATATTAATAATAATATACTTTTATTTTTTTTTTTATAAATTTCCCTACAAATTTTCCAGACAACTTGATTGCTTAAATACTTAATTATTATGTATTTGCATAACATCAATAAATTTATAAATGTTATAAGTATCAAGCACTTTAACTTAAAACAATTAATTAATACTATGTATACTATCAGACTCTCAAACTTGGTAATTAGGTAAATTGCTCATTTCCTTGAAAAAAAAAGACATAATCTATAAATTTAAGTTAATTGAAATTAAATACACCAAGTGAATGCAGCAAATTGATTTGATTATTAAATTATAAACTTATCTTCCGATTAGTTGTAGTTATTGTGCTCTATAACTGATTATTATTATATATATATTTTTTTTTCATACTTGTAAAGCTGTATTTGCTCACACTAATTTCTCATATTAGTTAAGTACTAGCAAAGACGTAAATAGCTCAACTCCTAATTAATAGGCCCCAAAATTAAAAGAAAAATAAATACATTTGTATGTAATAGAATATACTATATGTCAGAATGATTATATAGAGTTATTTTTTTGAGGTAAACATTTTTAGGCAATCGCTTTGTAATTAATACACTGCTTTAAAATAAAAATTATTTCTCTCGGACTCACCAGAAATAAAAACACTAACATGTTTCATTAATTAATATAAAATAGTAATTTTGCGATATGACTACAAAAGAATAAAGAAGTAATTTTGCCGCCATAGGGTCTTGCGGTCTTGTAAAAGTTACTATTTTCACTCAATCTGATACTCTCCCTCACTTCCTTGCTTTCAATCACACACACACTTTTGTTTTTCTTTAGGCAATTCTTGATTTTGGAGAAGAAGAAAGAGGAATGGAAACGGGTACAAGCTTGCTCGTACTCGGCAATTCCCTTTTTTTTTTCTTCGTATCTTTTATAAATATGTAAAAAAAGATGACAGGTAGCTTGAAGGCTGAATGAATGACAGAATAAGAATGCTAATATTGCCGAAACCAAAAATTTGTGTGTGGACAAAGCAACAATTTTAAAAGAGAATTGAGAAACAATAGCCCAACTAACCTTGCTGTGTGTGGTCCTAGTCTTTGCAAGTGTTAAGAACATGACAGAACTATACAAGGTAAAGCATTCAACAAAGATGTAAATTTGTATCTCTTCTCCTTTCTTTTTTGAGATCTGTTAAAATTTGTGTACTTCCTCTGTCGCTACTGTTTTTTGCTCAAAATACATAGAGAATTGCAAAACGAGTTCAAGGTGAAATCATGAAACATCTCTGTGCTTAAAATATTCGGCCATATATATGTAACAACTTTGACAAATCAAGAAAAAACTTGAAGGGAACACATGAGTATATGAATTCGTCTTGGAAAAGTGTTAGTGCATAAATGCATCTACTTTGAATTTCCTCCTTTTTATTTGACACATACGAAAGAGCTGTTTTTGTAGTGCAGTGTTTGTTGTTGGGAATACTTTACCTTGTGTAGCTCTGCCATGGTTAAGAATTTAAAATATTGAGCGTTTTACAACAATCGTTATTTTTATTTTATTGCCTCTTCTTTTGTTAAACGATAATGTTAGACATTTATTATTGCTTATTATTACGTTTGTTTATTATTGTTAGTATTTATTATTATTATTATCATCATACTATTCTACCTACTACTTCATGGCGGACGCAACAGGTATGATAAATTAATCATTCCGTTTGTTATTTTAATTACTCGTATTATAATTTATACTGGCATGTATATATGTGCACCGATGTATGCATGTATATATTTGCGTAATAATTTTTTTTTTAATCTATTGCCAATTTTTGACTTGGTATTTTAATTCATGTCCCGATTACGGTTCACAACTCAACTCATTTGAGTTGAAATTGAAACAACCGCTTTTGATGAGATTTTTTTTATGTTTTTGTCTGCCGCACGAACACTAAAAGTGGTAATCCAAATAAAACATAGACAAGTTGTAGTTTTAAAATTTCAACTAAAGTACAGTCGAGTTGCAAACCGCAATAGGAGCATTAAACTTAAATTATATTGAAGACTTGACTACCCTTCAGTTTTACATACATTTTCTTGTCATATTCTGTTAAAAAGCTGATTGCGGAAACAATCATTAAATCTTTATCAATTTTAATAAAAAAGAAAAAAGATAAATTTTCCATATGGAATTAAACTTATAATAGCAAATTAAAATTGCTAATAAGAAAAAAAAACGCTTAAGTCGACTTAAGAAAAAACTGAGTTGTTGTAGCAACTAACTCAATAACTTTATAATTGGAGTTCAAGGGCGGTGGGGCGGTTGTATTGTATTCCACAATTAGCGAGATGGCAATGAAAACAATACAGTTTGCTAGAATCGAAATAATTTCTTTATAAGAAACTTTTAGGGCTTCTAAAATTGTGCGTGATTAAAATTCTTTATGTCTAATCAATCAAATTACACAAATGAACACGATTGAGTTCAAAAAGCAAAATTCAAGCACAGGCTTTAGCGTGTATATGCCTTGCTTAAAACTTTCAAAAATACAAAGCACACATACAAAAAAAACCATCTTTATTTTACTCAGCAGTAATTTACTCATCGTTGATTTCATGCCGTTTTGCATTTTTCTTTTAAATTTAATCGTGTCGAACAGCATAAAAAATAATAAGTTTTCAATCATGCTTCGAGCATGAATAAAAGTACACACCGGTTTCAACTCTCTGGCACATAAATACATACATATGTCGTCATATAAAGTCATAACATATTTAAGTTACACTAAAAAAATAAAACAAAATTTTTCAAAATTTTTTCAGTTTAACCTTCAGCTTAGGAACGTTAGTTTTAATTATAAAAGTGAAAAATATTGCAGGACCATGCTAATTGATAAGGTGCAGTGCAGTGCATCATAATTAATTAAAAATTCAAACTTGTAAATTTTATAATTTAAGGCTTTTTTGAAATTATGTGACGATATGTATGTATGTATGTATGTACATATTATGAATAAGTTCATGAAAATAAATTACATTACACTGGTAACTATTTGACATGTATGGACTTGTAAGAAACGTACACATACACACATATTTATGCAAATGTCGTTAATTGTATGATGATAAACAGTCGAATATAATCGTTTTTTTTTTTTTGCTTTTGATACGGTTTACGATTAAATCCA
This sequence comes from Thelaira solivaga, assembly GCA_947397855.1. Lineage (NCBI taxonomy): Eukaryota > Metazoa > Arthropoda > Insecta > Diptera > Tachinidae > Thelaira > Thelaira solivaga. The sequence goes on from OX377614.1 coordinate 1,100,636, forward strand.
TTGGTTAATATGTAGTCAGTCAGTCGTATGTAAAAAAAAAGAAAAAATATTACTACTTATCCACAGCAGAGTTGTTTAAGTTCTTATTCTGATTCAGTAACTCATTGTATACCAGAGAAAACACACGCTTGCAAATTAATTATTAAAAGTATTTTTACAACTGCATTTAAGTGCAACAAACTTGCAATATTTTATATTTATTTTATTTTTATGCTGGAATTCCAAAAACAAATGAGTAAAAAATAAATTCATTGTTTGTTTGCCTTGTGTTTATTGCAGGTAATTTTTAATTTAAAACGTGATTGAAAGGTAACGACTAAAAGCTTCAGAAATTAAAAAAAAAAAATACAAAAAAAAAAAATAAAGTGAAGACACGGAATTTATTTAAATTTAGTGCGGTTTATTGTCGTTTATTTATAATGAGACACGCAAGGAGACGTACATATGTTCGTTAAAAATGCAACAAAATAAAAAAAGAAAAAAAAAGAGAAACTCAATATATTTTTAGAATTATACAACAACTTAAACTTCATGAACACAAAGAATTCAAACTCAACAAGTTTCTTTTCTGTACAATTAAGAAAGAATTTTGTAAAATTTAATTTTTATTACACAAAAAAATTTCAGAAAATTTTTTGTTTTGAAATGAAGCAAAAACTTAATTGTTAAATTATGTACATTTATACACATCTACATACACTGTCATATCACTGTCATACAATGATGCTAATATGAAGTAATTTTTGTGTTTTATTATATTTATTTTTCGTAAACTTGAAAATAATTTGAAGTTTTTTTTTTGTTTTTTTACTTTTATTGCCGTACACAAAAAAGAAACATTTAAAAAGAAGAAACTGTTAAAAATATCAATTATAAATTATAGTGGCGGCGTAAATCGAGGATTAGCTGTATGCAGTAAATCTAACAAATAAATAAGTAATAGTTTTGCATGAAGTAGAATATATTTACATAATTAAATTGTAATAAAAAATATTTTGCACATGAAATAAAAATAAATACTAAAAAAAAACGAATCAATTTGTTAAGCATAATTTGTATCTATAAATATTTTGTTTACTAAAATATTTATTTATTTAAAATCTCTTAACTAAAAAAATTCTATAATTTATTCAATTCGATTCAATTGTTTCTAAGAACGTGAAGGCAAAATAAAAAATCCCATACCAATTCCATGAAAAACATTTTTTTAGATGCCTCGTCTAAACTATAAATTGCAGAAAAAACAAGAACAAATTAATAAAAAAAGAAATAAGTAAATTGAATTTGCCATAAACGATGTAAAGAACATGACATTTTAATTTGATTTTTTAGTCTATAACATTAATTACTCGTAAATTGAAGTTGGTGTGAACAGTTTGAAACAATTAAAAATAATTTTATGCGAGAAAACAAATGAATATGAGACAAACAAAACGATTTTTGATTTTATAATTTTCATGTTAAACAAAATTCTAATCATTAATAATATTATCAATGCAGCTATAAATTTTTTTATAACAAATTTTCGTTCCACCAACATTTTCTGAAAAAAAAAAAAAAAACTGTACATAAATTTGATTTTAGTTTCCTTTCACTTACAGCTTATAGTTCAAGCCGGATAAAGAATTAAAAAAACATTCTGTACGAATTTTAGCTAAAAAAACTTCTGAAATAAAATGAGTATGGAAAAAACTTTTACATAAGATTTAGTAAAATTCATACATTTAAAACATTTAAACCAGATTTGTATGAAAATGGATTTAAAAACATCAAGTGTGAGTGATACATCGGATGTCTATTTGGCTCAAAGTAAGTCTACAGACTTAATAAAAGCAAAAGATGGCAAAGAAAAGAACACAGCATCAGTCGCAAAAACCCCTGAAGGTAATACAAAATTTTATATAAAAAAAGCTTTAAGATGTAAAAGTAAAAAAATCCTTTAAAAGATACTGTAAGAAAGCTATACAATTTTTCACTTGCAATATTGCATTTGCATCAAACATTGAATATTTAACCTCATACTCGTATAGTTGAAAAAACAATTAAGAAGGCAAGTATGTTTGTTGTTGCTAAACAGAACTAGACCCTAAAATAAGAGCAAAAGAAAATCAAATAAAAATAAAAATCTTGTGACTAGTTATGTAATCCTACTAAATATTTTTTTCCAACTGCTCAGAGCGGCAGTACCGTTCTTTTACTAGGAAATAAAAAAGAGTGCTTGACCTTATACTCATTGTTTCCTTTTAATTTTTTTTTTCATATCGTTATGTATCTATTCGTGTGTAAATAAATATACTTGCATATATAAAACACATGTGTACATACATATTCAACAGGCTCAGATATGGTACAGAGTTGTTATCCTTCTGATTCAGAATATGACACATCGAATCTGTAAATAGAATACCTACATGCTACATATATACTCATTTACGTAGGTATGTATGTGTATATGTACATATGTATGCCTGCATCTGTGTTTAAGCACCTACAATGTTTCTTTCAGTGCATTAATGTGTGCTCACACAATTCTAAACGTACATGTCTCTATTTATTCAGTGAGTGCACTCGCATATTTTGTCTGTTTCAAAATATAAATTTTCAATAAAAAAAAAATTCCGGATCGGCTTTTACACTGTTCGCATTGTAAAATATTAAAAAAAATTTAAATGCTCTTCTTTTTTTTTTCAAAATAAGACTTTTTTTAATTATTTAATCAAACTATTCGATCTTATAAATTTTATAGAAATAAATATTTTTCAAGCTTAAGATCTTAAATAAAAATACTCGTAAGTTAAATTCGGCTGTGCCGAGTCTTATATAACCTTCATATTTTGCATATTTTTCTAAAATAATTAAAAAAAAATTTTTTTTAAAGATTTTTAATGATATGAAAAATATTGAATAAATTAATTAATTTTGAATAAGAATTTTTTTCTTAATTCTAAAATAAATAATTCGTTTCAGTTAAAAAAAAAAAAAAAAAAAAACCCGTAGTGTGTTCAAATTTTTAATAAAAAAAGAAAATTTTAAGAATGCAAAATAAATTCGTATTAATTTAATTTTGCAAAAAATTTTTAAATCAAACATATCTGTATCAAAAAATTCTTGCAAAAAGATTTCTCTATTCGTTATGCTATTACAGAAAAGACACACATACATAGACACGTTTGTACTTATAAAAAGACTAACTGCCTGGTTTACTGCTTGTGTGTTCGACAAACATTACGCACACGTAAAGCTTAAAAATTTCCATGAAAAACAAAGCAGAACACAAAATAGTAATTGAAAAACAGAAACAACTGAGAGATTGACATGCTAAAATTTTCTGTATGCTGCCTAGGGACTGCAGAAAGTTGATTTCGACGGACAAACGGACGGACATCGCTCATTCGATTTTGTTCATTATTAGGCTTAATAATATATATACGGTATAGAAATTACAAACGGAAACACAAGCTTCGTACTCACAGTGAAGGGTATAATAATAAAGGAATTTCAAAATATTTGAAAATAAAAATAAAAACAGTTTTAATTAAAGATCTTAAGCTTACAAAATATTTATTTAATTTTTTTTATGTGTATGTAAATTACAAAAAATAAACTAATTTTATTTATAGAATACAAAGTTTACAAGCGCAGATGGATCGTTTTGATTTTGTTTGCATTTTACTCGGCCTCAAATTCAATGCAATGGATTCAATATACAATCATCAGCAACATTGTTGACAGGTATGACACTATATTTTGTGATAGGTACAAAGATATGGTTGCAATTATAAACAAAAATATATATATTTTTTTAGGTATTTTGGTGTAGGTGGCACTTGGATCAACTGGACATCTATGGTATACATGATATTGTATATACCATTTATATTTCCCGGCAGTTGGTTTTTGGATAAAATGGTGAGTTTTAAGTATATCACGGAATGTAGGTTGGAACCGCTAATTTTTAAAGAGTTTTTCACTTGCGAATACATTTTCTATGAATTTGTGAAATGGAAAAATAAAGGCCAATTGACGTAAATGTGAACAATAGCCTCTTTTCTTTCGTACATTTGGATAGAATGTACGAAAGCAGCTACAGTTCGCATTTACATGAACAGGCCCTAAATTCAAACACTATTAAAAATAATTTTATTTTGATAATCACTTTTCAATACAATAAATGAACTGTTATATTTGAAAGTGGTATAAGTTTACTTAAAAAAATAATGAATTAGCGGTCATTTTAGTATGATAAAGACAGCTACTAACTAGAATTAATGTTGACTCATTTTTTTTTTTAAGTTAACTTATACCACTTTCAAATATAACAGTTCAAATATTAATAGTGTTAACATTTTAAAGGGCCTACGTATTACAGCTTTAGTTGGTGTTTTTGGTACTTGTATTGGAGCATGGCTAAAAGTTTTCTCGGTTAGTCCTGATTTATTTTTTGTTAGCTTTGCTGGACAAAGCATAGTTGCTCTTTCACAGGTAAAACAACTTAAAAAAATACACTAGTAAGAGTAGTGAAAGGAACCCATAAGCATTTGAGTTTAATTTCTTTTCTTTTTTTAAGGTTTGTATTTTATCATTACCAGCTCGCTTAGCAGCAGTATGGTTTGGCCCCGATCAAGTGTCTTCCGCATGCAGTGTTGGCGTTTTTGGCAATCAGGTGAGTGTTAAGTATCAATCAAATCGTTTATTCGATTATTTAATGACTCTATGATAATTAAATAAAACTGCGTGTAAAAACAACGAATTCCGGGAACCCAATTTAAATTTTGTGCTATTCCATTTATCTATTGAAGAAATTCATTCATATTTTTGTGCATTTAGTGCAAGCGAAAGAAATTCTAAATTTTAAAGCGTTAAAGTTTTAAAAAGAGAAAAAAATTACCGGATTAACATTTTTGACTTCAAATAAGCAAAGCTTTGCCGCTATAGCTGTAACCGTAGTGGCTAAAATCTTCAAGTTTGTTCCTTTAAGTTTTGTTGGTTGCAGATATTTTCTAAACAATTTTTCTTCAAATAATTTTTAAGAACATTCATAAATGTGTATATATATGCGAGTAGTATGTGTGTGAAATTTGGTTAGTTGGGTTGTAGAGTTTTGGTTTGATGTATTCCGAAATATTTCGCGTTAGTGCTTTCTTCTTTCGGGAATGATATTAAATTTGTATAGAATTTGTTTTTTCTAATGCTTTTTTGAAAAAAAAAATTTCTAAGCTTTTTGAAATTAAAAAGCTAACAACGCTATCAAACACGATAAAATTAAAACTTATTTTAGCCACGGGTCCTGTACCAGTTCCAATACATTTTATTTCAAATAAATAAGAGTTTCTTTTGATTTCCATAAAATTAAATTTATAAAATCCCTAATACTCACACATTAATGTTTATTGCATGCTTTCAGCTGGGCATTGCCATTGGCTTTGTTTTACCACCGATGTTAGTGCCAAATTCTGATGACTTAAAAATTGTTGGGAATGATCTGCAATGGATGTTTAATTATGTTGCAGGATTAACAACAGTGCTGGTAATTTTAATGGTTTTATGTAAGTACGAACTCATTAAGAAGTATTTGCCACAAATATGCATGTATATGGGCAACTCCACAGCAAACCCAACAATTGTCACATGTAACGTATTTTTTTTTTTAATTTTTGATGAGTGCAGCCTGAATAATTTTTTTAATCTATTACTAATACAGGGTGGGCCAAAAGAAACCAAGGAGTGTAAAAGTTTAATAACTTTTTTGTTTATTAATTTTTTTTTATTTTTTCTTTCAGATTATATAGACAACACTTGGAGAATTTATAATGAAGAGGTTCACAACTTAACAGAGAACCAGAACAATAGAATTTTATTATTTAAACCAGAGATCAACTTTATTGAAAATTTGATTATGAGTGATGAAGCTCATTTTCATTTGAATGGCTTTGTTAACAAGCAGAACTGTAGGTTCTGGGGTTCTCAAAATCCAAGAGCCATTCATCAACGCCAATTGCACCCCATCAGGTGTACAGTATGGTGTGGGATCACATCTGAAAATGTCATTGGGCCCTACTTCTTCGAGAATGAAGATGGAAGTGCTGTAACCGTAAATGGAGAGCGGTATCGTTTTATGATAGAAAATTTTTTACGTCCTGCTCTTGAAAACAGACCTGGTATGTGGTTTCAGCAGGACGGAGCCACTGCCCATACTGCCCGAGACACAATGGCACTTTTAAGTAAAATTTTTGGAGAGCGAATAATTTCTCGAAATTCGATCGCCAAATTTGACAGCACCCGACTATTTTCTTTGGGGTTTTTTGAAGGAGCGAGTGTATGTGAACAAGCCAGAGACAATCCTTGAACTCAAGGCAAACATTGTTGCAGAAATTCGAACGCTACAGCCACAAGTTTTGAAAGATGTTATGGAAAATGCTCTAAAAAGAGCCCATCAGTGCGAAGCTGAAAACGGTGGTCATTTAAGAGACATCATTTTTCATACTTAGTGTAAAAAAATTTCCATTTTGTATATTATATAATCTGAAAGAAAAAATAAAAAAAAGTTAATAAACAAAAAAGTTATTAAACTTTTACACCCCTTGGTTTCTTTTAGCCCACCCTGTACAAACTACGAACTATATTTTAAAATTTATTCAAAGTTAACATGCCAATACTGCATTTTCCTTGACAACATTTATTTTCAAAATAATTGCGATTGGAATATATAAATTATAATTAATATTTTCAGTTTTCCAAGATAAACCGCCCACACCTCCATCAGCAGCTCAGAAGGTGGCAGAACCCGGTTCGATTGAAGCCGCAAATCAAGTCTCATTTGTCCAGTCATTAAAAAATTTAATATTAAATCGAAACTATATTTTGCTTTTAATATCATACGGCATGAATGTTGGAGTATTTTATGCGATATCCACATTACTCAATCCGGTTGGTAAAATAATTAAATATTTTTTTATATTATTATTGACGGAAGAAAGAAAAAATATTTATAAAATTGATGGTCAGAAATATGCATTAATGATTGGAATAAATACAACATCCATAATTACTTTAAGTTCATGAAATTTTTGCTAAAATTTAAAGTTACGCGTATTTCTTAATAAATGAGGGTATTAATTTATATTTTAATTTCAGGTGGTTCTTAAATACTATCCTGGTCATGAGGTCGACACAGGTCGTATTGGTTTAGCTATAGTTCTATCTGGGATGTTGGGATCCGTTGCATGTGGTATCGTTTTGGATAAGTCGCACAAATTCAAGTATGTATGTATGCTAATCAAACATCAGTTTCTATCCTTAACAACAGTTTTCGAAGCACTAGAATATTATTTTGTTATATTTTGTAAAAGTTTGTCCTTTTTTGTAAAAAGTTAAATTTGTTTTTTATGTAGTTTAACTGTTTGAAATTCATATAATAACAAAATCATAGTTCTGGGGGGAAGCTACAGCATTTTCCTAAGGGAATAACTCGTGAAATATTTATTTCAATTATATTTATATAAAGAGATTTGGAGTTGTTTATCCAAATTTGAATACTTGTAAAGGAATTTAAACTTTAGCGAATGGTTGTGTCATGAAAAGGACCATTTTTACCAAAATTATATTGTTGATATCTAATTTTTATGGGCTCTTGATTATAATTTTTGGGTGTATCATTTTTTAAGAGAAACAACTTTGGGAGTGTACGCATTTTCAATGGTGGGCATGTGGGTCTTTGGTTTTACTTTAGACACAGGAAGCATCGCAGTTGTCTATGTTACAGCATCGCTACTGGGGTAAATTATAATTGAATGAAATAAAATGAATACCAAATTAAAATTCGTTTTAGATTTTTTATGACTGGCTATTTGCCGGTTGGCTTTGAATTCGGGGCTGAACTAACTTACCCGGAACCGGAAGGCACTTCATCTGGGCTATTAAATGCGTCATCACAAGTCTTTGGCATCATTTTTACATCACTTTATTCTTGGTTGTTTGATGACTATGACGATATCACAGCAAATGTTACAATGGCAGTAATGCTGATACTGGGTACCATCATCACCGCTTTAATTAGTTCTGACTTGAGGCGTCAAAATGCCCAACTAACCAATAAAGCAAACAATCCCTAGGATCGTATAGATTTTGTTTAAATAACACACAATTGATCTCATTGTTTTTGAATTGTTACTGTTTATCAACCACTTACTGTATGCAACCGGTGGAATATATTTGTATATATGTATGTGTGCATCCATGTGTACATATTTTATATTTGTGTATGAATATGTGTATGGTATGTGTGGGTGGTTGTTATTTAAAAAAATGACCGAAAATAAATATTAATATTGTGTTATTTAAACAAAATCGTTAAACGTAAAATTATTAATTTAATAATTTAATTTAATATTAACCCATTGAAAGCTTTATACCTACATACATACATCCATATGCTTGTAGTAAGTTCATACTACATGTATAAGAGGAAATTGTTGATCAATTTAAAACTCGTTTATGAACCGAACCGGGTTCTATTATGTAATTGTTAATTAATTCTAATATGTATGTATGTATGAATTACTTTAGCATTTATTTTAAGTTCTAATATCCTTCTTTGTAGAGTATTAAACTGCACATTTTGTGATATCAAATTAGATTTGAGTAAAATATTCGGGCAGGCTATATTTTATAATTATAAAATAGGAGGAATTGGCTTATAGACATAATTGGAAGAATTCCTTCATAAAATTAAAAAAAAAATCATACCTCAATCACTATTTTCACTAGTTTTAATTTGTGATTGTACACTTTTTAATAGCAGCACAAATTTTTGATTTGAGCAGAGTTAAATAGGGGGTGGGGGAGGGGGGGGGGAGAAAGACTAAGAAGCCAGATTGAAAAAAATGAAGAATTCAATTCGGATTCGTAATTTTTTAATTTAAGAAATGTCTTTATTCCGACAGCTCACAAGTTTTTTTTACAAATTTCAGAATTATTGGATCAGCATACCTAACATAATAAATAACTAAATTATGCTTTGTATTTACATATAAGCAAAAAATACAAAAAAAATTTGCAAACATACCTAATTAATTTACTTTTGCACAAATTGAAATAACAACACACATTCCTCCTTAAACTTTTATACAAAAGTGAAATTGAATTTGTGTGCATATCCAAAACACAAACAAAATCACTCTCACATTTTTTTATTTACTCTGCTTTTTTGCTATTATTTTTTTCTTTTTGTGAACAACACATTTTTAGCGGCTTTTTTTCATTCTGCTTTGCATTAACTATGGCAAATTTTACATTAAAAGAATTTTATATTTTTTTTTACAAAATTTTCCACACAATTTTCTCTGAAATTCATAAATTTCTTAAAAATATTTTTATATACTCTTGTAGTAAATAGTATAATCATAATTTGTGTATAATTTTTATGGCCGGGCACACGTTCTTTTTACCGAAACTTTTAATTAAACCTGAGCACTTTTTCACGGCAATTCTTTTATCACCTTCGATCATTGAAATTAAAACGCGGACTAATTGACAGAGTAAATTGTTTGATAGAGATGACAAAAACTAAATAAACTTGCGGTTAGTGATTATTATATAATCGATTAAAAGATAATACAGGAAATTAATTATTTAAATAGTACTTACAATAATTATTATTGTAGGAATATATTAAATTAATATTATTGTCGCAGAATTAAACAGAGGCAACTCTACAAGTTTGAATAAAATTTGGCCCACATATTAGTTTGTAGTTCGTTATATTTATGTAATCAATAAGACCCTCTCAAAAAATAATTAAAACTACTACCTACATATATACATATGTGCGTGTGTGTTTGTAAATATATACACATGTATGTCGATATAGGTACATAAATATTAGAAATTCATAATTGGTTTTTTAAATCAACAAATCATTTCCCGTTATTCCAGAAATTTTCGTGTATTATTTTTGTTTTCAATACGAATGTACGGAAAAGTTTTCGTTCGCTTTTACAGAGCTCACCCGATTTTTTTTACTCACATACTTTTTTCTATAGAATTCGAAATTTTTTTAAGACGTTTCCAGAAAAACTTCTCATGTCTTATGCAACTCGAATAATGAGTGAACTCCGGATTTTACATAAAATATCCGGTGTTCACACAACCATCTTGCATGAACATGTACGCGTATGTGTAATTAATTTAATGTTTTTTTCCCACGGAGTAGTGTTAGTTATACAACACAAATGCATAACCAAATGTAAGAAGCACAAAGAATAGTTTACACGATGTGTGTTATTACACCCTAAAGATACAGAAATGGCTTCTAGTTTTTCACGCACTGCCAATAAGTTTTAAACCCAAAGATATTAATTAAATAATGTAAAATTGTGTCTATTACTATTAGTTATCAGAAAATTTATGTGATCACATTACACTAAAAAACAATTATTAATATTTAAAAATAGCATTGTTAAATATATTAAATGCAGCAGTTATTTTTTTTTAATTTTGATTATGTACACGCTTTATCTTAGGTAACAACATCGATGTCCAATATATTTACTAAAGGGCTGCACAAACATACTTGAAAGCTACACATCACTACAAGCATGTGAAGTGGCTTGTAAGCCACTTCAAGTATGCTTGAAAGCCTTTAGTATTTACTCAATATATTTGTAATTTACTATAATATTGAATATTAAAAATATGAAAAGCATTTGGATTTATTAAATGTTTAGGGAGTTTTTTAAACGCGCCAAAATTGTAAAACAAACCATATCAATAAGAACTTATGACGCACATACATATTATATTAATGTTATTTATATACAAAATATATACCAACATAAATACTTGTATAATATATTAAATCTTCACACTATAAAAAAAAATACATAGTTAATATGTACATAAAACATAATATATAAAAATAAAGAAATTTTATGAAATATGAGCACAATTTTCCGATTCTGAATATTTTGTTCGAAAGTGGAAAATTACTCCACTACATTTCTCAACATATTTTTTTCTGTTTTCGTTTTATTGAGATTGGGGAAAAATGTATTTAAAAAAAATGCATATAATTTTTTTTTTTAATAACAAGAAAAACAATTTTAACTCTATCTGTTCAGCAATACAACTTCAATATTTTTGAATTTTGTTACCAATTAGCAACGTAAAGATAACTTACATCATACAAACATTTGCTAATTGGATGATCTAAATAATTTATCGCAAAATTTTTGTCTAATAATTGCTATAGAGCAAATAATTCCCATTATTTTTGTTTCACATAAAAGTTATCATTTGCATCTTTTTTATATTTCTACTGGTTAAAATAGTGTGTATTTATGGGTGTTATTTATTTTATTTATTATATATAGCGGATACATGTATTTTTGTTCCTTTTTATTGGTAATTTCAATAAAATCAATAATATAAAAAAATTAAAACATTTGTGGTTAAATAAACTCAATGCAGAAGAAAACTCGATTTCAAAGTCGATGATGATATTTTAAATACCATTAAATGAACAAAAAAAAAAAATTCATGTACAAAATAAAGACAACAGATAAATATGTAAATATTAAGTGAATCCAATGTTTTATTGCGGAGGACCCCATGCACGTAGCAACGTTAAAGTTTTATTAAAATATGCGCACCATTCTTCACGCTCATCTTTCGTATCAGCTGAAAGTAAGTATCGAACCGTTGTCGTACGACCATTGGGAACAATTATTAATGACTCTTCATCAGTTTCTTTAGCTGGCCTTTCGCATTCCAGTAACATTGTATTGAGTCTGGCACAAATATCTCTAGGAGCTATAGTTACTCTGTGTGATGAACATGTATATAAATCTATTGTACCCATTGGTGCTTTTTTCTTTTCATCATCGGGATACTTCCAGTAGTTTAGCACAGTTCCATTTAAGTAACACCAACGTCTGTGCCAAGCCCCAAAGCCGGATACATCTTCAAACATTGTTAGAAAACCTTTGTGTTCTACAGAAACAGAGAGTTCGCAATTCACTTTCATATGGATAACGCCATCCAGAGGACTAACTCCTAGAACTTGTGTCAGAGTCCATGTGGTTCGTTGAATTTCCCGAAGAGAAAAAATAGCAAAACCATATTGCACCAAAGCTGGTGTTCGTATAGCATGAGGCCCAGCAGGACTCTGGACAGGTGGCATAACTAATCGGTTTTCAGATGCCTTCTTCTTTGGTGTCTTTATTCCAGACTTTTTTTTTACATTAATGTGATACTTTGCCTCACGCGGTAGTATTTCTCTTTGTGCAGTCATTCCATAAATTTCCAATGTTACTTTAAAATCAGCATAAACATTATTCAATTGCAAGACATCAGGAAACTTTACAGAAAGTAAGCCAGGTAAAGTTGGAACTGTTTTTGTTACAATGACATGCTCATTGTACTTGAGTAGACAAACTAAATGATGGCCAGATATGGCGTCCGCTGATAATTTATGTATATAATCTTGACGCAAAGGTATAGTAATATCTTTGATTGTTAGCTGGCCTTTTTCACGAGGCGCTCCTGGTGGTCGTAACACTTTTTCAACACGTAGACGTTGTACTTCATCAAGACAAGCTTGTCTCCGATGAGCTTAAATACATGTTTGTTTTTCAATAAGTTATATTGTATAAGTTTGTTGGGACTTACTTGCAACTAACAGATGACGCTCTCCCTCTACAGATTCGGTAGATCCAGAAAATTCAATGGTTGCCGCACATAAATTTAAGGCTTGACTGGCTTGCGCAATAATCTGTTGTTGTTTACATACTTCTTCTAATAGTTTTTTTATTTTTTCTTGAGCTAAATTTACATTCTGTACATCTGAATCAGATTCGGTATCATCATCTGCCTCTGACCTATTATATTCAAAATGTTGACAGGTTCCAGTTGCTGCATTCAATTTCTCAATTGCTGAACGTAAAACTTGTTGTTCGCGGCATACTTTTCGTATCGGAGTAGAGCTAGCACTCTGTGAAATAAAGAAACCCTTTAATAGTTTTCATCTATATCATATACCTCAACTTACATTAGCATTTTGTTGTTTTCGGTAGAAACTCACTGTATGTACCAATGTCACTAGATTATCGTCTTCCTTATTCACACTTAATTCTGACTTGACTGGTTGCACATAATTAGAACTTTTTGGCGAATGCAAAGTAAATTTTTTATTTTCTTCATGTGATGATCCAGGGCTGACCTTTCGAAAACTGAAACTGTTCGACACTGTAGTTCCTTTGCTCTGCACATAAATAAATAAGTAATTATGAAATAATGTGATATGAATTTGTAAAGAGTTTGTTACATCTCTGGATAAACGGCTGGTATCTTCGTCATCAACTTCCTCAGCATTGCAATCCAGAGCCTCATCCAAATAATCATCTACGCCCATCGAGGTATCTGATGATATATTAGATGTATCAATCGTATTATCCCCAAAGTAATGGTCCTTGGCTGCATAAAGAAATCCCTGCAAAAAAAAGGTATATTAAACGATTCAAATCTAAAATATATATGTAGAATATGAATATACCTTTTTGTTATTTGTTTTTTTATCATTATTTTCAACAACTTGCATTACTTCACGTCCCAAATTATTATTGCGTATACCAGAATTGCTGTCGTTGCTCTCTGATTCCATATAACTGCCACAAAAAGTTTTTACAAATTAATACAAAAAAATTGAAGATACAAATAAGTTTATTTGAAATATAAGACTACAGGGTAAGAAATTATTATATTATGTTACGAGTGTATACATATCCTTTGGTTTTAATCTGCACTATTTTTTATAAGTTCTATTCTATGCATAATAAAAAAAGTAAGCAAGAATATAAACTATCTTCACACCTGTCTTCATCATCCTCTATTGTCTGATCACAGCGACTGTTATGAAGATCATCGTTATTCCTTAAAGGCTGTGGTAATCTCTTCATTTCATCTGATGTACTTTGAGCTGAAATGGATGCTGTTGTGCATAAATTATTTTCGTTTTCTGAATCACTACAAGTATTTGCTTCCAATTTGGATAATACTGGATACAAACGCAGTTGAGTTTCTTCTACAGATGTTCGCGGCCGTTTGTAATCATCATCAATTCCATTACCGGCTAGAAATGTATAAACCGTTAACTAAAAGTTTGAGAAGTTTAAAATATGAAGGATAGCTTACGGGATCTTCTTTTCGAGCTAATGTTCATAGAATTTACAGGCATTGGTGGTGGAGGTGGTGGGGTTGTTCGATTTTCATCTTTTTTTGATGTTGTCGGCAATTGTTGTGGTTGTGTAAAGAAATCTTTTTGCTTGTTAAAACGATTAGATAGAAGATGCAGATCTTCTTCACGTTGTTTTTTTATGTCATTCTTTATAACATTTTCAGTAGCAGCATTAACCAATGCAAGAACTTTCTCACGTACTTTGCTCTCGGCAAATGATCTAACTATTGGAGCAGATGTTGAAGAGTTGTTTGATTTATATTTAACTCCGAAGTCCATATTTGAATTAGTTGCCGATTTTACTAAATGTATTAATAATCAAAATGTGTTTATAAACAAAATAAGGCTAAAACGGAATAATGTACCTACGCATTAATTTCTAATTAAAAAAATATTTACCTTTTGAAGTTTCATCTTTTCTTGTATCTTGCATTATCTTACTCAGTGGTGGAGCCATACCAAATGCAGCTTTTGGCATCAACGCCTCTCCTTTATTTTTTTCGAATAACTTCATGCGTTCCTTTAGAGACAATTCTGTTGGGTCTCTCTGGGGTTTCTGCTGCTGCTGGTGAACCGTTTGTGTGTGAGTTTCAAAAATCGCTGCACGTCCCGACACTAAACCAGACCTTACAGTTGGAATTATTTTTTCCGCTTGAACAGTCTTCTTTTCCGAAACAGAATTGGTCGTATTTGATGTAAATTTACTGGAATTTAATTTTCCTACACGTCGCTTTTCGCCATCTACGTCGTCTTTTTGTTCAACAGAAACATCATTTTTTGTATCACAAAAATCATATGACACTTTTACTGAAGAAGATTCTCTTCTTTGATAGCCTTGTGCTTCCAAAGAATCTATGACATTAGAATCCCATTTTAGTTGTTTAGTTTTATCATTTTCATTATTTCGTTTTATTGAGTCTTTTCCTTCATGTTGTAATTTTACTCTACTTTTAAGTTCTGGTTTAGGCGGAGGTTGCACTACTGATGCATTGGCGTGATGAGAAGTATCATCTTCCCATTGATTAATTGTATTTGCCAGAGCTGCCAATTTACCTAAACGTTGGTTCGGCTTACGAACTTGAGAATCTAAAAAGTTTTCGTTAGATTCCGCATGAAATTTCCCTTCAGTACGATGTATGGGTGAAGATAAATCATCTGTGTTGGAGTAAAGTGCTCCTAAGCGTTGCAAGCGATTTCTAGAAGTATCTCTTATTTTAGAAGAAGGTTGATCATTATCTTTCTTTAATTCTATATTCGATTCGTGTTTAACTTCTTCCTCGCTGATGTCTTCTTCTTCAACTTGAACCTGCACCTTAAAACATTACAAAGGTTCGGAATTTTTTTATTTTTTGATAATCCTTACTAATACTCACCTCAACATTTTTATCAGACAGTATATTTATTTCAATGCCCATGTCTACATTTTCTTTATTCACAGCAGAAAATTGTCTTAATACTTTTTGAGATGCTTGCTCGTTTGTCTGTTTATTACTCTTTTCTATTACATGCAATGTATTCATTTTTGTAGTACTAGCATCACTCGCTGCAATTGTGTACAAAGGCTGTTTTTGTTGATTAGATGCTAACGCTACTGTTGCAGCACAAGCGCTACTCAATGCATTTAGATTTGAAGATTCGCTTTTATCGAACACTGGGAACTTACTAATATCTGCGCTACTAATGCCCAGAGTTTTACTTCTTTGTTCGGCTTTTTCAAGCATAAGCTGAATTGAAAACATGTAATACGCATAAAATACATACATACACAGTTCGATTTCAAACAATAAGAACTAAATTCTTTACCTTTGTAAAAGGATCCATATTAGTTTGTAAGTAACTAATCAATACTGTAGGTATTCTGATTTATAGTAAAACTTTTTTGATAAAGGAAAAATTACTATTGTTTTTTCAATTTTTTATGCTACCAATGCCCAGTTTTTGATTTCGCAAACTATGACGCGGCCAAATATTTTGTTCTGTTGAAGAAAATTTTAAAAAATAAAATTGAAACAACACTAGATGGCACCCCAAGTTTCAATATACATAGAGTTGCATTATAAAGACCTTTAAGTGATGTCAATAAATTTGAATATTATAAATTGCCCTTAGACACCATTTACACAGGGAAAGTTTACTTTGACAAATTTTGTTGAATTCTCTTTTAAACTTTCTTTGGTGTTTACACAGGGAAAGTTTTGTTTCTCAAATTTTGTTTTGTTTTCAAATAAAAAGTTGCAGCTAACTTCAGTTATATAAACTACGAACAAAGAACAAAACGAATTTGCGAGTACAAGAAAGTCTGTACTGCCTCCCGTTCTCTTCACCCCTATCTCCTATAAACTCAAGACTTTGCAAAGTAAACTTTCCCTGTGTAAATGGTGTCTTACATTAAATTGGTTACACTTACCTACATGAATCATTTTGAGATGTGTGGACTTGTGATTTTGTAATAATAGAAATTTTCGAAGCTTTTAACAAAAGTAATTAAGAGACAAACAAGAACTTTTTGTGATGTACAATAGTGTTAAGTTACGCCATGGTGTTTGGCTAAATAACGAGTACTGAGTGGAACCAACCCAAAATATTCGTTTTAGTGAATAGTCTGAAAGTGATCCCTTTGATTCTTTTCGTTCAATTGTTCATTTGTTAAAAGTTCCAGTTAAAACATATATATGAACGAGGGATAGGGAAGACTGAACGATAAAAAATAATAATTGTTAATATTATTATTCATTTTTTCATTTATCAACATCACTTTATTCAATTGAATGATCAAATCAATTTGATGTGTTGTTCGTGACCAACACAGATCTAGTACTGAGTACCCAGAATGGTTTGTAATATTTCCCACATAGCTACTCTGTAATTTGGTAAAATAAATTGTGATTATAATTATTTAAACCCTTTTTGTATAATGTCATGTGAAAATAAAATTGAATTATTATGGAATGGAGCTCAAACTTTTCAAGGAGGAAAGCATACTCATGAATTACTTAAATCTTATTACATGTAAGTATTATTTTGTTATATACTTAACAAACATGCTTGTAAACAAAAACTTATTTTAGAAATATATGTCGAAAACTATCAAAAAATAATTTGCAGATTCCAAAAGAAAAGTTTGCTATTTCCCAAATGTGTCCACATTGTGGCTGTTTCTGGCATGAATCTAAATATAGTCTGAAATTAATAAATAAACAAATAAAATGTAAATCCAGAGAGAAGAGGTTAATAGAAAAGTTTGAAGCCAAGGATACCGTAAAGGCTTTGTCTAAACGTGAAAAAAATCGTGCAAAATGGTTAAAGAAAAAAGTTTCAAATCACCTTGCAATTGTTTGTCACCAATGTCAACACAGATCTGTGTTGAAAATGGAAAAGGCGGAAAGTAAATCAAGCCTAGAACAATCGAATTTCGAAAATAAATTTCATGAAGGAATGTGTACGGCTAAGTCAGGAATGGTTTTGGAAACAGATGCTAAACAACAAAACAAGAAACATCAAGGAAATAGAAAAATGGCTCGTATTCCCTCTAAACCAAAAGAGTTGAAGGAAAAGAAAAATCAATCAGTAAAAATATGCCAATCTAAGAAAAAAGAAAAGAAGCATAACGTTTCATCTAACAAAATTATTTCCAAAACACAAAAGCAAAACACTCTTTTGCAAATGGCTGCATTACTTCACAAACAATCGAAAGTCGATTCAAAGAATTCTTCTCAAAAAAGACTGCAATCATTTTTGAAATAAAAATATTTATAAAAAAACGTGTAAACATATTTAAATTTAATAATTTGTAAGTGTTAATGTAGGTTTCATATTAAACAAAGATATGATAAAATTATATTATATTACTACAGATGATAAAAATTTCCTTTTTAATTTATAGCACGATTTGATATTGAAGCGTTTTAGAGAACACCACTTATATTCTAATATGACGACGTAAATTATGTAACACAAAATTAAATAAAACAGGCCTGATTCTGAGTGCCGTTGTCGTGGTTTAAACAATGAATATCTGCCTTGTGTTCGACTACGAGAACAAACCTATTTTATAAATACATTAGTCGTTTCAAGTCTACTTATAGATTCGGATATGACACTGTGTGTTGACATCTGGCGCATTAAAAAATATCTATTGTGTTAAGAGGGTTCCAA
The DNA here is from genome assembly GCA_947397855.1 of Thelaira solivaga. Taxonomy (NCBI): domain Eukaryota; kingdom Metazoa; phylum Arthropoda; class Insecta; order Diptera; family Tachinidae; genus Thelaira; species Thelaira solivaga. The sequence continues at coordinate 1,119,021 of OX377614.1, forward strand.
TGTTAAACCTCTTAATTTCTCTGCAATGTAAATAGCTTCCGCACTGTTGTTAAGTACATGTGTACGTACATACATATATATTTGTATCCGCACATGTCGTCACCATATATCAGAAAAAAATTCTATGCTTTCGTTCATATGTACATTACATTTTATTAATAACAAATCCGTCTGCCTTTCTTTTTAAACTTTCTTTAAAAATGTAGTTATAAAAAAGTTTGTGTGTTAGTCTGCATTAACTGGATTTTGCTGCTGCAAAGTTTTTAATTTTAATGGCGATATGTATGTTCATCAATGGGGCAGGAACTTTTCAACACATATATATTGTGCCTCTATACACATCTATACTATTGCTATACACAGAATAAAAACATGCATAGTATTTATGGTTAAATGTGTGAGTATATTGTATACAATTTTCATTCGTGTTGTTGCTTATTACTTTGCAGTCTCTTCGCTATCGTCGTTCTTAGTGGACTAGTGCTAGTGCATAATTTAGCAAGAAGTTAAAAAAGTTAAAAATGATTCATACGCTTGCGCGAATATTTTAAGTAAAATAACATACAATATTTATATATATTGTATGTATATTAAAAAAAAGTGTAAATTTTTTTTTTTTAAAACAAGCCCTAATCTAGTTACAGTTAAAAAAATGTTGAAAGATCAAAAAGCTTGTGTATGTGGATGCACTAAACTCATCGACCTGCCTAGAAAACTTGATTCATTTATTTTCTAAATATATATATGTTTGCGTTTAGTACAGTGTGTGGTGGTGGTATCAATTATCATTAGAGATTCTTGGTGATTCTATAAGATTTATTTGTTACATTTGCTATCTATGCATATAAGGAATACAGTCAACGTAGATATAGGTATAAATTTTACTTACATATACCTATTTCATTTACATATTTACAATTTAATAGGCCGACACATTATATGTAGATCATATTGCTAATATGACTAAAGTAATTTTGTAACCATTAAACATTAGAAATGCTTAAAAAGAAGAAAATATGTATGCCTTCTTCAAATACCTATGCATGTAGACATCCCGGACCTAAAAGATAGAAATGGAAAATGGCCCTGATCAAAATAGTGAAAATAATTGTTTGCTAGACTTTTTTTAAATAAAAATCTAGCTCATACCTTACCTCATACATATAATTTTGAATTTAAAAAAAATATACATATATTTTTTATCAGTTAATTTTACAGTGTCAAATGAAAAGTCGTTGACTATCAACTATAACATGGACGATGTGTCACATCGACTCTTATTTAATGATTTGAAAATGTGCTCTTTTTATAAAAAATGATTTTGTTCATTGCAAATAAAAACATACATTCATGCAGATAAATGTATACATTCTTCTAGACATACTACGAGTATGTACATATCCGCATGTATATCTACATTAGTATGTATGTATGTCAAACGGAAAGCATTGTAATTGACTTTTAACTTAATATTAATTAAGTTCAATTACTGCTTCACAAATACAAAAATTATATTTAAAACTTTTTTATTATTATACGAGAAATTTATATATGTACATATTTATTACATCATACCTTATTAGTGGAAGAAGTTACAAATATATGTTTCTTGCATTCCTTCTTGGTAGTTTTCTAAATACATACCTATAGGCATTAGAAAAAAAGGTTTCTTTTTAAAATTGTGTACTTTTAAATTTTTTTAAATAAAAGTAAATCAAACACATGTTGTTTTTGTAATACAGAAAAACTGATTTGGTGCAGCGATTTCTTGCGGAAAAATTCCTTTTTCCTCATAATTGTGTTACCACAATTTAAATGTTGTAGAAAAATATTTTTATTTGCATATTAGTAACGTTAGTTTAAGTTGTGCATATTCGCCGGCTATACACACATATATATGTATATGTACATGCATTAATAAAAAATGTTTAACACGTTTTTTTTTTGTAGATCTTAAACTAGCGGCGTTGCAGGAGGCCAATAAAATACAGGAATTATTTCTTCAGTTAATCTCTGTTGGTCTACTAATTAAATTATTCTCTTCCAATACGATAATTTAGTTTCAGTGTTTAAATATAAAATCTTTTAGCATATAGTTTAATTCATATTAAATATCTAATTTAAATCATAAAAGTAAAATAACACGCAGTATTTACTTTTAAATTTAAATAAACCGTGTGAAAATAAATATATCAGAACAACAACAGATACAAGTACATGTGACTAGTTTAGATATTTTTTGCAAGTGTAAAATTTATTTTTAATCGGTCCAAAAATTTTAAATAAAATTGATTTATTTAACGACTTAATGTTAATTAAAGCTAAAGGAAGCCAATAATAATTAATAACTAAAATATAAAACAAAAATAATTATACTAAATAATAATATTACATACTGATTGAATACACTTTACATTGAAACCGCAATGGATTTAGATATAATACAGTCAACCAAAGAAGGTGAAATCACGCAATTTTTATGCGGTAAGTCATTTGATATCTAGATATGTACATAATGTACTTAGTTTTGATAAATAATAAATATACATGTACAAATTAAAATATTTGATTTTAAATAAATGAGGTACCTATCTCTAGCAACTCGACAGTACCTATTCATAAAATCATTAAATAAATTAAATATTTTTATTTTTATTTTGTTATTTTTAAATTATACTAAATCTTGTAAATTATGATCCTTATGTGAAAGTATATGGTCACATGATTTAAAAAAATAGCCCTAAAGCATTACAGAAAAATTCAAAATTGACTTTGTTATTAATTGTGATGCAGCGTTTATATACATGCATAATTCTTCAAAATTTTACAGTTTTACTACTAAAAATACCGTTCTTAAACTGAAGCTTAAACTGAGTATCTTTAGAAAAATATTAAGAGAATGCTTTAATTCTCCTGTAAAAGTTTATAAGTGTTACTTAGGGCTTTTATGATGTATGTATTTGAACGTTTAAATAACTAGTTCATTTTTAAGTTTTAGTTAATTTTTTTTATAGTAGTACCTAAGTAGTGGAGTTTCTTCAGTAAGAATCTAAAAGAAATAACCAAAAATAACAATTGTAGGAAAGTGTGTTTTTTTTATTATTTAGGTATATTTCCTTCTAATCCTTGATATCTCTACTATTGCTAACCGCTAACCCCCTCCTTCTAAAATATGAAAAAATAATTTTAACTTAATTTTATTTTATATTAAATAAATATGTATGTATGTATACATAACATATATACTGTTCCATGTACTTATTGAATCTTATGAGCTTTTCTTTAGATGTTCGCGATTATTTTAAAGCTTCATTAGCCACATCAGAATATGAAAATACCTCGAATATGTTCTATTTGACTGCCTCAGAATCAACAGAGCAACTTTTAAATCGTTGCGAATGTCTTCTAAATCGACTAAACATTAAAAATTCAACACTGCCAAAAACCACAAGTGTAAACGGCGATTCCAACAATACGTTTTCATCATCTCAGAATACACAAATTAAAAACCACGAATCGCAAAGTACTCATCACAATGATAAGAGTGAGGGTAATACTGATGCTAACCAGAAAATTATTAATGAAGAGGTCTCATATCTTGATATGTCTGCTTCCCAGTATGGCAGTGGAAAAAAACGTAAGTATTTGTAATAACAAATGTATGTTACATTCGAATTTCGATGAATTATGTATAATGATGCTATTACGTCTTTTGGTCGTATGTTATATCTATTCATTCGTAATTTTAAAAACTGATTCTTTTTCTTGTAACTGAAGTTACTTTATTTTCCATACAAAATATCTTTATCACCGTGGTCTAGATGTCTAGATTCTATTCTAGAGTCTACAAGTTACATACATACATTTAAACATAGTTTTATTTAACGAAATAATCATTATTATTTGTATCTAATGTAATTTATCATTTAACAAACAAATTATCTTCACTTACTAGAAATAACAATTGGAAAAATGATGAAATTGAATACTTCAAGGGAAAATGAGAAAACATTTCGATGTTCTACACTTGTTGTTAGACAGAATAAAAGTTTTTTACATTCTTTACATGATACTATAAGGACAACAACAAGAACACCATTAGTTGAGGATGAATCTGATCAGGAAGTGAAAGAAAAAGGTGCAAATTATAAAAATCAAGATAAATACAATAATTTTTTGGATGATGATACACAAATCTATGATATCTGTCAGGTAACAACTCAGGGATCAGAAGGTGAAGAAGACGAGTTGGGTATAGAAGAAACACAAAAAGCAATTACACCACAAAGTTCGCATCTTTCACTCCCAAATATCGATTGTCCTTTTATCGATTTGCCAGCAGGTCATTTATCAATAAAAAAATCAATAAAATACGGTCAATTATTGAAAATTGAAAAGAGACTGTTTTTCGATCAAAGCAAAAAATGTTATTGTGGCATTTTGGACGATTGGTTGCTTTGTTATGCTGACGGTCCAACATCGAATAAGCCAACAATAAGTTTGTATTTAAAAATACCCAGCATAGAAATAGAGCATTTTGGTGAAGGAAAACGCCGAGAAATTTGCTTTCAAATTACAACTTGTGATCCTAATAAACGATTTGCATTTCAAGCTATAAATGAAATAGATGCCAAAGAATGGATTCATGCAATAGAATCGTCTATAAGAAGTGATATTGCGGACACAGAAGTCAGAAGTTCATCAATGCGTAAACTCCCTACTCCACCGATAATGAAAAAAGTTAAATTTTTAGACTTCTTCCAGGCAGAAACTGAGACATTGTCGGCTAATACGACATCAAATGACGGCATATATGAGGAACCATCCCCTATTAATGAAATTATAACGTCAAAGTCTTCTACTGAAATGCGCCCCCAATTGCCTCACAAGCAAAATAACTCTTTACAATTGGCACATACATTTGAATATGATATTCCTAAATGCCCGCCACAGCCATTTAAAGAAAATGCAGGAAACGAGGCATTATTAATAAATCCCTATGAAAATAATGAAACTACAATAAATTTATCTGATTCATCTAGTCAGATATCTTCTTCACCGGTTGCACAAAAACTGAATCTTAAAATGGAGGAAAATCTAGATTTTCAAGCCAAGGTTAAAGATGTTCATAGCAAATTAACTAGTCAATTATTAAATGGCCCTAATATAAAGAAATCAGTTAAAAAATCACTTTCATCTACATCATCTCAAAATAGTTCAGAAATTCATGAACTGCCAACCTCAAATTCAACAGTGCCAGAGGCGGGAGAATTAAAAAAACTGAAAAAACCATCAACACCATCCAATAGCCCACAAAAAAGTTCTATTGAAAAATCGTCGTTTGCAAAAAATTGGTTCCTTAATAGACTAAATAAAACAACTTCCTCAACAAAAAGTAATTCATCATCTCCTTCAAATTCACCATCTAAAAGTAAACAAAGTGAAAAAGAAAATCTTCTTAATTCTTCATCAGACATCTGTGATGGCTATGATATGCATTCAACCAGTTTTATCAATAAACCAGTATCATCCCCCATATCAAAGTCATCCTCACCAAATAGTGGTACAAGTAAAGTCAATATGATTATCAATCAGCTGGAAGCAAGTGGTCATTTAACTACAATGTTTAATGTAGATCCAGCTACTTCATTTAACTCCTTTTATGATAATGATTTCAATAATTATGAACCAATTGTGACTGTTTCAACGCCACCCACTAACCTTATGAAAAAAGTTTAAATTCAATGTGCTCTAACTATTTCAACAAACAAACACCTATAAAAGTGTTATTGAGAATGTAAAAATGTACTATATCATATATTAGTCGCGCATTGAATCATTTTTTTTTTTTTTTTTTGCCAAAATATTCAAGCATTTTTAAGGAGTAGTTGATGGTTGAACACAAAAGGGGATGACAATATTTTGCCAACGAAAAATTTATCAGACATGGTAATTTAGATTAAATTTATTTGTATTTAAATACAAATAATGAACCTTGAATATCTTGATTTTCTCTTACATTCTATGTACATTGTTTAACATTTTATGTTTATAATGTTTAATTTATTTTAGCTCTGAAATCAATTCAAAAAGTATTATGTGTTTTCATATGCATCTCATCCAGTATCCGCAATTATTGGTTTTTTGTTTTGTTAGTTCATTAGCATTACTTGTATAAAAAGATAAACGTGTAATTACAATAATAAGATATAACATTTATTTTGCATTTCATTTGTTAATATCGTATGAAATATATACTTCAAGTTAGAAATAATAAATTAAATAAAAAAAATATATTTTTGTAAAAATTCAACATCAATAAAAAAAATATTCAATCAACAGTTTTATTGAAATGTTATTATTATTTCTGCCAAGCTTTTAGTTCTATTGGTTTTTCTTTATACTTGATTCTGGATTTTTTTCTCTTTTTTTTATCACAAAGATATCATTAGTTTAATAGCAGATGTTTGAAAGGAAACAATTTATATAGATACTTAACTTCAAAAGCAGATCTGGTATGTAAAATCATCGTGTATATTAAATTAATTTTAAATGTATTTCACATATGTATGTATGCACATAAGTATAGATATAAAAAAAATATATATATATGTGTGTGTGTAAGTAGGTACTAGCGCATGCATATGTATGCTTGAACAATTTGTGTGCGCATTTGCAGTTAATTTTATTTTATGAAATGTTACGATGAGATTCTATCGCTTCGAATAATAAATCACGTCGCTTTCTTAATGGCATCATTATTAATTTATGCTGTTGTTCACTGGAATTAAATAGGCCCAATACTTTTTTTCCTTCTTTCTTTAACAGAATTTCAATACCTCGATCTGTGTTGCTGACTTTTTCAATTTCTGACCACAAATAAGTCCATTGTACCTAATTAAATAAAATAATTAAATAAAAATAATAATATAACATTTAAAATTATTATTTCTTACGCTCCATGAACCAAACATATCATTTCGGGTCACATAAATGATACGATGATTTGAGACAACAACATATTCTTGTTTCGTTATAATTTCTTCACAATAAATAAAGTTATCGGTACTTGCATATTTGCCTTTATCGATTTCTCTGTGTAAAAAATTATGGATAGAAAATAATAAAGCATTCATTATGTGTACCTTATATCGATTTTAATTATTTACAAAGCACATACTTAAGTAGTTGATTGCCTTTAGCTTCATCCAAACAGTAGGCCCTTAATATTTTGTCTTCATGTATAAATCGTGGAGGTCGTAAGCGCCTGGTTTCACTTTGGAGCTCAGTAGCTCTTTTAACGGAATCAAAGGTACCATGGGCAAAGTCAACAATGCCAGCAGTGGGTCTTGTTACTAAGCCTATAGTACCTTTTCCGAGACCCTTAAAGAATCCTTCTACACCTTCTTCTTTTGCTCCAGAAATAGGCTTTGTTACACAGCCAGTTACGCCATCAACAAAGCCCTAATACAAATTGTGTTAAAAATAAAACATTTTTTTATGTTTTTAGCTACGTACCATTACTAAGCCTTTGCCACTTCGGGCCATTCCCTCTTGGAAAGTCTTTGGTTTAGAATTCATGTTTTGTCGACGTTTCTTTTGATAATCATCATCAAAAGTAAGTACAGCCAATCCTTTTCCCATCGCTCCTGTTATCCTGCAAAATAAAAATAAAATATTTTTTATAGCCATCACACATACATACATATCTATACTAATAATAACTTGTAATAAGAGAATTCTTTTTTTGTAATTGAGAAAACACTGAGACAACCGAATAAATTTGAAAAATTCTTTCACTAATAGAAAGCTCTCTTATCAGCAACTAATATGGGCTATATAACATAACGACCCTACCAAAAATGTGTGATAGAAACTCACACATACTCATGTTGACATTCATTTGATCCACGTGTAAGAGAGAGATACAAAATCACACAAGGTTACACAAGGTTTCTATCACATTTTTCACAATGCCCTTAAGAACTTGATAGAAACTTTCTTCTAAGCTGTGACAGCTATTTCTATCAACAATGTCAATCAAATGATAGATTAATTGAGTGTCACTATTCTTGTAGGGGATACACCCACTTTTATTTCCATAAAATCCTATTTTCCAACATTTGTTACATAAATTCACAATATTCCAAGAATAGTCACCATATATACTTGGATCGGCCACGCCCACTTTTAAGCGAGTCAGTTAAAAGTTCACAAATTTGTTCTAGTCAAGCGAGACTAGGTAAAAACAGATTGTTGTGAATTTTTAAATACAATCTGCTTAGTCTAAGACGAGCGAGACTGGGTAAAAACAGAAAAAATTCTGTGTTTCTGGATTTTACTTACTTTGATACTGCACCAGCAGCTCCACCAACTGTGTGGCCAACTAGAGATTTAACACCAAGAACCAATCCTTCTGCAAACTCTCCAGGTCCCTGTATAGCTCCCTGAAGTAATTAAAATACGTAAAAAAATTCAGGAAACGTTTTTATGAAAATTGCTTTTACTTACTTGAAAGGGTTCGTAAAATAAATCTCCAACGCCTTTTTTAATGCCAATTACCAAACCATAGGGGTTACCCAAAACATCTAAGCCCAGCACTAAAACATAAATCTGTTTAAGCGCTTGTCCAGTATAATGAGAGGTAATTTCTGATATCAATTGTTCTTGAGTAAAGAAGCGATACTCTCGTTCGAAGAAAGCCAAACGTATTACGACATCGTTAACATCTGTTAAGGTGACACCAACTCCTTGAACTAACTTTGAGAGGATACCGGGTAGAACTGAAGTGTCAACACCTGCCATTGAAAAACTGACATGAACTTTCATGGGACCCAAATGTAAACTATCATAAAAGTTCTTTTGTTGTTGTTGCGATTGTATCTGAACTAAATCAGACAATGGTCGTGCAATAGTATCAACATCTTGCTTAAACAATTTAGCTTCTCGTTCATCATCAACAGTGTTTGTAAAAAGCTCCGCAATAGCCATTAGAAAAACAAGATCTACTTTAAAATGGAATTCCTGCATTAGCATTTTGGCATATTTGTATTGTTTTACATTCGAATGCGGCACTACTCTCTCAACAATGCTAACTTCAATAATTGGTTTGAAGTGAATAGTTTTAGCAAGTGTTTTTGGAGGAGGTATAGGTGCCAAGACAACAGGAAATATACAATCAGTAAGTTGGTTGTCCAATTGTATGCGATTGATTTTAGCGTGTATTTGCGATTGAAAGGGTGATGAGTTTAATGCAATCCATACACCAGGTTGAAAATAGCGTTGAATATCACGTGATACATTATTTTTAATCATTTTTAATGTTTCAAAATTAACCTGCAGTCAACACAAAACATGATTACACATTGAATTCTATTTTTTTTTTTGTCTGTCAACACTAAAATGAAGTATAAAACTGTACCTGGTGTTTTCCATCCAACATGTAGCATTTATTTGTAGCGCCTATAACCCCCTTTTCTAATAAATATTCCTGATAAAGAGCTTCCATTAGTGCTGTGTCATGTAAACTCAACTGTTTGTAACGCTTTTTTGATTCTTTTTTATACTCCCAAATGACGCCTAAAACGATAATTTTTTTAATCCAATAAGAAGCATACAAAAAAATAAGTAAATACAAACCTGAGCTTGTTATACCCAAATACAAAATATCGACACCGGTTTCATTGTTTATTAATGATAAACCAATGCCGTGAATTTTTATTTCAATCGATTGTGTTATACTTTGTAATGCAGTTGAAGACTCAGATTTGGTAACTATTTCCTCACATGCCGTAAATAATAACACTCTTTGTAGGCCATCCAAAAATGATACCCAAAAAACTTTTGTATTATCTGCCAGACTGTAATTTTTTTTAATATAAAAGGAAAGTATTTTCAATATGCCATAGCAGTTGTAAGTACACATGCACTTACATATGTACATACATACGTGTTGTATGTACATATGTATGTGCTCTTTTTTATTCAACATACTTTAAATGACCAATACCATCCCGTCTTAAATCACTTTCGAGAGCATTTTTACCAAACACCAATATTCTCTCTCCGTCAGGTCTGCTCCAAGTATAAAGAACTTTTTCATATTGATGTAAAACCATTTTGTTATCAACACCCTTCTCATGATAATAAATAGGCATTTTAGTATGATTAACAAGTAGACCAGGCGCATCACCCGGATTATACTCAGTAAATGTTATATAAATTCCACCCTCTGTACTTTGTACATCCACATTTATGCCGCCATTCTTGAAAGTAATTTATGTAATTTAAAAATTAATTAGTAACATGTACTCGTACATACGTTTGTATGCGTATTGATAGTATACCTCATTGTTATTTAATTGTAATAATATACAAATTGGCTCAGAATAATTAAATGGCACAGTTCTTTGCCCATCAACTTTCGCCACCATCATGTGATCGGAATCATTTTTAGGCCACAGTGGAAAGCACCCATTGGGCAACAACTAAATACATGTAAATACATACATAGAATGTCCGTAAATGCCTTTGTGTATGTATTTAAATAATAGGGTTAAAAAGCATTACCTTAATCCATGGGTCACCAGGCCGAGAATTCTCCTGAATCTCAATAACATAACTACAATTGTTGGTTATTGTATAATACGGAATAAATGTTATTTGTTTCGTTAACGAATTTTGCGTTAAATGATTGTGAACACCAATCTTTAATGGAAGGACACAATAGTGAAACGGTTAACTGATAAAATATGGAATATAATACCTGGTAAATTTTATCCTTGGCTTTACATCCAACCGAACCGGTGGAACCAGCCACATCCAAGGGTATTTTATTACTCCACTCTCCATTTTCGACCCTAATTGAACAACTTTTTTTATCAAATAAATATTTGTCACGAAGTGAAAATAATATGGGACCGTTATATTCTGGAGGATGATATAAAACTTCTACAGTTTCACTATCTGTTTTATAGCTTAACATTTCTCCAGTTTTGTTTATTAGCCAAAATGGTGAAAAGAGTGTAATTAATAAACTTCCATTGCGATCTTCGAATCTGTATTAAAATTATTATTTAAGATTCATCTACTTACATATGAGTAGAAAAATTAGGTAGCAAAACTTACTTTACACACAAGTCCATACTCATTTTGACATCTGAATCATACGAATTAAATTTCCAATTTGTAACATCTGGATAATTCTCAGATATTTCAGTGGTGCATGACCAATCGCGTTCCAAATATTGAATCATCTTGAATTACAAAAAAAAATAAAATTTATCTGTCAATTTTTTTAAAAACCATTACTTTTTAAAAGGAATGTGTTTGTGAAACCACAATATGTAAAATGGCTGGTATAGCATGCATACATGTTCCATTTGGAATAAAGAATAGATTTACAACTTAATTTGAGGTTACTTATTTTCACTTCAAAACGAATAATTTTTTTTTTTGTCAGTTAGAGCATTTTGTTTGCATATATATTTACACTTACCCTTATAACCAAATAACTTTTAGACTCTTTACTACGACCAGCTAATTTAACTGTGGGCAAATGTAAAACGCTCCCAGCTTCAATATCCTTTTCTCCATAATCCAACAAATCTTCTTTAATAAAGGAATGATCACTATGATGCAAAGGTTTTTTACTATCCGTATAATTTTCGGATGACGATGTAAGCGATCCCTCTGTCTGCACAGCAATATTTGTCAGCGTTTGGCGTACTGAACATCCAGCCACAGAAACTGTTATATTAATGGGCAGAGAGTTGCGCAAATAAACCGGCGGCCTCAAATGCATAGTGTAGTAAGCACTCAATAATTTGAATTTATTTGAATGTTCATGATAAATTTCTGTTTTTTCCCGACTAACATTTATAAAGAATGGCTCAAATGTTTCAATTGGATCACATTGGATGTGTCGCATATAATACATATCAGTAGGACAATCATCCCATTTTATGCCCTGTACTGATGTATGATAATCCTATTTGTGAATTTAGTGAAATTTAATTATTTATGTATTTATGTTTTTTTTTTACCATTTACCTCAATTGCAAAATGCAAATATTTACCCTCAGAGTAAATGGCATGCAATGGTACATGATAAGTTGCTCCAGGTTCAACAATACCCACAAGTATCATCTCTTTAGTTTTAGCATTTAATCGCAATACTTTAATGGAAGTGGTAAAATGATTTTGTATCTAAATGAATAATAATAAAATACATGCATGCAAGAGTAAGAAAGAGTAGAGGAGCAAATCCATATTTTGAAACTTACATTAACGACACTATGTATATTAACAGTGGTAGTGCCGTACTCAGAGTTAACTTCGGACACAATTCCCCAAGGATCTTGATTAGTGTCACGGAATAAAGAGAAGTAACGTTTATCTGATTTTGAAACCGGCAATACTAGTTGCTTTTCAATATGTCCCACCTTAAATTAAAATAAAAATTTCAAGTTTTTTTTTTTTTAAGTAAATAAAATGATTTGAATCTTACCGTTACATATATATTATATTCTTCCTCATCTGGATTTTTTATGGTTGATAAATTTTTAGTTTGTAAATAAACTTTGCAGCCAGGAGAGAGAGTGCAACATTTAATAGATTCAGGTGTAACATTGTAAGATAAATCATTTTGAAAAACAATAGAACTGTTAAGTGAACTTGTTCCATTTGCGTTTGGTATATGACATTCATGTAATGTAAATATTCCAGAAGTAAAAAACAAGTTTACATCAAAGCCAGTATCATTTTCAACAACATACGGGGCAATAACATCAGGTTTCATCAAACCATTAGGATCCATTGCTTGCCCAAATGCTTCTCCCAAAGTACCAATTAAATCTAAAAATGTTTTGCTTACAGTTGCTTCTAAATTTTCTCCCGATTGTATTTTTATCGTAGTAGTCTGCTCAACTTTATTCTCTTCAAATTCTGAAAGGTTTTTCTCAATTCCAAGATTAAAATTTAGTTCCCAAGGTGAAAATATACGTCCTCCATCTTTGGCATTATGTTCATTTTGTTCTATGACAGGTTCCCAAATAGCCAATGATTGATTATAATAATTCATAGAGAGAGTTAATGAACCATTTACGCTTAAATTGCTACTCCAATCGTTGACAATAGCATTTAAGCAAGTGTCCATAGATATTAAAGGTGTTGTGTAGTATCCAATGCCTGCCTCTAAAACTAGCATAATACTTGGGATTTCTACCACACAACGCTCTGTTTTAACACTACCACAATTACTTGCCGTTTGGTTTGCATCTATCGTTATTAAAGCATCTTCGGCTGCCTCTATAAAATAATCCATAAAAACAATAAATTATTATTTAGTTAAAGTAAAAAGAAAAAAATTAACGCCAAAGAAGTTGGATGCAATTTTTCTTTTCATTAGATTACGTAAGTATATCAGCATCACTTACATATGCATGTACGTATATTGCTTCTATGCACATATACAATTTAAATGTGTATTTAAGTACACACTCAGTTATACTCGTACATACCTGCTTTCAGGAACCAATAATCTTCTTCTTTGAATTTTTTTGGTGTCCAAATATCACTATAGTTCGTTGTCTGTAACATTTTAGTTTCATCCGTTTCTGATGTATTTATTGTCTGCATGGCTTTGTTAAATAATTCTAGAGTAGCTGGAGAGATATTTATTATAATTTCGCTTGTATTTAAGCTTATATGCATTCCATCTTCCTCTGGTGTAGACCCATGCAAATTTATAACGCATGGATGTAAAATGTAATGTCTTGTTGCTTCTCGTCTTTCTGGCATAAACGAGCACATGTACATTTTCAAACCATCTATGTTGCCATTTATAAGCTGTTTTGCGCCTATTGCTCGATATATCAGCTTTGCTTGCATCTGGATATAACGTAAAGTTAACAGAAATTACTTATTAGTATCCCTAACATATTTCGAAAATAATTATTTTTATAGATTTTATTACATTAAATATTATGGAACTGGTGTTCATATCCTTTAATGTTTCCACTAGAATAATATCAGGTTCATCGATAACTAAAGTTAAACTCATTTTATTAACAATCTCATTTACATCTTTGGCTTCACGTGCTGCAACTAAAAAATAATGGATTTTTTTTTTAATTTTTAAACATTTTCAAAAACTTACTGGCCACGGATTTAATATTACGTAATTGTGTAGCTTGTTGTTGGTTCGGTTGGGCTGACGATTGAATGGTAGGGATTGAATTTTCTTTTTCAACTTCTACAAGTTCCGCCTCATCGGGCGTCTTGAAGAATTCGGCTAATTTCAATAGAAAATCAACGCATAATATCAAATCAAAGCTAGAAATTCGTACATTTGCAACAGTATCATTTTCTTTAAGCACCGCTGTAATATCCAGCATATACTGTGAATCTTTGATACATTTTTCATCCGTTGCAATGTCACTTTCCGACGTTTGGACATTTGTATCCGCTTCTGATATAAACCAATCTTTTCTACAAAGATATTTCGTTATTTCACTTTTATTACTTGGTCTAGTATCATCCAATTGCATATTGCAAAGAACTATATTTGTCGTTAGAGTTTCGTCTATCAGTTTTGTGCCTTTCAATGATATTATGTATAAGCCAAAACGGGCAAGACCTTCATTAACATCCGTCATTAGGTTAAGAACAACTCCGTCCAGTTGTATGTTAAACTTAAACTGTTCACTTATTTTTTCCTGTTGCAATGCTTTTGTACGCATCTTCTCCAAAAATTTGTCGCTTGCACTTTTTGCTGGACTATCCGTAGGAGTTTTCGGGATAGATGTACGAGATTTTTCTATTGATGGTGGTGTAACAGTTGGAAATTCATCGAGGCCTTCCTTCATATTCCGATTCAAAATTGACATTATTAACGCGTAATCATCCATAAATAAATTCAAATCTATACATCTTAATCTACCCGATATATCCATTTCAGGTAGATTTTTATACCACGAAAATGACAAATTTCTTTTCACTACTAGTGTAAAGCTGGTTGGGTCTAATATGTTGACTTTTGACTTAAAACCAAAATTTGAGTCGACAACATCAAATGACTCTGAATCTAACGACTTGTTGTGGTTTAGGCATGATTCTTCTTCTAAAATATTAACACGAGCTAATCGCATATCTTTTAGTATTAATTTAATTTCATCCATAACAGCTGGATCGCTGCCTGTAACGGATATATCCGTTATGACATTACTCATTGTAAGTTGTCCCAAATCTATAGCAACGGCTTCAAGACTTTTCGAATCGATTGGAACAATAATTACTGGGGCTTTTATCTGAAATACATGAATAAATTTATAAAACAATTGGATTTAGAGAAAAGAACAAAAAGAAAAATAACCTTAACGTTTAATTTCATGCGTGTAGCTTTTTCGTAAACGGCTACAGCATTTTGTTTGGCAGCATCTGCAGCCATGGCTCCTGCATTGGCTATGGCTTGTTGAGCAGCTTGAAAGTTGTTCATAAAACTTAATACAGAATTAACAAACCAATTTACAAATACGATTTTCATACAGCCAACATCTACATTGATTTTCATATCGTCGGAATTGTAGTTGCGTGTTTCATCCAAATTGTACAGAACAATATCACACTTGAGAGCATCTTTACCAACAATCGATAAGATATTTGAATGAATATTAAGCGAATTCATATCATTTATTAAAATATCTTTTAAGCCCACTTGCACTTCAGTGTATGAAGTTTTTAATATAACACCAGCATACAGATGATTAACTTTTAGTGAGGCAATGGAGCGTTTTCTGCATGACAATTCTAAGCCCACTTGATCCAAATCAGCTTCAATTTTCATTTTAATACTTTCAACGACACCTTGCATACTTTTACGGCTTTTGCGTGCAATTTTTTGAGCAGGAGTTATAGTACTGTCTGCCTTTCTCTCAATAGTAACTTCTGTTTCCTCTGCAATACGCGCAAGACGGTCCACAAATCCATCTGCGGCTGCCGCTGAAGCCATACGATCTTTATTTTGAACAATTTCTGTTTTTTTGGAAGCTTCAGTTATTTTTTCTATTTTATGTTGTAACTGATTGGCTATTTCCATTATATGCAAAAGATTCTCTTGGTGCAACATAATATTTAAAGTAGCAAAGTTGATGCATGCCAATTGTTCAATTGATTTGTATTTAGTTATGAAATCTGGTGTTGACTTGTCAACTGCTGTAAAAGTAACATTCAGTAGTGACTTTCCTGCTTTAGTAAATCCTGGAGTTTCTATGACAATTAGCTCCTCTGATTTTTTCATCCGATTCTCATATGATGTTAAGCTGATGGCTCCAAGTCTAATTAATAATAGTAAATAATAATTAACAAGGATTGTAGTTTAATAGTTTTTTTTTACATTTTTACATACTTTGCTTGCGCTACCATTTCAAATGTTCTCTGAGCCATAAACACTTCTAATTGAAGAACCTGAAATGATAACAATTTTTGCGTTTCGGAGGCTGTAAGGCTAACAGAACTGCGAGTGTCCTGAAACTCGGAGTCTTCGGATTGTGGAGAGGGCGTATTAAAATCATCAGACTCGTCACTCGAAGGAGAATCAATATCAAATGAAGTTCTTACTAAGGTAACATTAAATTTGTTTAAAGCAAAATGCACTTCTAAGCTGGTGTACTGCACAACTTCGGATGTTAGCGAGGTAGCCGCTGTTGCAGATAATGTTTTACGGCGTTCATCTTGATTTAAAAACTGCGGTATGGAACGCATTTGTGTTAATTGACTAGCACTCTTTAAAAGATTTGTCTTTGGTTGGTCTGCTGGGACTTCTTTTTCAGGCAAGGGAATGCTCATTGCCACTCTTAAGGCTTCAAACACCCTATCCTCCGTTAAATTTAAATTAATTGACGGAAGAAGTACATTTATTTTTGTCTTTGGTAAACGGGGATCATCATCAACAACACATAGTTCAATGTCAATTAAAAATGAAGTAGGACGCAACAAATGCATATCTGATATAATTAATTTTTTCATACACAACTCCCAGTCATCCTCCGGTTTGGATACCATAATCTAATTTACACATAAAATTACTAAACAAATAATTTGTATAATAAATATTAATTTTACCTGAATATTTTCTATTGAGACATTATACCGATCATAAGCTTTTTCCATTATTATCTTTAAAATTTCATCTTGATCCTTTCCTCCTTGATGCAAGTTTACAATATCTTTTGACTTGTATCGATGTGGAGCAGAGGATATACGAAATTGTCCCAATCCAATTACCACTAATGATTGCTGTCCAGGTTTGTATTTACCTCCCTGAGGCAATATTACTATATTTGGCATAAACGTAACATCAACTTCAATAATTGCATGGCTTTCAATCATATATTGCATGCCAGTTGCTGAGCGCTCTTTAAAATCGGATATTTTTAATGTAGCTGCTCCTTCCAACTCAGAAAGATTAACTTGTTGCTGTGGAACAAAAACGCTCACTAATTTCAAAATCGTTTCGGCATCGTATACTATTTCTAATGGACGTGCTGTCGCTTTAATTCTTTGGTCACATTGTTTATCTAATGGATTCGTTTCAAAGAATATATCCAGAAGATTGTTTTCATCGTTTATTTTTGATTTAATGATTGTAGACGCAATTCCTTCTTGCTCTAATCCAGTCAAGGCTAACTCCTTCATACCAACACAAACACTGCCAAAATTAGAGTATGATAAAATACTTAGTACAGTTAAATAAATACGCATTACCTAATAGCACTTGCGGCTGGCCGCTGTTTTACAATACAAGTTGTCATGTTAAGTTTAATCAGCATTAATGTCTGTAAAGAATGCCAATCGACTGAACCCCGGCCATATGTTCTAATGTGTTCAGAATCATCATAGAGTCCAATTTCTAAAGCTTTCAAAGTGAATTTCATATGAATTGCTTCATAATGTTCTGGCAGTTCTAAGGGTGTCATATTATCTTCGTAACCAATGGCCTTATGAAGTTTACGTTTCTCCTCAGGAGTCATAGCAGCTTGTATACTTATCTCTAAATCAGATCCGTTATTTTCATTCTTCTTACCCCCACCAAACCAGCCGCCGAACCAAGATGTCTTTCCTTTTGCCTCCTTTTTTAATTCTTCTCCTTGTCGTTGGCGATCAACTTCTAATTGTACTCGCTTGCGTATAAGAACCAAATTAAACAGATCCAATTTTTGTTCAGCTATTGTGCAAGTCGCTTCAATAGTAGCCGATGGCTTTTTTAAAGCACACCGTTCTTTATGAGCATCAGCATAGGTCTTACACAATTCCCGATGCTGTTTAATATGATCCCATGTCCATGATTGATTCTTTTTACGTATTTGTTCTTCAAGAACTGATTCTATTGCAAATATCCACCATATCTTCGCATTGCCTTTGTAGGCTGTAAATTCAACCTAAATGATGAATATCCTTTTATCTATGAAAAGAGTTTTCATACTTACGTTTGTTATAAGGTCGATATTTTCGATATGGCACGGCCAGTTTAAATTGATTCATGTCATCCAATAATCCAACAATAAGTTGAAACTGAGTGCTTGTTACGCCAATGTTCAGCTTCTCCATTTCTAGAGTTAAATCTGTTTTTGGTATAGTATAGGGAGGGCTATCTCTATTTGGGTCCGAGTTTAATAAAAGTTTCGCAACGGAAGATATTGGACCCAGTACTACGGAAAAATATTATATATAAATATCTTTTTTATTTCCTCTTCAAATTAAAAATTATGCAAATTACATTGTATGTATGCACTTACGAAAGGAATATTGCGATGGTGATTTTATTTTACTCGCTATATTATTGCGAAATAGTTCTTTTATTTCATTCTCTGACCTGGTAGCAAAAGTATCAGCATTACAATTCATATACACTGACAAACAATCCAAAGTTGCTAATTTAAAAACATGCCGTATAACACCATCAACAAAACACTTTTCCCAATTTGCATCGGTTGTAAAGATTTCAAAATTATTTAGTGTAATACCAAAAGCAAATTGTCGTTCTGCTTTCGAATTATCCTCGTATCTGATATGAACGTTAGCAATTTTTACTTGAATATTATTAATTGTACGAGCTACTAATTTTTCAACATAAGATGGATCTGCTTTATTTTCATCTATATAAAAAAAAAGCACGTACACACATACATAAATTAAAAAAATTCATTTTAGATTGAAATTAATTATTTTACCTTTTTCCAATTCTTTTTGAAATGCTTCGTCGATAGCCCTTAATGCAATTTGCTTTTGTTCCAACTCCTGTTTTTGTTCTTTCTCAGCATTATAGGGCACACTTTGCTTAGGTGATACCAACAAAAACAAATCTTCAATTTGCGCTACAACTGGTTGACTGTATATAGATTTCCATGGTATTTGCAAAACAAATTTTCCTAAATGACCGTAAACTAACTGGACTGGTAGATCCAAGTCATCTAACGCATTTTCGCGTATTCTTAAGTTGTTCAAGACAATATCTCCTACACAAACAAAATAAAACAAATATTATTTTAAATTACAATTTTTCTAACAAAAAACAAGTTAAATTCGGCTGTACCGAGTCTTATATACCAACTATTCATATTTTTCACTTTCAACATTCTTCTTACAAATCAAAAAAAAAAAAAAAAAAACACCAAAAATGATATAATTGGAAGGGCTAGTTTATAAAGCTTGAGGTCGTATTGTAAAAAATTTTTTATTTATTTTTGTAACGAAATATCGATATAAAAATAAATTTTTATAATATGAACTCAACTTTACTAAACTAGACGTTTCAATAAAAAATGTCATATAAACTTACAAATAAAAAATTATATAAAAATTAAAAAAAAGATATGACAAAAACTTACAAAAATTATTTTTTTTTTTTTTTTGAACAGCAATTTTTTTAATAATTAATCTTAAAATAAATAATTAATTTTAATTCCAGAACATATCTGTAGGCACCTAATTTTTAAATTAATAAAAAAAATTTAAGAAAGATATCCAATAAGAATGCAAAATAAATTTAATTACATTTAAAATGCTTATAAACATTTTTTTTGACCGAACATACATTTAATTAAAGATTTAATACCAAATAAACAAATTTAAATTAACGTGAAAAATCAAAAAATCTTTTTTCATCTGTTAGTGAGTACCATCACTACACACAGAATACACGCATCCACACACAATTTTGTACAAGACCGACTATTCAATAATATTAATTGTTTATTAAAATGAGGATGTCTATGGTAATTAAATTTGAAGAAATTTTATCTAAAATATTGATTTTTGTAAAAACAAATTATGTATTATACATTTGTAGATTTAAATGTAAATTGATTGAGTGAAGAATATGTTTTAACTTTACCCCTTACGTTTTTCACTATTTGTAAATATCTTTTCAATATTTATCGCCAGAAATTAGTTTGGGGAGCACATCATTTTAAAGATGAGGTCGTCTAGATTTGTAATCTACCACCCAAATACTCAGAAATTACTTTGTATTATTTTTAATGTAACATGACGTGACCCCCATCAGTAAACTTTTATGGTTCGTTTGCAAATTGGTAAAATCTCTTAGAGAAATCAACGTATTTATCAACATTAGTACCTACGCACTTATATGTCTCCTTAACATATTTATAAATATGTCATAAATACTAAAAACGTATTTAAAAATATTTAATGACGTAAGATATGTTTGATAAATACTGAAAAAATATTTACAAATATTAAAAAAAGGTAACGGGTTACATTAAAACATATTTATCTTCACTCACTTAATTTAGTGAATTTATATGACTATTCCACGATTTGAAAAATAGTTACGTATGAACCTATTTCCAGGACTGTTGTATTTGTCTACATTGTAAATATAGCTTAAGATATTGTATATACGCAAACAAAAAACTTTCATATAAATAGCACACATAGCGGTATATATTTATTTATTTGAAATTTTATTTAATACCACGTAGGCATGTATAGAGTAAAGGGCTGCTCAAGCATAATTGAAAGTCACACACAATAGAAACATGTGTAATATTTTATAAAAAGTGCAAAGCTACAAGCTATGTATTTGCATTAAAAATAAATACATAAAAATTTTAAATAAAATACATATTAAACTCTTTATTATTCATATTCTTGTATATACAACTTTTCAGTTTTATCAATTTTCATATTAAGTGTTTACACACAATTACATATTTGTTTCAATATTTACAAATATCTCCAACAATGGACGAGTTACATATATATTTTTAATTTTTAAATGTGCAACGAATCAAATTTGAAGATAAGAATATTATGCAAAAAATAAACTTTAAAACTTCGCAAATATAACAAATTTATTAATTTGTTGGTCTTGTTTATACATATATAAGTTGAAGGCTTACTAAGCTTATACCTATGCCTTACCCCTTAATTTTGTACTAAATGAAATTAGTTCATTATTAGTAACAGATTTATTTCTAAATATTTCTATAGAAACGTTAAAGAAAGTAATTTTTTGCTGGGTTTTACACATATTTATATTTACTACATTGTATTTCTTTTTGTATCCACCTTGAAATATGTAAATATTCACTCACCTCCCCAAACGCTAATTTTGAGTTGATTGCTGTCGAGATTTTCAACATAATTAAAGAGATATTTGTTGAGATAGTGGGCAACAACCGACTCCAGAACCATTTTGAGTGTGACAAATGCAGCCGACTAGATTCTGAAGAATTATTATTTTAGCTTTTATTAAGGCCGAGGGGTCACGCAAAAAACTACCCTTCAAATTATATGTATATTGTATGTACGTTTAGTTACTTTTTTTCCAATTAAATTTGGGTGCATAATTATGGTTTTTGTTTGTCGATGGAGTCTTAGCTTCTCTTTTTTTATTCTATTACGATATACTTTCTGAGTTTTATTCCATGAATAGAAACACTATCGTATTATATTCATGAATATATAATACTATGGAATAAAATTCAATGAAGAAAATATCTATGTTCTTTTTTCTGATGACATCATCCACATAAAAATTGGAAATTTTGTTTTATATTCTTTTTATTTAAATTCGATTATTATTGTTGCTGATTATTTTGCAGCTTGCAAAACTTTTCGACGAAGTTTAAGTTTAAAAAAAACTAAAATACTATAATTATTTTAACAACTTTCTTAAAACTTCGTAGCAATTATTAAATCAATGTAAACAGTAGGTAAAACTCAACCACCAAGAAAGAATATTTAGAAAACACTGATGACACAAGTTTGGAAAATGTCGGAACAAACATATGGAACAGGAATGGAAAAGCAAATTATTAATATGCGCAAATTGTCAAATATTTATTTAATTGAGAAGAAAAACATTATATTTTGTATACATTGTAGCATGTTGAAAAATTGGAACTATTAAGCTATTAGACATTTAAATTTATATTGAAGTAATGTAAATGAATAAATGGAAACTTCTTATCTTAATAAATGCAAGTGCTTACAATTGTGCGGACGTATATGAATATTTTCCACTGTAAGCACTGTCTTACCGACTTGAGCAAATTGACGACAAGCCTTCAACGGGGGTATTAAAAGTTCTATTACTGTCATTGCCTCACTGTTATGTGCATAGAGATTGACGGGTTTAAAAATTGCTAAACTAATAACGTGACGATTTTGCCTCGTTTTTTTGTTCCATTGTCAAACTATATATTGGAATCTCTGAAATTTGTTGGTCATTTTTTTACCTCAACGAAATTTTTTGTTCCTGTTAGTTAAAATATGAATTATATTCACTTTTTTCTCTTGACTCTTTTTGCAATGGCAGCAGCCAAAAAGTATAAAGAAGGGGAAAAGCCCGATTGGGCAAAAAAGGATATACGGGATTTCTCTGATGCCGATTTGGAAAGATTACTAGATCAATGGGAGGTATGTACATATATAAGTCCAAGCTTATAGAGTTTTAACAATTTGAATTTGGTAGGAAGATGAAGAGCCTTTAGAATCAGATGAATTACCTGAACATTTGCGTCCTCAGCCCCAAATAGATATATCAAAATTACAAAATTCCAATCCTGAAGAGTTACTGAAAGCATCAAAAAAGGGTCGCACTCTTATGACATTCGTGTCAGTGGATGGAAATCCAACCCGAGAAGAAGCTGAAACCATTACCAAACTGTGGCAAACTAGCTTGTGGAATAGTCACATACAAGCTGAACGTTATATGGTCGATGACAACCGTGCAATTTTTATGTTTAAAGATGGGTCTCAAGCATGGGGCGCAAAAGATTTTTTGATACAGCAAGAACGTTGTCAAAGTGTGACGATAGAAAATAAAGAATATCCAGGAGCATTTAGTAAAACCACACAAAAGGAAGATTTATAAAATAATCCCAAATAGGTATACGGAAGTTTATATTTACATTTAATTCATAAATATGTACCTACAAACTCGTATATGAATGAGAAAAAAAACGTGAATACTTTAGATGAATTAAAGCAAATTAATAAAAAGTAACAGTTTTTTTAAGATGTAATAGGAAATTTCAAATGTATATTTGAATTTTTAAATTAATATTTGTGAGGTCTTTTGTTACGAGTTGCAAGTGGCTGGAACAGTTTGTCGTATTATATACGTGTCCTTTTTTTCAACCCAACAACTATCTTAAACTTGTACATTATTTTTCCGGTAAGATTTGAAAGCTTTGCTAAAAGTAAATATAAAAACATAGATAGGAATTTCTGATTTATTGGGAATAAATATATGTCGATTTAAATTTAATATTAAAATTATATTAATTCATTTTGACTTGCTTTATCAAACTTTCCGAATTTAAGCTCGTTTTGGCAAGTATTTATATCAGCGCCATCTACTGTTTAAATAAAACCTTGTACAAGGCGAATCTGTACGGATATACATTTTCCGAAACTTTTTGCTATACTAGATTGAATTTATAAATACTACAATATTAAAATAAATCATAAGTAAAAGTTGCTCCCAATCAATGGAAGCCGAATATAAACATAAAATTGTAGTATATAGGCAAGGCGAATTTATACAAGATAACCACACATTGGTGAGTAAATTTAACTTTCGCTATAACAATAATAAAAGCGCTAAGTTTAATTTAAAAATCGCCAACTGATACTACAGTTCACGCACGTTTTTCTACATGTTTTTGTTTAAATTCATTCATAAACAGCTTTTGTTGGAAACAAAAGAAAATGCCTGTACAAGCTAAAATTGGACCTTCAATTCTGAACGCCGATCTTGCCAATTTGGCGTCGGAATCCCAAAAATTACTTGATAATGGAGCAGACTATTTGCATTTAGATGTAATGGATGGACATTTTGTACCAAACCTGACATTTGGACACCCAGTAGTAAAGTGTTTGCGTAGCAAAATTACTGAAGCTTTTTTTGAGACGCACATGATGGTTTCGAAACCGCAACAGTGGGTTGAACCAATGGCCAATGCAGGTGTTAATTTATTCACCTTTCATGTCGAACCTGTTTTAGATAAAATTAATGAAATTTGCAGAAAAATTCAAGAAACCGGCATGAAAGTTGGTTTAGCAATTAAGCCAGGTACTGAAGTGAAAATTCTACAAAATTATCTCGATGTTGCTGATGTGGCTCTTGTGATGACCGTAGAACCTGGATTTGGTGGTCAGTCTTTTATGACCGATATGATGCCAAAAGTGGAATGGCTACGTCAAAACTATCCTAATTTAGATATAGAAGTTGATGGTGGTGTTGGCCCAAAAACAATTGATTGCTGTGCAAAAGTAATACGTATAACCATTGGTAGTTTTTTTATTTATTTCTATAACTTTTTCTTTATAGGCTGGTGCTAATATGATTGTTTCAGGTACTGCCGTTATCCAGGCGCCTGATCAAAAGGCTGTTATAAGTCTTTTAAAATCAACTGTTCAAAGTTATAATAAGTAAAAATATATATAACAACAGCAACGATACATATATGTATACATATGCATATGTATTTCCATCGTTCCTATAAGGGAAAAAATACCATAGGTAAACATGAAAATATTTTGAATATACATTTGTAGTTTTTAAACATGCATTATGTCAAACTAAGGTATGCAGTATTTACTGTATAGGTAGGTTATTGTTTTCCACTTTTTATATGTTCTATAAAAGCTCAAATTTGCAATTTAAAAATGTAATAATAATAAAAAAACAATAAATGTTAACCTTTTTGGCTTAAACTTCTATAATTTTCCGATTGTTGGAATTTTTCTATCTTCACCTGTTCTGATTTCTAAAATATGAAGAGTTACTGCATTCAGATCCCGTTTTTCTAAGTATCAAACCTATTAGAAAAATATGTCTCATCACCAATCTTATCGGCCACCATCAATAAGGTTTATTTAATTTGTACACACCAGAGAAAATTTACCAAAAAAAAAATTACGTTATTAATTGGTTTAATAATAGGGTTATACGAGTATATTACTGCTATGAATAAATAAATATGAATATTTAATATATTCATGTGTCATTGAAAGAATATATTCAATACCGTGACCCGGTACATTTTCAATATTTTTACTTGCCTTTTCCCTCAATATCTCGTCGGAGCTAAATTGAACTGCTCTGACCCCTCTGATAAAAAAATTATAATTAGTATTCGCATTGTTAATGGCAAATTCTATTTTGAATAGATTATCGTTTCACTCAGTCAATGTGCGTTTAAAACATAGAATTTTAGACAAAAATATTGGTATTGAATCTTACCACCACTACTTAGAAGAAATAAAAATACTTATATGTTAGCCCTCTGTTGGTTGTTACATATTTATTAACATTTAATTTTTATTACATTTTTTATTGATAATTGCTCTATTCTTTATTGTCAATAATATCGTTATAAGTAATTTTGTTATTAATATTGTTGTTAGTAATCTCTTTTGTCTAATGTGTTAATTATGTCATGCATATTTTTCATTTTTTAAGCATTTACATTCAATAAAAATATTTCTTCACTGATAATGATATATTTCAGTGGTATATAAACTATTGTCATTAAGAGATTTCTTTCACAAAACGCATATGAAAAATAAAAATGTTTGTGCTATTTTGTAACAAGTGCATTTTTTATAGTTTAGAAATAATTCAGCTTTTTTTTAGAATCAATATTGTTAATATGGTAGTTACTTATTATTGAATAAATTGATTTTTATTTAGTAAACAATTTATTATATGCAGATAAATATATTTTTTGTATAAGTGTGTATATTTTTTTAGTAACATTTACTAATTTTTAACAAATATTTTTGATTTGTATGTATGTATATTTTTGATGGAGTCGAGTGATATTCGTACATACACACACACCTGTTGCAATGACTGATTTTTTTTATTTTAATTTTCAATACTGTAACACATGTTTTAAAAATATATTTTTATACATATACACACTAAATATGCATTTACATATAGTATGACGTATGTAAATACATACATATGTGTGTATTTATGTATTTGGAAATAATTTTTACAAATACATATTTAAAAAAAGTTAATTGAAGATACTAAGCGGTGTAATAATGGTGTGTAGAACAGCATGTACATACTACATGTGTAACTGTTCAAATGATATTTCAAAATATGTATGTAACCATTGAAAATACAATCTACAAATCAACTAAAATACACAAAAACTCAGAACTGTTTATCATTTCTTGGGGTGTAATTACCGATTTTATTCGAATATATGCATTTGCATAATTTATTTTAAATTTAAATTTTATATCAATTTTTTAATTCTGTATACATTTTTCGTGGATTACACCGCTCTATTCTAACTCGAATGAATCTTGTAACAATATATGTAGGTATTACAGTTCAGTCATTTGCTGTGTGTAAATAATATGTGCGAGAATGAATATATTGTTACAAATTTATAACTAAAAATTATTTTTAATTTTAATATGTATGTATATATTTTTTAATTTTCCTAATTGGTTTCATATATATATTTTTCACATATAAAACAGCTTCTATTCTATAAAATAATTCTGGATGTATAAATTTACAAATATGTATGCATGTACATAAGTATATAAATAATTAAATAAATGGTTTTTTTTTGCATGCTAGTTTTACTTTGCTTAGTACTTATTTTAATCTTGTGCTTATTTATGCATATGTATTATTTTTATTACTTTTTAGGATAGTATAACTATGTGCGTATTCTTTTTTACTTTTTTCATTATTAAATATTTATTATTGTTTCAGTATCTGAGAACTTATGTGTATATTTAAACTGCATACATATTTTATTTATTTTGTTCAAGATGAGTGAATCCCTAAAAAATAATGTATTCATTCAGTTTATTCAATTTTTAATTGATGGAAAAATGAATGCTTACAATAAAAGTAGCATTCAAATGTAATTTTTTGTTTTGTGTGATATCATATAAATTGTAAGAACTATGCTATTTTCCTAATTTTATATAAAGCAACGTATAAAAATTAAAGCAAGTTAAGTTGTTTCATTATTGTCATTTTACATTTCATCACAATATGCTTCAATCTAAAAAAATTTAATAATTGCATGTTTTGCCCAACAATATAAACGACACCATAATGCATTTTTATGTGTATATTTTTCAATAAAATAAAAATTAGAAATTACTACATACATATGAATCATTGCGTGTATCCCTATTGGTACAGATACATACATAACTATAAATATAAGTATATTTTATTTATTTCAGTAATATTTATATGTATAGAAAAGCCTCTCAGAATTAAAAAAAAAACACAATTGCCTGACACTAGAATATGTGTATCTGAATTTAAATTATACATCTAAACTTTACACTACATATGTATGTAGTTATTATTTGAAAGATGTACGTTGATGTGATCTTACTAATTTTAAAAATTATTTAATTTACTGGTAGTACATGTAGACAATTTTAAACAAAATTTCGTTTTTATTTTATTGAAAAATTTAACTAAAAAATTCACTAGGTTCTTAAATTTTTGTTTATTTTTTGTACGTGTGTATGCATGTACGTATCGTCATTGCTCTGACAGAAATGTTTATGGGTAAATTTAAAAATTAAAAAAATTAATGAAAAGAACTCACACAGTTATGTATGCATATATGATTTAAGCTGTTGTTGGTCATAAATTTTTAAAAAATCGCATTATAAAATTCTATAAATTTTTGCATGCAGGACAAGTCTACTGAAGAAACTTTTGGGAACCGCCAACCAATCAGCATCACGATTTAACGATATACATAACTGATATTTTTGGAGCACATGACTTGCAAATAAAGAAACATACATTCATACATATCCATGTACCAGTTCGTTCTGTTAATAAAACTTTTTAAAAAATGTGAGTAATATGTAATAATAATAATAATAATAATAATAATAATAATAATAATAATAATAATAATAATAATAATAATAATGTTTAATGCCTACAAAGCAGTTTTAATGAATAATTCACCGTCATAGAGTTCTTAATAGTTTGCCAATACACTCGTATGATTGATTGTACGTAACATCTTTAGTTAGACTTTAATTTGTTAAACTAAATACATATATATTGGTATTTTTAGTTATTTTTGTTTCCATTTAGACTGGATGTGTAAAGCGAACACCTACATACATATTTTTTTTTTATTTTTTCTGTATAACATTTACACTCGTACAGGTATTGTATGTATTTATATATTTTGGTAATACTTTGTTTGTTTTTATGTATTTAAATTTTTTTTAGTTATTTTTGTTTTTCTTAAATTATTAATGTATATTATATGTATATATTTGTTTATACATACATATGTATATAAATGAGTTTTTTGTGTATATAGTTTATATATGTACATATGTATATATATATAAGGTATATATGTATGTATGTATTTATACGTATATCCACACATATGCTTATATGTATTTACTATTATAATATATTTAAATATAAATTCATGTATACAACACTTCATTTTCGAAATTATAAAGCTACAATAGTTTTGAGTTACATATACGAGCATGTTTGCAAGCGTATATGCACGTACGAATGTTGTGTAAAAGTATCTATGGATGTGTGTTAGTAAAAATATTAAAACTACAGTGTTTTTTTTTTTTTTGAGTATAGACTGGCAGATCCAAGTAGGATCTTATTGTAAATAAAAGTACTAGTTTTTAAAGCTGAAACCCACGCATGCGTATGTATGTATATGTACTACACATGTATATTTATTAATCCATGTGTATTTATGTATGGATGCATGAATATGAATAACTTTGTATGCTTTTGTTAATTCAATGGTTAAAATGAATTGGTTAATTATTTTCAAGATCCATTTTAAGTAAAAGTACATGTACGCATATACCCCTGTCATTTTTTATGTATATATATATATATATGAGAGTGTGTTGACGCTTATGCTGTAAATAGGTTTAGTAATTTTTTTAGAGCTAAAGCAACATTGAATTTTACATACTCTAGTTTTTTATTTATTTTTTATCTATTTTAAGTTACACACATATTGCATCTGTTATGCATGTATGTTTGTAGTATTTATTGCACATACCTGCAAAACGGTATGTATTTACGCATGTATGTGTGCAGCTGTGTGAGTTTGTATGATGACATGTGTGTGTTTATGCAGATACATATGTATGTCTTAAATTTCTATTATTACTCTAATTTGATTTTTGTTTTATTGTCCCAAATTTCTTTTATTCTGCTTCTATGATATAAGTATTATTGGCATTATTTTTTATTTATTGTCTTATGTTTTGTAACTTATATTAATAATTATTGTCATATTTACTTCTTATTTACATATGTAATACATATGTACTTATTGGTAAAACTGATATATGTACATACATATATATGTATGTATGTATGTATATATTTTAACACATATCAATAACTTCATTATAGTATTTATTGAATAGAAAATTTTACAAATTTCCATTGACATATTTTTATCTAAGGTTAAATGTTCACCATATGCTCTGTATGTATGTATGTATGTATGAATTCATTAATTAGGATTATATAGATTAAGAAAATAACAAATTACACTCAATTCAGCTAAAATTAAAAAGGATATTATTGAGTTACAAACAACGGAAAACCCGAAACGCCTTTAAATATGCAATAGTAAATTAAAGTTTACACATACATACTAAAGGGCTGCACAAAACCATTTGAAACTCTAGTACATATATAGATATGTATTTCATGTTGTGATGAGCGGCTAACGCTTAGAATGTTAAAACATAAAACAGATAAATAGTAAGATATGTACTAAGTACAATAGAAATGTACGTGCATACATACATACATATTTTTGCGTATGGTGATTTAATAAAATAATATTTATTTATTTATGTATATTAAAGTTTTATGAATTTTTTTCTTTTCATAAATTATTATTACCTAAGTTTTGTTCATATGTATTTTTGTTTTTCTAATATTAAATTGACCCAAAAAATTCTTGTAATAAAAAATTGACAATGTGTGAGATATTTTTCAGTGTAAGTAAAACTTGATTTTCGAGTAGCAAAAATATTTGTTTTATTCTGACGTATATTAATGTGCGTGGCTTGTGTGTCTGTTTTTATTTTTTTAATTCGTTTGCAATAATATTTTTCGGTTTCTCGTTCAGCATTACATACCTATTTGGCGACTGATAATATAGATGTTTATTCATTTTCTAAAATCAAATATTCTTCTACAGGTTGAGTATATTTATAGGTATTTGTCTATTCACCATTTAGTATTTTATCTTCGGTTTCGTAATAATCGATATCCATTGGACTGCGATTGGTTGATTTATAAGAGAGTTTTTTATTCTTAAGAGAAACAATTGCCAGATTGGACAATATATCTGGTCCACCAGGATGTGCATCAAATTTTGAATAAGTTTCTTCCCGTGAATATTTTTGTATTTGTTCATTGATCCATGGTAAATATTTAATGACATTAGCATAAACACCAGGCAGTTTAGGATGAGCACACATGATACCCCAAGATACGATGCCACCAACAAACCATTTTTCTTTTTCGCCTGGATATGGGCAAAGCAGTGGACCACCAGAGTCTCCCTTAACACAAAAAATAATAATAAATATATAAGTACAATATACACACTGTATATACTCGTATGTATGTGAGTACATACTTGACAGGCATCTTTACCGCCCTCTTCATATCCAGCACAAATCATTCCATCTGAAACCGTCAAATTATCTAACCACTCATCACATTGCTGCCGACGTATAATAGGAACCTGAACCTCATTTACTATGGGCTCGTATGTCGCTGTAGCTATTTTAATTTGTTATAATTTTTATATACAATCAAGAAGTCAGTAAATTTGCATATTAAGATATAAAAATGTTAAATGTTTTATGAACTTACGGTCCTTATCTCGTCTCTTGCCCCAACCAATTACGGTACACATAGTGTCTGGCTTTAGTTGTTTCATGTTGGGCGGAGGTAAACAAACGGGCAGTAAATGCTCATGAAATGCTACACGTTTAGCAAGCTTTTAAATCAAAGACATGAATGATTAAAATTAAAATATTCAAAATCTACTATTTAATATACACATGTACACACATTCATATGTACATACGTAGGTATGTGTGCAATATTGATGCAATATATGGTACACATATCCGTGCTCTAGATGTTAAGACAAAAGTAATGTACGAGTACATATCTAGTATGTGGCTATTGCAGGTGAAAATATTACTGCTAATGAATGTTTTGGACTTAAATATATACATTGACTAATGATTTATTGATGTTTCAGCCTTCTACTCGTAGTATTCGAATAGAAAATATGCACATCCGTAAATACATATCAATTTTTTATTTTTTTAATTATTATTTTACTTTATAAATTAGAGAAAAACAGAAAATAAAAAGACGATAAGCACCCACCCTTATTAATCAAAAACTCAGTCTGAAAATATTTGATTCGTTTGCTATTTTACATTTCAGATTACACTATGCGTATGCATATGCACATGTGTACGTACATATCTATTTATGTATATTTAAATTCCAACATCGTGTATAATATCTAGTATTGATTAAAATCTTACTTGGAACAGAGCAATATCGTTGTCGTGAGTTATCGCAGTGTTGTATAATGGATGGGGTATAACAGTTTTAACTTTTACTTCTTGACTTGAATAAGTATAAGAATTGCGTCGTGTAACACCTAATTGTATAGTCCAATCTTCCATATCAATAACAGTGTGGCTAAATTAAAAAAATAAAAAAAAATTGAGAGTGCAATAGAGAGAGAGAAAATTATTGTTAATCTCTCTTCCTTCTCATTTTTATTCAGTTTTTATGTCATTTATAAAATTGTCAAAGTTCCATTTTGAATGGAATGTGCATGCATTTATTAATATGTACGTACTTTCCAATACAATGAGATGCAGTCAAGACCCATTGATCAGATATTAATACACCCGCACAGTAAAATATTTTTTCAGGCCCACCTAAAATAGCTGCTAAGAAAGGCCAAGATCCAGGATGAGATTTCGTGCCACCAATTATGCGATGCGATAATCTTCTTTTTATCTTTTTAATTTTTCCACATTCTAAACAATAAGATTGACAATTGCAAAATGAAAAATTAAATAAAAGTACGTTCATTTACTACCAAAGTTGGAGCAAGTCAATTCAGCTATTGGATAGTCTTCATCGAGTGTGCAGTTCGAAAACTCTCTCATCAGATTAAATTTCTTTTTTGCATACATTTTCCAAATATCCGTAGATACATTAACCGAAGTAAGTAAAGGTCTATGAGTTTTTTGTGTGATCACACTTGTTGCATTCACTGCACTATAGCCTAACATTGAGCACACAGCAGATGGTGATACTGCTCGATCCCAATTCTTGACACATGCCGGTGTCCATGTTGTAGTATTTATGCGAAAAACTTCTAAAACTCCTTTACCCAGATCTCCATTACGCTCGCTGAGTCGTACTACAATAAAAATACACACACACACACACACACACACACGAAATTGATTGACTTGAATTACAAAATTTTACGTATGCATGTACTTACTGCAATTTTTTTCATCTTGTCCATATGGACAATCGAATACACCATCACATATGTGATTTGTTGTTATACATTTACTATTGCCACAGAAAAGTCGATCTTTAGGACATATCTGGCATGTTTTCTCATCAGCATGATCCATACAATCTAAATTTCCATCGCAGACGTACTCTTTTGGTATACAACGATTGTTATCGCACATGAAACCATCACATTTAGGATTTACTGCAGCACTCGTAACATTTTGAACTTGTTCCAAGCCAACGCAGTCATCTGGACTTTCAAAATCTTTAAAAATTTTACAGTTAAGGTACTCTGGCAAACTTAAACCAAAAACATCAAAGAAAAATCCACACCGTCTCATTGTTTCAGTACATAGAGATTTGCATGGTGGTACAGTAGCTCCAGTGTTTCCACATTTCGGTACAAAAAGTGTACATAAAAATAATGAGACCAATTCGTAGCATCTGACATCTACTAAAGCTTCGTAAGCGTCCATATCCTAAAACATTAAATGAAAAAATAATTGTATATGCGTATGTGTGCTCATTTATTTACCACTTGAGTTTCAAGTTGACCAAAATGTCCAATGTAATTGGGAAATACTGTAAAGTTATAAGGAATTTGAGGACCCTGACAAAACTTGACTATAATCGGTAGACAGGTTCCAGGAGCTGGATTTTTGCCATAACTCATAGAATCATCGACATGAATTGTACTAATTATTGTATTATTTACAAAAACAATTTTGTAGATGGTTGAATGCGCCTTGATATACAGAATCATAACCGCAGCAATTGCCAACAAGGCAATTATATTCAAAATAATGGAAAATAAACGATATTTTGACCAATCCAGTAAATGATTTGAACTCTTTCGACGGCTTACGATCTAGATAATTTTGAAATGTTTTTAAATAAAATAAATTTATTTTCTGTATCTCGAGTTAAAACGAAGAAAAAAAAGTAAGTACCTGATGCGATAAAGACATGGTATTGGGTGTTCCATTTTGAAATTTTACTATTGTTTGCAGACTGGCTGGTGTTGAAACGCATTTTGGTATTGGAGATATGGGGACGTTATTGCCTAATTCATCGATAATTTCATTTGGAAGTTTTTGCTTAATATTAAGGGGTGTAGAAGCTACATCATAGATAGATAAAGAGTTTGTGGGCAAGGGAGAGAAAGAGAAATATACAGATAGATAGATTAATAATTTTATATGTGAATTTTATGAAAGAGTTCCTTACCGTTGCACAACCGTTTAACAGGTAAAGAAGGCAATAAGGGGACCTCCATAATTTTGGTATTATAACCAGGACTGGATGTTTGACTAAAGCTATCACTTGATATAGTAGAATCTTGTCGAAAATTAAATTTATTTCGTGGCGGCAGTACCGGTCCAGTGTTACTTAATTTTATTGAGGACAAAACAAAACTTTCATTTGCGTCTTGATGATGCATGACTGTTTTGTCTAATTTAGATGCGTTGGCTGTCTTAACTGCAATTCCTGGAGTAATACTCATTGCATTTCGTTGAAGAGGTGCGTCTATATGATTTTTAGTACTGTAAACAGAACTCGGGGTAGCAGAGAAACTTTCACTGGACAAGTTGGAGTCTTTACGTTGGTTTAACTTAGGATAATGTAATGGAGGTTGACACTTGCTGCGATTCAACTTGTTTCGAATTGTAAATGGTGGCTGTGGAGCACTATAACCTTTTGCATTTTTTGAGTCTTGAAGTTCAATTATTTGAAGTCTTGTTGGAGGTATGGGTGGACGTTTTTGATTTGCCAATTGCAGTTGTTGAGCCTGTGAAGCTAGTGGTGAATTTCCACTACCTAAAGCAGATATTGATATTGAAGAACCAGTGGACATACTAGAACCTGCTGAAGCAGTTGATGAGGTTGACGTCGAATTTGGAACGGTTGAACTGGCTTTATTGCTTGATCCAATGCTGTTACTAAGCGAATGCTGAGAGTGACTTTGCGAATGAAACTGTAATGACTCTTTGTTGTGCAGTTGAGCATTTTTACGTTGTGCACCACGTGGTGGTACAGTTGGGACACCGATATGTGTCGGCGCTACATTTGTTTGCTGCGTAGTATTAAATGAAGTTCCATTATTATTATTGTTCCCCATCACATATCTTTGCGATAAAAATTCAGAATTTATTTCATTGTTATTCAAATTGTGAAGAGCATCACTCGATAAATCCATAGGAGTTTCACTTTTGTATAAAATTTCCTTAGTTAATGGTGAATCACATGATGTCCTTTCAGTGAGACAAATATCCACCGATGATTGAGTGTCAACACTAGAAAAACGACTCCGAAAATCTGCTGTAGTCGATGTTGATGCGAAACGATCACTATGTGATGATGAACCATAGCCAGAGGATGTTATACTTGAATCAACAGTACTGCTCGATGAACGATTTAGTCTTTTAAGAACATTATTCACATCTCCATTTAAAGCTGCTAATGTTTTTGCCCCTAAAGTCAAGTTTAATTGTTTACATTGGGAATTATTAGCTGACAATTTTATCGGAGTAGAGCTTAACGATTCTTCAAAAACTGAATTTTCTAAACTCATATGATCATCATCTGAAGCACCGCTAGTATCGTAACCGCTGCCGCAAGTATGTGAAATACTTTCAGAGTAAGCTGAACGTGA
Source organism: Thelaira solivaga (assembly GCA_947397855.1). Taxonomy (NCBI): domain Eukaryota; kingdom Metazoa; phylum Arthropoda; class Insecta; order Diptera; family Tachinidae; genus Thelaira; species Thelaira solivaga. The sequence goes on from OX377614.1 coordinate 1,154,822, forward strand.
TCTTGATTCCAAATTTGATAGTGTATTCGTTTCAGTATTTTCAATATTGCACACACCCTTACCAAAGCCAGTTGTTGTAAATTGTTGCATATTCTGTGGATATACAAAAGTACACCCCACAGTTGTTTCTTGTTTGACTTTAGTTGGCGTTTGAATTATTGATGCTACCGATGATGGAGGTGTGGGAGATTTTCTCAAAGCACTATTAGTTGTCCTGTCCAACGAATTTAAATTAAATTTATTACGAAATGTTCTTTTTGGTATAGGTGGAGGTGCATCTGATGTTGTTTGATAATGTTGCTGCTGTTGTTGGTACTCCTTTTGATGAGCCTCTAATGTTATTTTATTCAAGCGCTTCGTGAATGTAGAAGTTGAGTTTAAATCATTTACCTATAAATTCCCTTCAATTATACTAGATGTATGTACATATGTATGTCTACAAATTAAAGCTACGTATGCATACACATACACACATAAATGAGAGCATTTAGCATCGTGTTAGATGCAGTTTTTGTTTAACCCAGATTGAGCTTTTGAGGAGTAACATTTTATGACAGTATTTATTGTATCGTTGAATTATACAATAACTACAAGCTCTGTAGCTAAACTAGCGCAACGCATTGCTCTTACTTAAGTTTACTATAAGATTTCTTTATAAAAATTATTTAAAAAGAAATTAAGTTCGGCTGTGTCGAATCTTATATACCCTTCACTGTATTAGCTTTTTTAATTTTTCATTAAAATAAATATAAACATGTAATTTGTATTCGTGCTTAATTCAAATTTATGTTGTTGTTAAATTATTAAATTTTAAAAATTTCCAAATAATTTAATATGTTGTATAAAATAAATATCTTTCATCACTTTTTTTTGTTAGTTCTAAAATAAATAACAAATTTTAGTTCAAGAAATTCAAATTAACGAGATCTAAGAAAAAATAAAAATTCCTTTCTGGGAAATTTCTTTCTGAAAGCAATAAAATGTCTGCAGCCACTCAATCCAATAGGAATGAAAAATGTTTGCAAGCATTTTTTAAACCAAATATATTTAAATAAATATTTCATATCAAATAAAGAAATTAAAATACTAAAAAAACTCCTCCAGCATCTTTCTTACTCTATCATATAAAAGGCATTAAAAAGACACACTCACGTACATAAGAACAACAAGAGAAATTAATGAAACCTAAAATTTCGGTTGTATTTTTGATTTTTTTGTTTCGGCCAATTCTGAACCTGTTGTTTTGCACAGACATTATAAATAACTGCTATTTTTGACAAAACTGCTTGCTAAAGGTTTCTGTATGTTGCTTAGGGACTTCAGAAAGTTGATTTTAACATCTACTCGAACAGACGGACAGACACATGGATATCGCTAAATCGAATCCGCTAGCTATAAGGATCCAGAATATATATATATATATATATATATATATATACTTTATAGGGTGGCTAATGTACGGTGTAGAAACTACACAAACTTATATATATTCTTTTCATTTTTTGTGAAGGGTATAAAAAAATAACACTTTAAATTCCTTGTGTTTGGTATTATTGAAAAAAAAAATCACTTACCTGTTGTTGGCATCGGCGCTGTTGCTGATGTTGGGATGCTACAAGTGCTGAGGGTATTTTGATGGATGAGGGTGGAATTAATGGTTGAAAATTTTGCGTTTTCATTGCTGTTAATGCTCCATTCAAATCCCTTACTATTGGAGTTAAGCCACATTTATTTTCGACTTCACAGGAAGCACTATCCAGATTCTTTTTTGACAAAGTGTTGTTGCTAACATCATGTTGCTGCTGCAGTAATGGCTTTGGTTGAGAAAGAATTTCTTCTAGCTGCTCGATATGATGTTGTTGTGGATTTTTATTTTCTAGCGTTGGATAGCAATGAGAAGAATGCCGTCTGATAACCATATTAGCACTAACTGGCAATAGAGCAACAGAATTACATTGCTCTTGTTGTTTATCATAAAAGTCCAATAAAGAATTATGTGGCAAAGCTAGACTTGAAGCACGTTCGGAACTATTAATAAATAATAATAATAATTAATTTATCTTTTTCTTAACTAATCAAAATTGTTGTTGGAGCTTGAACATGCTAACACAAAATGATACAGGTCAATACAACAGTTTCCTAACTCCATATATCGTTTACCAGCTGCCATAACCTAGTATGTAAATTTTTCATAGTTTATTTTTTTTATCAACAAGGGAAAAGAAAGATCTACTAATTGCGAAGTATGATATTTTTAAACTTTTTTTATTAGAAAATCTATTCCAAAAAATCAGAATTTCAAATAGCATAATTTTTTAAAAGCTCATAATTTGTAAAAAAAAATACTAAAATATATTGCGTACTTGCTTTCATAACCCAAATATAAACAAATTCTACGACCTCACTTTTTTCGATTTCTGCTTCACGGGAAATGCCTATTTTTCGTTACGAGTATTTCACGAAATAAATAAATTAAAACTTTAAACAAGAAAATAAGATATTTAATATTATTGATATTTGACGACCTTTTTAATTTCGAAATCAAATTTATGTTTTAAAACATTTTTCTTTTAGGTATAAGAAAACCAAGTAACTTCAAAATTTAACAAATTTAATTTTAGTAATTTTTAATATTAAATATTAATAATAATGATAATACAATAATAATAATAATTTCTATATTTTTCTTTTTATTTATTTTATTGTCAATATTTCGTTATAAAGGGTGTTTTTTATAGACGTATAGAACTTTAAATTGCAATAAAACAACGATGGATTATTCGATTGACATGAATTTTATTTATCAGAAAGATAATCTTCTGGCATTACATTTTAAATATGATTTCTGACATATGACCGCCACGGCTGGCTCGGATGTAGTCCAATCTGGACGTCCAATTTTCGATGACTTTTTCCAACATTTGTGGCCGTATATCGGCAATAACACGGCGAATGTTGTCTTGTGGCTTATCCGCATAGACCAATGACTTTACATAGCCCCACAGAAAGTAGTCTAGCGGTGTTAAATCACAAGATCTTGGAGGCCAATTCACAGGTCCAAAACGTGAAATTAGGCGGTCACCAAACGTGTCTTTCAATAAATCGATTGTGGCACGAGCTGTGTGACATGTTGCGCCGTCTTGTTGGAACCCCAACTCCTGGACATCATGGTTGTTCAATTCTGTGCGTATTCCGCACAGAACCATTATTTTCGAAATAAAATTGCACTATTTGCAAGCGTTGTTCAGACGTTAAATCGGTCACCATCTTGAACAGTAATGCCAACTTAAAGTTCTATACGTCTATAAAAAACACCCTTTATTATTACTAAAAATAAAATTATTGTAAAAAAATACAATCACAAATGGTAAAAATAGTTTTGAGGCTCTAGATGCAGTCTTTTAGGGTAAGTTTGCTCCACATTTTTTCTCCTAATCTATAGTTAGAATTGTGCCGAAGACAAGAAAAAAAAATTCGAATTGGTTCGCGAAATGTAGCAATTAGAAAAATTGCATGTTCTTTGAAATGATCAAGTTTTAGCCAAAATGTTCATGAGGCGAACAGCAGCCAAACTAGCAAAATCCAATATGGTTTTGTTATCATACTTACCGTTGCTTATATATATCACCAATATATTTATTGTCATTAACTTTTAAACTTTCCTTCTCCATTGTTAAAAATGCTATATTTGTTAGAATCGTCATTTATAAATTTTCTTGTCTACCTAGAAGAAAAGGATGGAAAGAAAAAATATATTAAATGAAATATTTGTATTAGGCTCTCCTATAATGCATTGCATACATACGTGTACATATATGTATGTGTATGCAAGCAGGTGACAATAATTTGTTAAATAAATATTGACTAAAAAATCGGAATTCATTAAAAACAAAATTTGTTAATAATTATATTTTCTTACCTAACTACATATGTATGTATGTATGTCTGCACAATATATCTTAAAGGTCGCGGTGTCATTATAGCCCATAGTGATAATAAAAATGTATGTATGTATGTGGCTTAAGGATCAATTTGTTACTGTTATGTTCAGATATTTTTAATTAAAAAAATGTAAAGGCCTTTATCAAAATCAAATCACACTTATTCGCATGTTTTCTTTTGAATTACTGAAAATGACCATGAGACCGTTTATATAAACAACAGGTATTTAACTAATGCAAGATTCTTGTAATACACATTTATTAAATAAAGAACAATGAAGGTATGTAAATTTTTCTTTACAGAATTCGACAGCATATAAGCTTTTACAGATATACACTCCTTGCAACATGAATAAAATCCCCTAACAAAGCTTAGGAAGCTTCCAGTGAATATACCAGTACGAAAACAAAAAATTCATACTGCCTGCGTGGTACTACGCAATCAATATGCTATTGGCCCCCTTACTAACCGGACCTTAACATCATTGCAAATGTTTGGTGATGGCTACCTCGTAAAGTGCATGCTTCTGGAAAGCAGTATACTGTCAAAGAGGAACTTATTGAAGGCATAAAAGTGGCTTGGTCGACCATTTCGCTCGATAACATACAATTATTAGATGATTCTCTACCCAATCGAATTTACGAAGGCTTTTAAATGTAAAAAATTTTCATAAAATGTGAATAAAATTTAAATTTTTTATTGGAAACTATACATAAACTATTTTTTTTAATAGAAATGTCCTATTCATGTGACTAAATTTTGAAGGCTTTTTTTTGACTTCTTTTACAAAATTTTTTATAAAAACAAAACCAGTTTATATATTGAACTCATTTTTGTACTGTTCAATAACAACTAAAGTACCTTTAAATAAAAATAAAGTTCGTAGCATTTTTTTTAGAAGCTATAACCTTTTGAAAAATTTTGTTAGAGAGTCTATTCATGTAGAAAGGAGTGTATACGAACATATATGTATATGTATATGACAAATAATTATAAGATTATAATCTTCCTAAAAATTTAGTAGCCGCGATTTTTAGAATCTATTTCAAATATATGTACGTATGTATATAGTTACAAAAGCAAAAAGAAAATTTTTTCAATTGTATTTTTTTTTTTTTTGTATTCTTTTGGCTGGAGAGCTCAAAACTTTAAATTATCATTTTGTTCTGTATTTTTAGCACTACTTTAATTGTTAATTGCATAATAAATAACTAAAAAATATTGCACACTTTCTATAACTTTATCACATAATTAACAAAATTCTATGATACCACGCAGACACGAAGAAGGTACGAAAGTAAAAAAACAAATTGTACGTACTCACCTAATACTAGTGCTGCATAAGTTACGGCGGTTGTCAGTTTTTATAAAAAAAATCTTTTCTCTCTTTTAACATGTATATATATGGATGGGTTTGTATTTGTATTCGAGTTCCTTGACAGCTTTCCTTTCTTTATTTATTATTATTGTTATTGTCTTCAATATGTTGTAGCTGTTTTGTAAACTTTCTTGTAGATGTTTATACCTACCTATCATTTAGGACCAAATATCCACTGAAAATATAGTTTATGAATGCTTGTCTAAAGAAAACAAAAAGTTTAGCTAGGATTTTAAAACAAATTTGCTTTTATTGTTAAATGTGCTTGCGTATGCGCCTATACTATACACTACATATTTATGTGTGTTGTGTGTATAGGGATGCTTGTGTATTAAACTTAGATTTTTTCATATTAAAAATTCTTAAATGATGTTCACTGAGATTTTATTTGTTGGTTTTTTTTTGTTAAGTGCAGAAATGAAATCAAAGCAAAACAAATTTTTTTTCCAAAATTTTTTTTTATATTTTACTATAATTAATTATATACTTGAAGGCGTGTATGTATGTATATCCATACATAAATTTCATATGTGTAAATTTTTTGCACAAAGATATGTTTCTGTGTGTGCATTCAGATACACACATTTGTAGCTTGAGTACAATTAAAGTAGATTTTCACTTCAAAATTTAAAGGATTTTGTTTGTACTTTTTGCAAAATTTTACTTTTTTTTCAAATGATTTTCATGTACATATGTATGTATGTATGTAGATACAAACATATACTGTATGTAATTAATATGTACTTTATTTAAATTTATTTAATACGAGACGCAAATAACAAAATACAATTAATATATGATAATAAAAAAAATTAAATCACTTTGTTTTCTTATAAAAAATATAAATTTTTTAAATAATTTTCTATAAGTAGATCGATTTTTTTAAACTGAAAAGTAATTATTTTATGGATTCGTTATTGTTGTAAATTTTATAAAATTTTCAAAGTCGGGGTATTAATTCTTTTATAATCACTTTTATTTTATATGTATTTATGCACTTGTAGGTATAAGTAGACATTATTTGGTTTGTAAATTTGTTATACTAAGTATATTTGTTATATACTAGATATGATGAACATTGTAAGCAGTAGGTATAAAATATATTTTTCCGACGCGCCTTGACATTGTTCTAGTACAAGATATTTACAAATTCTTAACACGTGTTGCTCATCAACAAAAGGAGCTACGACGTCCACGACAACCGCCTACGCACTGCAACTGATTTTATGTTGTCGCTGGTTTTTACTATAATAATACATAGTATGTAGAATGTACAAACACAATGTATAAATATGTATGTACATACATATGAATTGTATTGCATGCATGTATAAATGTTAATATTACTTTGGATTGAAATGTTAAAATACATCATCCTTCTCCAATGCTTAAAAGCTCTCAAAAAGCTGCCAAATTCAAACATGGATGCCAGCAACCCAAAAATATTCATACTAAAATTTAAAATTTTTTAAAACATTTTTTTGTTGGCTGAACTACATATACGTATGATGATGTAATTAAAATATGTACGAAAAATTAATTAATAAAAAGCAAGAAATTGACAAAAAAAAATTTTTTTAAATATAATTACAATTAATCGGTAATTTGAAAGCATGTACATTATTTTGTTAAAAAAGCTTTCTCATGCTATAACAATTTTAAATTGAGAATAGTGAAAAGTGAGAGTAACAGCGTTTTCTTAAAACATATAAAACGTAAAGTGGTGGCAAGAACTATTTTTTTTTTTAAATGAGAACCCGAAAGTTTTTTTTTCATTTGGAACCGCTGCAGGTCTAGAAAACGTATATTTTTTATGACAAAAAGCTCCTATAATGTGTACCTTTGGTTTAGATTTGTTATTTAGCTTCACTTTAAGGCCTGTTATTGCAACTTTTGATAGTTAAAGTTAGAATTTTGTGGGGCAAATAACCGGTTTATAGCTAAAGCTTTGGAACTAAATTTGGGATACATTATCCGATAGTTAACTTATCGATATTTTTAATTTAATATCCAGCCAAGAGCTTGCTCTTTGACTTATAAAATCTTAGCTATCGGTAACGTGTACTAATGGCCTTAAATAAAATTATACTACCTACCAAGAATAATAAAAAAAAAGAATAAGTCTTCAGCAAGTTATTTCTCTGTTTACAAAACACAGTTGTCACATCTAGACTTAGGTATAAGCGTATGTATGCATATATGTATACGATTAAATTGAGAGCAAAATTATTTTTTTTTTGTTCTATAAAAAAAATTCAATTTTATTATTAAATTTTTATTGTTTCACAAAAACTATACTGTAAAACTTACACAAAATCTTTTGATTTTAATAAATTGGGAAGTTATTATCAATTCTAGAATGCCATGAATATAAACCGTCTTTAATATCAAAAATCCTGTGATTTGGAAATGTTTGTATTAGGTGCTGAGCGGCAATTTGTGAATCATTCCCACGCCTACACAAAAATATAATAGGGGATTCTAGGTTTTTAAAAGAATCTCCAAGGATTTTTAAATACGAGTCATCTAATATAAATTTTAGCGGAATGTTTTTAGAGTTTGGTAAATGGCAAATTTCGTACTCCGCTGACTGTCTGACATCAATTAAAAGATGTGGAAAATTTTTAATTTTATCTTTATATTCTTCAACAGTCAGGCGATTTTCAAAATGTAATAAATTTAATGCTGAATTTTTGTCTGATGCTCGTGAGCCACAAAACTGTTCGTAGTCAATAAGTTGATTTATCAAAGGCTTAGCAGAGCAAACATCGCAATCCGCACGTTTTGTACGAATTCGTATATTGCGAAACGTACACCGCATTCCGTCAAAAATAAGCAAGCGTCCAGCCATAACATCACTACTGGAACTACCTAAGGCAATCTTTATTGCTTCTAAAGCTTGCAAAGAGCCAATGGTGCCAGTAACAGCTCCTAAAACTCCTCCATCCCCACAATTAGTGACAGTTTCGGGAGCCGGCGGTACAGGAAAAAGGCATCTATAACATGGCCCATTTTCACCATAATTATACACAGTCAATTGACCATCCCACTGCAATGCACTTCCAGACACTAATGGTCGATTTAATAGCACACATGTATCACTTAGCAAATACCTTGTGGCCACATTATCCGTGCAGTCCAATATAATGTTGTAGTCTCTCAAGATTTCTAAAGCATTTTTGCTATTTAGCAAAACACGATGACAATCTATTTGACAATATGGATTTGTTGCCAACAATGCTGCCTTAGCAGAGTCCACTTTTGACATTCCAACACTTCTTTCAGTGTGCAGTGTTTGTCTATGAAAGTTGCTTCTTTCTACTTCATCGTAATCAACCAATCCCAAACGACCACAACCAGCAGCTGCTAAATATTGGGAAGATGGACATCCCAAACCTCCCAAGCCAACAATAAGAAATGAAGCCTCCTTTAATTTAATTTGGCCTTTTACTCCAAAATTCTGTAAAATAAGTTGGCGACTGTAACGTTCAATATCTGTTTTAGTTAACTGGCTACCATATTGGGATGCTATAATATTTTGTTCCTGCTGCAACTCCAATAATCGTTTCAATTTTGCATCATGTTCTTTTTCCAAACATTTAATTTCTTGGCAAAGATTTAATATTTCATCACTATTCGTTTCGATTATATCCGACATTTTCGGCTAAAAATTTAACTTGTTGATTTTTTACTATAAAATTAAGGATGGAGTTAATGCGAATTAACACTGTAATACATCTAGTACAACAAAAACAACCTTATCGAATGTGTCAAATAAAAAGGAGGAAATTCAATGCAGATCCGGTGCATATAATCACACACACTTATGCATGGCAGAATTAACACGGTAATTCATTTAGTACAACAAACACTTAATTACAAAAAAATTTTAACGAATGTGTCAAATAAAAAGGGGGAAATTCAATGCAGATGCGATCATACAATCACACACACTCTATGTATATTTAGCACATCCCAATGATACGCAGAGAATGTAAACAAATTTTGACAGCTATGCAGACAAATCAATGGTGACCAAAAATGTACAACTGATTTGCTTTACCATGTTAATTCTGCCTTGGCCGAATGTATATTTTGGATGGAATTAAGCCATAATTATCATGGCAGAATTAACACGCTAAAGCAAATAAAGCAGTTTTGCATTTTTTGCTCTTCATCGTTTTTTCTGAAAAGCTGTAAAATTTTTTTATATTCTGTGCTCAAAATACATAGAGTGTGTATGATTGTATGACCGGATCTGCATTGAATTTTCTCCTTTTATTAGACATTCGTAATTCAGTGCTTGTTGTGCTAAATGCTTTACCGTGTTAATTCTGCCATGATAATTGTAAATTCGTCTTGGCACCCATTTTGTCGAAATATTTTAGGCAAAATTCGAGTTGAGAGCAGACTTTCTTCTGTTATAATAAATTTGCCTTGATTTTGATAATTAATATATTACAGCTGATGATTTAATTCGCCGTTATAAAAATAAATTTATACAAAACGACCTCAAGCTTAATAAAATAGCCATTTTAACTAAAAATTACAATTGATTCGCAAAAAAACATAAATTATATATAACATATATTATAGCATAATATTAATAGTATGTTCAGACGAGACAAGGTTCGCTCTCTTTCGAGGGTTCACATCCCAATCTCGAATGAAACAGAAAGATTCGCCATACAAAATTAAGTGAGCGAATCTGCAGGTTTCATTTTGAAACTCTTGCCGAAACCATGAAAATTTAGTATCATCCCTAGTTTCTATCGCTAGTTTATCTTAACTAGCTGTCCAACAAAACAAATTGTAAACAAAGAAATATTATTGTTTTGCAAGCATTTCAATGTATTAGTAAGAAACAAAGGAAAGAGTGTTAAATTGCTTAAATATAAAAATAAACATAATAAATAACACAACATATTAAATTATTTGAAATAATAAATAAATTTTTTATAAATTATTATTTTTTTCTAAAAATACATATATTTAAATATTAAAATTTACCTTTTTTATCCATTTCAAAACTAAAAAACAAACGCGGGCAAATGCGAAACAACAAAAAACAAAACAAAGCAACTGTCAAATGAAACTCATTATGTATCGTCTGAACGCAAATTTTCACAATCGAGGTTCAGACAGCGAAACCAGCATTGAAACTCGTCGTGTGAACATGCTATAAAGCACATAATATAGTACTCTATTTTGCAACTGTGTGTGCTATAATTTATAGAGATATCTTTTTTCATAAGAAAAGATTGCATATCAATTATTTATTTAGTGGCCTGCTGGTATAATTTATTTTATATAAATTAAAAAAAAGAAGACTATAATGGAAGATATAAAAACGAGTTTGGATAAAATTTTAGATAAATTTAATGACAGTGTTACACACTCGGCCCCTAAGAAGTTAAGTTTTGAGCACTTGAGCGATTCTCTAAATGATTCCGGCACAAGTGAGTAGTAGTTGTAGTACAGTCTGTCTATTAATTTACGACGAGTATTAAATTGATTTTGGATGTATATTTTAGTACCAAAAAAAAGACGTTTTTCCCAAAGTTTTGAAGAAAATTCGTCAAATGTAAGTCACAATCGAAGCAACTTATCGTCCAACTCAAGCATTCCTGTGCCCTTTAGCCCTTGGGAGACTAGGCGAATGAAGGCCGATTTAATTGAAGCAAGAACCAGGGTATGTGAAAATATACAGTTGTAAACACATTTTTGAAAAATATTTATAATATGTATACATACGTACCAATTTATTTCATAGATTACCAAATTTAAACAAGAAATAGAACGCTTGCATAAATTACGTCAAGAGTCTGAAATTTTATATGAAAACCGAGTTACAGAATTAAAAAAGCAATGTGATTTCTCCTCTTCAAAAATACAAGACCTGGAGAAACATATGCAAGTATTAAGAAAACGAGAGCATGCTGCAAAGCAAGAAATGATAAAGGCTCAAAATGATGTCCAGCAACAGAAACATGGTTACGAAGACATGATTTTAAAAATTCAAAGAGCCAAGCACGATGTAGAGGAGAATGCTCGACTGATACAAAATAGCATGGCAAATGAAATAAGCGAGTATAAGAGGCATTCAGAAAAATTGGAATTGGTAAGGATCACTTTCTTTATTATTAATATACAAACTCAGATAAGTAGTTTTGTAGGAATTGGAATTAAATACTGATGAATTGGAATCCATTAGAAATCAGCTTGATGACTTTAAAGATAAAGCTTCCTCCTTTGATGATTTAAAACTACAACATGAGAAGCTGAATCAAGATTTAGTACATGCCAATCAACGTATTAAAGAATTGGAGTTTAAAATAGCTTCCTATAATGATTGGAAGGAAATTACAAAGGTAATCGATAAAACTAAATGAAAGTAATTAATTTATAGCGATATAACTTTTTATATTGTGCAAAGAACTCTCAGGATCGTTTGTTAAGCATTCCGGGTATGGATAAAGAAATAGAACGATTGCGTTCAAATAATAAGCATCTACAGGAGCTATTAGGTAATAAATTGCTGTTGGAAGAAGAAGTATACGATTTACGAACTCGTTTAGAAAAGGAAGAAGGAGCTAGATCAGAGGCCGTAGCATTACAAGTTCAATTAAAACACGCACAAGAAGATCTTGATGAGTGGATTAAGGTTGGAAAAGATCATTGTCCTGCGAATACGTATGTTAGTCCGATGGCATTGAGAGCCCGAATTGAGGAACTTTTGCAGCATGACGTCCTTATGGTATCTGAAAAGAATACAAAAGCATCGGAATCAAAAACCCTTGAAAGCGAATTGTTAGAACATAAGCAAAAATGCGAAACCTTTGCTAAAAACCTTGATGAATTGAATGGAGAACTTAAACGATACAAGGCGTTTAAAGGTCGCGTTCAAAAGAAATTATTGTTAGTATCTAAAGAACGAGATTGCTACAAACAGTTATTGGAAAATTTTGAAAAAGATCTTACGATTTCAAATCCATCAAGCGGCTCAGATCTTTCTTCTATCGAAAATCAACTTAAAATGAGGGTAGAAATGTTAGAAAAAACTCTAATTGGATATAAAGATATGTGTTGTAGCTTAGAAAAAGAGTTGGTTAGCGCTAAAGCTTTGCCTAGCACTGATCAAATTATGGAAGTAAGTTCTAATGCAATTGTTGACTCGAAAGTCGGATATGATCATTTTAAGAAGGAGCTTGATTTGTTGCGAGCTGAAAATGAACGTTTACGTAGACGTAAAGAAGAATTAGAATTAGAGCTAGAACATCGCTGTTTAAAGGGGGATTTCAATATGAACAAATATAAGGTTGTACACCTAAAACTAAATCCAGCTTCAGAAGCTTATGAAAATGCTGATAATATTATTGAAAAGTTGCAAGCGGAGGTGAGAGCAGTTTAGAAAATGAAAAATGCATATTTAGTACAAAAAACAATTAATTCATATTTAAATTTTTCAATTAGATTGAGCGTTTAAAAAGAAAAAATAAAAAGCTGGAAGAAGACAGTGAAAATACACAAGCCCGTTTTAATGAATCTAATATGACTATGAATATAAAAGAGCTTAATCAACTGCGTACGGAATTAGAGTCAATGAATTCTAAAATGAAAAAAATTAAAGAATGCTACAAATCTGCTAGCCTGGAATTCCGTGAAGTAGTGTATATGCTGTTTGGTTATCGCATAGATCGCATTGGTGCCAACACAAATTACAAGCAAGTTATCATATCCCACTAATATTTTGCGTTAAAACCAAATTATAAATTTTTCTTTATAGAATTTCCAGTATGTATGCCGAAAGTCCCGATCATTATTTAAATTTTCGTTTAAATGAGTGTAATGTACTAGATATGCTGGAAACACCATATTCAGCCACATTAAAGACACTAATTGAAACTCAGTTAGTGGGCAACAAATCACTGCCGGCATTTTTGAGTACCCTTACATTGGATCTATTTCAGAAAACTACAATAACGATAACATAAGCACTTTTAAACTTTCTTGTGAAAAATAGTTTTGTACAATTAATTATACATACATACATACATATAAAAATATTACATACATCCATAAAATCCATTAATTAATATTAATAAATAATAGTAATAACAATTATTGTAGTTCTATTTTTAAATTTTCTTTTAATTTCCCTACAGGGATACATACATCCATTAATTAATATTAATAAATAATAGTAATAACAATTATTGTAGTTCTATTTTTAAATTTTCTTTTAATTTCCCTACAGGGATTTTCATAGAAATATATGTAATTGTAAATACTAATAACATATTTAATAAAAAATAACTCCAACGTTTTAAAACAACGTATTTCACTTTTCACAAGTGTAAATAATTGTTGATTTGAATTACAAAATATTTCTGATTTATTCTGTACGTACATTTAAAACGCTTAGTTTACTTTTCAAGTTCAAACCCAACAAAAAATAATGGAAGTGCTTCTCTTCGAAGTGCATCTTACATCACTTCAAAAGAATACGATTGACAAATTTTAGGTGCTATATTTTTAATCAAGGATGGTATGCGTATTTAAATTACTATTAAATCCCATTAGTACCATACATGCATGTTCTGTAATCCACACGGATTTGAAAAAATGTGGAATTAAAAATCTTAAAATGGGTCACAGGATAGTTATGAGGTGCTGAATATTTCAATTCCGAATAATATATGCGAATTCGGAATACAGAACAGCACTGATAATTATATCACCGAGTTTTGCATTTTGTAGCTTCTTCCAAAAAAGAATAACTTACCTCCAATGACACACTTATGTTAAATTCATTGGTAAAAGTACTTCTAAGCTGCAGTTGTAGTGACTCACATTTCTTTTTGCTCACTTTATTTGCTGGGAATATAAGGTGGGTGCATACCATGTATGTGCAAAAGTAAATTACATATTAAAATCATGTATATGCATGTATGTACTTGTTTACTTTATTTTAACGCTTTTTTTATTCTTTTAGAAGACGTCAATATATCGTCTTATGCAATTAAATAGCGGTCACTTGTACTAATTTTATATTATTTTATTTTAAGGCTTAAAACTTTGTTTCCGTTAAAAAACAATTCTAAAATACATTTACATACTTCTACACAGTCAATATTTTAGCCACTTGTTGAGGAGTCTTTGAAAATATTGACTCTGGATTTTCAAAACCATTTTCATGATCGTGAACTCTTTCATAGATTTGTTTATAAATTGCTACAATTACATTATATGCTCTTCGTTGTACAGCCAGTCGATGAGAGCTTGACATTATTAATTGTATTTGTGGCAGCAATAATACTTCAGGCATTTGCAAAAATGCATCCATTTTATTCATAAAAATTTTTAACAGATTAGATTCAATTCTCGATTGATTTGTTTGTAAAATTGTGTAAATAGGCCCTAATTGCAAATTAGATACTAAGGATGAGGCCTGTTCTGAAGTAAGTGTATCTATTTGTGCTTCGGCTTGTGCCTGCAAGCGTTCAACACGTTCGTCCATGTACTCATATACCGCTAATGTACTTTGCATATGGTATAAACAATTTAGTAAATACACAGCCATGTCAACTGTTGGTAAATGAGAGGCGGACTCTTGAACTGATTGAAGTAGAGGGTCAACTATACAAGATATTATTTTATTTATATCTGCCTGACGGCCATCAACCATTGTGGCCACTGAAAGTATCTCTTTTAATAAGTTTAATAGACGGCCGAGACTTGTAGGAGGTACAAGATTCCTTTGTGGAGGTTCAAAGCCTGTTCCTGAAATAGTATTTTTTTGCAAAGTTTGTCGAACTTGATTTGATAAAGAGTTGAGATAAATCTCTTCACTGCACTTTTGTAAATCTGTCAGACACTGTTCTAGACCGCCTCCTTGTACCACTTGCTTCATAATTTGCTGATAAAATCTTAATAAATTCGATATAGCAAACAATACAATCGGATCTTTTACGGAGTGAAGAATTGTTTCTACACGCACTTTTAATGGATGACAAACTCCGTCAGCTATATAAGATAATGCATTTTGCATTTGTTCTGAAAGATCTACAAAGAAAAAGAAAATTGGAAAATAAGTTAATGTACACATATTTTAACCTAGTTTACAAACCATTTTTAAAACACAATTTAAATAGCAAAGCTGCATTTTCTTTTTCAACGGGTATTGCCTGATGAAGCCAAGCGAACATGTCTCCTATGTATCGTTTTGGATCATGGGCGTGCATTTCAATAGGTTTAGGATTACCTCCAGGTCCACCTTCTGTTAAAGCATCAATAAAAAGTCGTACTAAAACAGCTCTACGTCCAATAGCATATTCATCAATAACGTATCTGATTACAAAAATAAAATCATCATTTACTATGAAATTACATAGGTATTTTATTTGTAAGAGCATACTTACTTAAAAAGCACAGGACGATCTTGCAATCTTCCCATGGCTCTTATGACTAGTGGTCCAATTTCATTGTTTTCTAAGTTCCTGCAATGATTTTGTGTCCACCTGTAAAGTCTCTCTAATGCTCCCTCTTGATGTAATGTCATTTCCTCCATAATATCTTCAGCAGTCGTCTGATATCTGCATTGCAGTAGTACTCGACAATCACTATGTATACTTTGTATCCGATCTAATACGTCAAAAAACTCAGAAGTTATAGGAGAATCCTTAGATTTACCATATAATATCTGATGTTCGGGTACAGATAGTTGAAACCTTTTCAAAAAAGCTTCGGCTACCTGTTTATGAACTTGTAATCGATCTCTTTGCTCTTGCAAATTATTTGTTTGCTTAATAAGATCGTGTGTTAAGGCCTTCGATGATTCCAAATCCATTTTCATTGCCTGCACTGATGTGCTTAATGTATCCAAATCTTCGCAAACAATATCAAGACTTTGTTTAACTTCTCGAAATGATTTTAGAAACTCATTATTTATATTAACTGATCGTTTTTCTATTTGAGATCTTAAATTACGCCTGTTTTGCAAATTATTCTCTACAAAAAACTTAGATGTATCCTTTAACGCTTCCAGCGTTTCCTGATTTTATCAAAACATACATACACACATTTGCATATCAAAACCACTATAACTTAATAACCTTTTTAAAGTTTGCTCACCTTTTCAATATCCAACCGAGTCTCCAATATCTTATTTATACGTTTTTGCAAACGTCCTCCTTCACACTCTTCCATTATGCGAAAAGAAGTTATCTAAATATGTAATTAAGAAAAACACGTCACTGGACAATAATTAAAAAAAAGAAAAGAAAAAACACAGACTAGATTTGTTTATTAACAAAACGATCTTCGCACGACAGCTGATAATAATTTACTTAACAAATATTCTTGTCAAACTGCATATATGTACATGCATGCATATATGTATATACCCATATCTATATAATATATATATATATACATATATATATATATATATATATATATATATATATATGTAATAATAATACTAATAATAATAATAAAGTCCTGTAAAGATATAACATAACATTTTTGTCAAACAAAAATTTTCATTGTTGATCAGCTGTTTGATAAAGGTTGTCTTGCATCTAAAGAAAAACCTGATACACAGGAACACACACTCGCACATAAAAAACAGAAATAAACAATTTATTTAATTCTCTCCTTCCGCATTGGAGCACGCTTTAATAAATAGTTAAATGCACTTATTTTATATAGTTGATTGTTATATATATTGAATAAAAATGAGCAATTCTGCTTTAGCCAGCTTAACAGCTCAGTACACGGATTCAGAAAATGAAGACAACCAACAAGGATCACCAGATTCGCAAAACTCTCAATCGTCACAGGTATAAGCTTTTTTTCTTTCTAACAAACAATGTAATTACTTATCGACAGATTTTTATTGGTTCATATGCAGGTAATAATACCTCCGCCTAAACAGACTCCAGAAAAACGACAAAAGTATCAGAAGTATGTAAATGACTCTAAATATGCAAAAAAAAAGAAAAAGGCCGTGAAACGGTTGGTGAGCTATCAGGATGATACTATAGTTTCTGAAGATGGAGAAGGTGAAGATGAAAACGAAATTGATTTTGATGACGAAGATAAAGAGCGATCATCTTTAGAGTTAAATGACGTGCAGGAACAGCAACGAAATTATTTCGAACATAAGGAAACACCTCAAAAGCGTAATGACTCTCCTATAGTAGTGGAAGAGAGTTCTTTCGATCTCTCGAGCAAAGTTAATACTACTAAAAAAAATGAGAAATGTGCAAAATACACTCATTACAATTTTACATTACCGCCGGAACCAAAAGGTAAACCGCTACCGGAGTTGTCGGACAAAATTCAACAGCTATATGAAAAAATGGAAACTAGCAACATGGACATGAACCGTATTATTCAACAGCGTAAAGAATTTCGTAATCCTAGTATTTATGAAAAACTTATTCAGTTTTGTGACATAAATGAATTCGGCACAAACTATCCCCCTGAAATTTATGACCCACTTCAGTGGGGTCCTGAAAGCTTTTACGAAGAGTTAGCTCGTGTACAAAAGAATGAAATGGTTAAAAGGCAGAAGGAGAAAAAAGATAATGATAAAATTGAACAAGTCTCTGCTTTAGCCCGCAAAGCTGTAGAGGAAGCGAAAAAGAGGTAAATAGATAATGATAAACAAGAATGCATTTAAATGGCATTATTTTCTAATACATTTTTAAGGAAATCTAAGTGGGATCAGCCTGCAACATTGTCTAAACCAGTTGTACCGCCTACCCTTACGACAACAGTTACAGGAACAAAAGGAACAGTAATTTCAGCCTTTGGATCATTACCTAAGAAACCAGTTGCTTAATTTACACTTTCTTAAATTCTATGTTATATGTAACTATCTTTTAACAATTAAAATGTAGATTTTTTTTAATACTGTAACTAATTTTTACAAAATCCATACATATATGTATGTATGTAAGCAGTTTTTAAAGCAGACAATTGAAACTTGGATGCACTTTGTTAATTGTGTTACGCTGTCAAATTTGACATCTTTTAGAAATGTCAAACATGAAATTAGATTTATCATTCTAAAAGTCTGGCATCCTTTAGTAGTTACATAGTTTTCTTAATTTTTTGCTGATGTGTTTCTGTTTCGTTTTATATTCTTTTTTTTTAATTTTTTCATCGATGTGAATTTAATTAATTATTTAAAGTTCTTGAGCTGCAAGCAATCACGGAAGTACTATACAATAGTTTTTAATATTACAAAGTTACATGGAAGAATAAGCATTTGTGAAGATACAATAAATAATTTGTAAATTTTACGAATTAAAGGGCGAGCAGAAACGAGTCTTGTCCTTCAAAAAAAAATTGTTATTTGAGCTAACGATTAATCTTAATTTAATTTAAAATTATATGCTTGGCAAGTTACGCAGTTCATTTTTAATATTTATGGAATTAAAATTCTTTCGGAGTTTATGATATACATGTATATTCACTTGTGAAAATGATGTTTTTTCGACAATTTTGTACTCTGAGTATGGACGAGTGTGTGGCTTGATATGTATATGTGTGTGTTTTCCTTTATACGTAAATGGAATGTGCAAAAAATTGACAACTGGTGGATGGAAAAGAATAAAAAATATAAAAACAAGGAACGTCACAAAATGTGAAATAAAAGTCAAGTAAAAGAATTTACAATAAAAAGGAATACATAAATACGAAAATAAAATATAAGCGATTTATACATACGTATGTATATGTTTAATTTTAGTACATATGTGTGTACTAAATTTCTTATCATCAACTAATAAGATTTTACTGAAAAAATAAAAGAACATTCTACGATAGCAATTATCTATCTGCACATACAACACATATAAATATGTAGTTAGTTTGATGAATCTATATGTACATGGCTGCATACAAGAAGTGAAATACCTACATATACACATACATACATGCATAGTATGCAGATATATTTTCTTTATTGCTTTAGGATGATAGTATTTAAATTAGAATTTTTCATTTGACATACAATCATACATATGTATGTAAGTCCGTAGGTTTGTGATGATTCGAAAAATAAAGTAATTAAATTAAGAAAATGGACATATGTAGTTGTATAAATATATCTGCGGTTAAGATACATATCGCAGACTAAAACACGAAAAGGAAAAACAATAACTTCACGAACATTAAATTAAATTCTTGATTGGTGAAAATATGTAACAATATACGTATATAAAAAAGAAATTGGAAATAGTGGTGATATCACTATACATGCATATGTATTTATCTATGTAGGTATTAATTTATTGATAAAAATTGTTTTCCTCAAATGCTGTTATGTTTATACTGTTTTAATTTGAGTTGACGATATGTGGTTCTGATTTACATATAATTTGTGATAAACTTAGTTTATGCAAAAACAATTTTTCTTAATTTTATTGATGTAATTAGGAACGTCAAACTGTTTTTAAATCAATTTATACAGAATGTGCTTTTGTTTGTCTGTATTCCATCAGCTCATGCTTTTTTATATTTCACTTTGTATTTATCAGTCACCAACGATCCATCCTTTGCGCCGCACGTTTAAACAACGATATCAAAAATTTCGAAAAGTAAATGAAAAAGTTCACGTATTTACTATGTATGTATGTATGTATATAATTACATGTGTACTTGGAAATGTATTTGTAATATGCAATATAGAAGATTTAAAATATCAAGAGTTAAATGAATTATTTGTGTAAAACGTTACCTGTAAAATTCATTTTCGTTTTATCAATTAGTTTGATCTTGAAAAAGGTGAACAAAATAAATTGTGAAAGAGTGATAATCGAAATACTATAAGAACAAAAACAAAAAGAACATTATTTTAGAAATTTAAGCATCAAAATTGTCATAATGGCTGACTCATATTATCAGGTAAGACTTCTTTTAAAATAAGAAAATTTTTAAAACTTGTTTTAGATCCACTGAATGTTTTTAAATTAATTTAATTTTGATCCTGTTTTTTTGTTTTGTAAATATTATTTTAAACGAACATCATTCCTCAATATGCAATCATAGGTACATACAATTTCGTATGAAGACTTTTTGAAATGAATGAATGTATTAATTAATAGGATGTGTTAGAAGAAACTTATTTTCATACAGACCATAAAACTAGATTCTCAGTTCATATATTATACAGTAATCACATAAAGAACTACAGTGGAACTTGGATATAACGAGCTTATTTATATATATTTATATTTATTTTTTCATACAAAAATGCTTTATAGCTATAACAGAGAAATTCAGAGACATACAGCCTCTATATAGCGAAGTATTCTTTCAAAAGCCTCTACACAGAATTAGCATAAGGAGCGGGAACAAGTCACCAAAATAATCCTATTGTGACACTACTCTCAAGTTAGAAATCCTCCCAGAATGTAGTATTCATAATTCAGATTTGTCCGCACTTATATTTAATGTTGTCCTTAGTAGCGAAAACGGTTCCAAATTAGACCATTACAGTAACACAATGTGTGTTCTGATGTCTCTTCATCTTCTTTACATAACCTGCAGAAGTCATTTTGACTCATCCTCATATTCGCCAAGTATTTCATACTCTGCAATGTTCAGTGATGAATCCCGTGACAATGCGAATTCCTGACCGGGTCAAGCTAAGTACAGTAGAACTTCGTTAATCTGGACAGATATAGTTTCACCCTTTGTCCGGATTACTGAATCGTCCGGACTACAGTTAAAAAAATTTTTAAACTCAATACATAATTATAAATAATATTTTTAATTGACCAAAAATTCAGTTGAAAAACAAAAAGAAAAACATATACTACCGAGACTTTCATTTAACAAATTTACAGAAAACTTTTACATGTTATACTAAAAATAATTAAAAATATTCACTGTGTAAAACTAGAACTTACTTTTGTTGGAATACACAT
Organism: Thelaira solivaga; assembly: GCA_947397855.1. Lineage (NCBI taxonomy): Eukaryota > Metazoa > Arthropoda > Insecta > Diptera > Tachinidae > Thelaira > Thelaira solivaga. The sequence goes on from OX377614.1 coordinate 1,176,086, forward strand.
ATCGTTATGCAATTTATTTGCTCTATTTTTAAATTCTTTTTAAAAGTAAAATTTCTTTTTCTGTCACTTTTCTTTATTCGGCCCATAAGCTGCTCACTTGCTTTTTTATTTGAAACTTTGTTTACAACATTGTCAGATGCCTCCAAATAACTATCAAGGTCTTCAAAATTTTGGTTTACATTTACCGATTGAACTGTATCTTCATTAGAGAAATGGAAAGCGTGTTTATTTATTCAGCTACTCGTCTGATAAATTTTCCAGTATGAATTGTGTCTAAAATTATAAATTTTACTGCCAAGGTTAACTGTCTTTTATTTGCAGCTGCCATGCTTGCGTCTTAACTCCACTCACGTTTCAGTAAACTAAAATTGTTTTCGCATTTTTTTAGTCTTGTTCACACTCAAATGTACATATATTACGCCTAACGGCAAAATAACGAAAAACTAATTCATACTAAGAAAAAAAAAACGCTTAGGTAAAATATCTAAACTGTCCGAAACATTGACTTGTCCGGATTACTGGATAGTCCGGACTATCGGTTGCCCGGACTGTACTGTAATTCCCTTGAAGGCTCTATACAACGAAATCATACTTTCAAAAATATAATATTTTAAGTCCCTATATAAGTCGTCAAAGTCCCGTTATCAGAAGCCTCTACATAACAAGTGACAATTCTATAGCCTGTATATCACAAAGTGTTTCATTTTTATTTATTTCTTGAGTAGTGATATATTATTATTATATTTTTTATTATTATAACAAATTTTTTTCGTATTTCTTCTCAAATTTCTTTATACCAATTTTTCACTGATACATACATATGTATAACGAATCTTAAAGAAAATTGTGTTTGAGATGTTTTACTCTATTTTTTCTCCGATGTTAGTCGAAATTAGAAAGTGCAGAACAATATTATTGAAAATTGAATATGTTGAACGTAATTGGCTTAATTCTGTTATTCGTATATAATCGGCTTAAGATTTCTACTACTCACAGAAAAAATAAAAAATGCACTAACCAATAAAAACATTGACAAAATGAAGCCGTATAGGTATTTTGCACGAAAGATAGTGTGCAAGGTATTAGGAACAATTATATTGATAACATTTTTAAAAATTCTCTACATAAAGTACATGCATTCATATATGGGCTCGTATTATAATATCGAATAAGTAAATCGTAAATCTGTTTTTAAGTAAAGGGTGTTTTTTATAGACGTATAGAACTTTAAATTGCAATAAAACAACGATGGATTATTCGATTGACATGAATTTTATTTATCCGAAAGATAATCTTGTGGCATTACATTTTAAATATGATTTCTGGCATATGACCGCCACGGCTGGCTCGGATGTACTCCAATCTGGACGTCCAATTTTCGATGACTTTTTCCAACATTTGTGGCCGTATATCGGCAATAACACGGCGAATGTTGTCTTCCAAATGGTCAAGCGCTTGTGGCTTATCCGCATAGACCAATGACTTTACATAGCCCCACAGAAAGTAGTCTAGCGGTGTTAAATCACAAGATCTTGGAGGCCAATTCACAGGTCCAAAACGTGAAATTAGGCGGTCACTAAACGTGTCTTTCAATAAATCGATTGTGGCACGAGCTGTGTGACATGTTGCGCCGTCTTGTTGGAACCACAGCTCCTGGACATCATGGTTGTTCAATTCAGGAATGAAAAAGTTAGTAATCATGGCTCTATACCGATCACCATTGACTGTAACGTTCTGGCCATCGTTGTTTTCGAAGAAGTACGGACCAATGATTCCACCAGCCCATAAAGCGCACCAAACAGTCAGTTTTTCTGGATGTAACGGTGTTTCGACATACACTTGAGGATTAGCTTCACTCCAAATGCGGCAGTTTTGTTTGTTGACGTAGCCATTCAAACAGAAGTGCGCTTCATCGCAAAACAAAATTCGTAAAATACGTATTCCGCACAGAACCATTATTTTCGAAATAAAATTGGACTATTTGCAAGCGTTGTTCAGGCGTGAGTCTATTCATGATGAATTGCCAAACCAAACTGATAATAAATCACTTGACAGCTGTTAAATCGGTCGCCATCTTGAACAGTAATGCCAACTTAAAGTTCTATAAAAACACCCTTTATTAATAATATCACCGTGGATCCCAAGATTTACAAAAACAAGATACATTTGGCATCCCTATTTTATCAAAAATGAGATATGTACTTACATTGTTAAATATGTACATAACTATGAGCTGTTATTTTTGAAATTTATGTAGTTATGTACATAAGTCCTTTTTGGAAAAAATGAGTTAGCAGTAATTTTATGGACAAGCACACTTGAAGGCCACACATTACTAATTTATATTAAAAAGTGTTTGTAAATAATTTTAAGTGTAATTGTGTATTGCTTTCAATTAGCGCTAACAAATTTTTTAAGTGGACTTATATCACTTTCAAAAATAACAGCTCACATATCGCAACATAGTCATATGTATTAAAAAAAATGTAATTATAATAAAAAATAAATACCTATTAAATTAAATTATTTGTCTTTTATAAATATATTTTAACAAAAGCTTAAAGTCTTCAATAAAAACGGTTTTTATTTTCCTTTTTTACTATCCTTTGAATGTTTTCTTTAGGAAAATTACAATTTGTTATTTTTTATTTTCTCCTTTCTAAAAGATATAGAACATTTTTTTTATCAGGTACTCGTATTAGTAAAATGAAAATTTCAACAATATTTATCTCGAAACGAATTTATTGAGATATGACTTTGTTAGAATAAAGAAGCGCTAAATGTTATTTGCATTCTTAATTACTATTTAATTTTTGTATTATTTTTTAGGCTATTCATTCATCTTTGTACCTATATGGCTTACACATTTATTTGCTTGTTTTAAAGAAAAAGACTAAATAAGAAGAGAAACATTTGCAACTTTTTCCCAAGTCTCTATATTAAGGCATTTGCTCTTGGTTCTTCTTTGATTTCTCTGCATTATTCTTTTTCTATACACCCAAAATGAATGGGGCCTTTTGTTTACATATATACTTATATAGTATATAATAAAGTGTTTATTGGCTTAAGTTTAGTTGTGTATAAACTTTGCATGAAGCCGGTCGTGTTTTTTCTTTGTAAAAGCTTTGGAAGTAATTCGAATGTGCATAATTGTTTTATATGCATGTGCAGTGTGTAATAAAAAAGCTTAAGTTACAAATATCGATGTGTGTTTTGGTACAAGCTTACATATGCACACACAAAAACATACACAAAACAACACCAAAACACATTCTAGAGTTTGTAAAGTGTTTATTGACTTTCGTGAAAGTTGTCACACCGAACATATTGAACCTAACGTTTTCTTGTTGAAATTTCTCTTGCTGTGATGCACACCCAAACTTACTTTCATAAAAATAGTATGAGTGTGTATGAATAAAGATTCGTGCGCATGTGTGTGTTTATAAAAAAGATAAAAATCTAATCCAAAGTTTGTTTTTTAAATCTTTTTGCAAACGCCAGTATAATATGAGTTCTATCGATCGTTCTATTTTACGTTATTAATTAAATACAAAATAAATTATTGAAATATTTCCTATGAAACATACACACTCAGGCACACACATTTATATACTTTTGTGTCTATTTATAATGTTAATATGCCAACTCTTATCTATTTTTCAAATAATCAAAAAAAAAAAAAACTTCTTAAGCCTTAAAAAAGTAGTTGGATATTTTAAAATTAAGTGATTTAAAGTGCTAAAATAATAAAACCATAAAATTTCGTAAATTTGTAAACATGTAAAAAACCACAAATAAAAAGAAATATTGTGAAGCAAGCAAGTGATGAAAAAAAGGAAAAAAGTGCGAATGCTGGAATTATAAAATTAATTTTTTTTCTTATTTGTATGTAGAGCTTGAACTATTTCAATAATTTTTCTTTTAATTAAATTGTTATAGGTAGGTAAATTGAATATAAAATTTTTCCAATGTAGGTAATTGTGAAAAATTATGTGATTTCTGTAAAAATCTGTTTTTAAGAAATTTTGCTACTACGCTCAATAATTTAAACTTTAATTTATCACTGTGTGAATATCCTACTCTGAATATGTTTTTCAGTGTGATGATGAAAAATATTTTGTAAGAGAAGTCGTCGTTTCTTTAAGTTATTCTGTCAAAATAACCGTAATTCTTCACCAAACTAAATTTTATATTACAATCCCTAATTAAATTAAAAATTCGTCGTTGCAAGATTCCGAATCAATCCATTGGAGTAGCTGTTGAAAGCGGCTAATAAGTTAAATGCGTTTAATTAAAAAATAAGTAGTAAGGCAAGACCTCCCCAAATAAGAGGATGGGAGGCGGTAGGGAGCATGTGAATGATAAGTTTGTATCACAAAAGAAGAAAAACGATATTGATACGGATAGGGAGGGGTTTTTGTTATCTAGTAGCATTTACTATCTATGGTATTTGCTACAAAAATTTAAGAAATTAAAAAAAGCACACGACCTAGTTCAATATGATCAGTATATTTGTAATAATAGCATCGTGAATATCCCAATTGAAATTTTAGAAGATGCTTTGGCTTTATATTCATATGATAAGATATTGTATAAGATTTTAAGAAATATTAATCACTTGAACAACTTATTCTCAACTGCGTTTTTAATTCTACTCTTTAGCTCTAATAATTCCACGAATGTTAAACCAATTTTAATAAAACATACATTTTCCATTTTGCAGTTAAATCATTTTCTAAGTGTAATAACGTATCTCATGGCCTTAAAATGAGAAAATTGTGCGGCTTCGCTACCTATTTGAATTCGAAAACTAAAAAATAATAATAATAATAATTCTCAAATAGACTTACTTAAGTTTAAATAAATCATAGAAATATTCTTCCAAAAATTAGATATAAAACTGTAACGATTTCCCTTTCTTTTATTGCAGGTTTGTATTATTTTCTGTAAGAAAGTATCGGGTTTTTATAAAAATTTAATAATAATGGTGAAGCAAAGTTGAAATAACCATAATGACATCTTTGACAATGAATATGGTATTTCTGAAGGACCTTAAAACACGCATTAGTGGGTATATACAAGTATGTTACTGTTTTAAATTTTTCTTTTTGTAATTAAGAAAATTATTATTTTAAAATGAATACACAAAATTCTTTGCAAATTAGGTATATAGTATGTGTATTTTTGTATTCAATAGTTTTCATGTCAATTGTTGTTATATGCTCTGTATGTGGGTATTTCCACAGAAAATGTATTTTTTTCATTCACTTTTATTCTATACTAGCATATAACTCGCTACTTCGTCAGCGAATATAATTTAAGTTAGTGATGATAAATCTGCCGAGTTAAATATGTTTTAACGTAACCCGTTACGTTTTTTAGTATTTGTAAATATCTTTTTAGCATTTATGACATATTTATAAATATGTTTGGAAGAAATATAAGTGCATGGATACAAATATGCATAAATACGTTGACTTCTCACAAAGATTACGGTATGGGACACATATCATTCTAAAGGGGAGGCTGTCTAGATTTGTAATCTGCCGCCCAAACACTCAGAAGTTACTTTGAACTATTTTAAATTTTTTTTTTAAATTTCCATATACCCCAGTGCTGTTGCTTACAGGGATTTTGGTGACTTCCGGACGAACCAAAGATGATTACGGGATGAGACAAATATCATATCTCATCAAATAGAATAAAAAAGTAAAAAAAAAAAAGTTTCCTCTGTCAAGAAGAGATATTTTAAACTACAAACTTTGTTTGGACAACCTTATATAACTCATTATTGTGTGCCCATATACTACATATTAGCTGTATAGATAAGTCAAATTTTTCCAAAAATTAAGTAGCGATAAGTTTAGTAAAATAGTGTCTATCTATACCATTAACAATTTTTTTTTTCAAAAATAACAACTCATATAAAAATTACACAAATTAAAAAATGTTGCAAATAAGATGTATATGCAATTACTAATAAAGTGGCAATACTGGTTAAATACATATGCATATAAATACATCGACACATTCAGAGAGAACAAACGAGACGAGTTTTATATGTAGTTGTTCAGTTGTTTAACATTCGTTATTTGCTGTACTTAAAAAAAGGAGTTGGGTGGGGTGAGGAATGTGAAAAGCTTAGTTATTGCATTACACTTTTCATTGCATATATTTTATTTTACTCTTTTATTTTCTTTTCACGATTATTCATAGCCAATTTAGTTCTCTTAAATGGATGATTCAGTCAGTTATTATTAACAGATTGAAGTGTTCAATAGATGGGGCGCTATTTCTAAACCCGTACATTCCGTTATTTTTATCTTTCTGTTAATATACGTTAGTGGTAAATAGATACAATATCTAATTAAAAAAATTTTTTTATGTATTTGACACAACCGTTCTCGATTGTAAATTGTACAATATACGTGCATACATGTTGTACGGTCGTAATGAAATCAGTATAAAAGAAAAGTCAACATGTCTTGTTGCATTTGTTTACATATATGTATATAAGCACAAAAAAAGTCAAAGAAATTTAATCGATACCAGACATAGTGAAGTTGTTTAAATTAATTTTTTTAACATTATTTAAAATTATTAATGAATTGGAAAATATTTAAAATTAAACAAACACTAATCAGTTATAATTACTTACTAATTCAATGTGAAACAAATATTTAAAAGACTCTGTGAGAAAATTGTGCCTATTATTTCAGAAGCATCTGCCTCGCGATCAGCTAACAATATACATATTTATGTCTATATATTTTACCGCGATAAGATCAGGACCACACACAGCAATTTTAGTTGAGCAATTCTTTATTAATTCTCTTTTAAAATTGCCTCTATACACAGCAATTTTGTTTCGGCAATTTTTGCATTCTTATTTATTCAGCATTCCTACAAAATCAAGAATTAATTCTCTTTTAAAATTGCCTCTATACACAGCAATTTTGTTTCGGCAATTTTTGCATTCTTATTTATTCAGCATTCCTACAAAATCAAGAATTGCCCAACTAACAATGTTGTGTGTGGTCCTGGTCTAAAGGACAATGTGTGTGCATAAATGTTACGCAAATAATAGAAATATAGCATTAAATTATAAAATGTTATTAGATATTATTATTATTTTAAATTTCATTCAAGTATTTTCTTTTTTTAACTCTTACATAGGATTTTGATTGAAATTAATTGTAGCTTATACACAACGTCGCTTGTGAGTATAGAATTTGATACCATTTAAAAATTCAAGTGTAATATTAGAATTTTTAGACCACACTATAAAAAATCGATAATATAACAGAAAATTGTATACTGTATTATAGAAAGTCGTTCATTACCACTAAAAAAAAATTAGAGTATCTGTCATAACTAAATTTTAGACTGGTAACGAATTCTATTCTCGCAAATGAAGTTGGTTTCTGCGTGTATTTGTACATATGTACAAACATTTCTAGACAACTATTTCACGTTTCTAAGTATTATTTATATATTTTTATCCAGAAATGAAAACCGGGTAGTGGAAAACCTGAAGATGTTGAAGAACCAATCTGAATTCTCATTCTTTTTTATTTGATTAGTATAGTAAAAGTATGAAATAAGGGTATATCTTGTAGAACTTTGTGCTCGTTTCACACTGTAAGTATTTACTAGTCTTGTGTATTTTATTTCCATAAATACTTTAAATTTTATTTAAAAAAAGTACATATGTATATACAGGCTAGGTAAATAAATAAACATACATAGAGAAAAATGTCAAACAAAATTACAAATAAATTATATTAAAATATTTATACCTCAAATATTTATTTCAAGCGATAAACGTTTGAAAATTAAAATATGTATGCAGGTGTGTGTACTCGTAAAAGCTTTCTTAAAAAAAGATGAAATGTCTTAAAATAAATTTTAATTAAACGCTAAATGCACATTTATACCCACATTTTTAAAAGTGTCTTTGATTTGTGGACATGCAATCAATTAATACAATGGATAAAATTCAATTTACCTCTTTTTTAATATTATTTACTCAGAATAGTCAGTCATATCATTGCACAACGAAAAAAATATAGAAAAACAATTGATTTTATTGCATTCATTTTGCAGAAAATATTAAAAAAAAATTTTTTTTAATATCTGTGTTAATAAGAAAAAGTCGCTTACTTCGACTTAATATTGAAAATATTGATTTGTTGTCACAATGAACTCAATAACTTTATTATTGTAGTGCAGGGATGGTGGGACGACAATTAACTAGATGGCAATCAAAACAACACTTTTTGCTAGAATCGGATGAATTCTACTATTAGAAATACTTTATGAAAACTAATTTTTTAGATATTGTTAGTAGAAATTTTTAACCGATTTTGGCCTATTAAAAAAATTTTAGTCCTCTTAAATCACTTACTAAGACATACGTGATTTTTCCAAATTGCCACAGATATAATTAAATTTTATTTTTCAATTTTTTAATTCTGACAGCAGCAGGTATGCATGAATTATTAGAGAAAAGATGCTAATCCAGGTTACAAATACATACGAGTATTTTAATAAAAATGTGTTATTTTGTTAATCGTAAATAGCTTTCATGAGTTAGTTGTTTCCAAAATTAAAATTGAACTTTCTGTTTATAGTCAAAATTTTTTTTTATTTTCAATTCTTATTTGCGAATTAGACAGATTTTGCTTGTGGACAGTAGAAAATATTATAAACTAGAAGCGGATCTAACCAAACTGCCAATTAAATAATTCCAATGCATAACTTATTTTTACGTATAAAAAACCAATTAAGTGTCTTAACAACGAACCATCACTCGCCTCCAAACAATATTCCAAGACACGACACAGATATTTCAACTTTAAAGAGACCCCGTATTAGACATAATTCAGCTCCTGATATGGAACTAAATCGTTCAAGATCTTTGAAGTCAATAAGAGTTCGTAAAATTTCAAAAGGATCACTCAAATCCTTGAGAAGAGGATCAGTATGTGTCACAGTAAGCACGCATGCATCATCTGTGTTTTATGACACTGATATGGAGGTAATAAAATTTCATTCCAATTGTAGTTTCTTTTGTAAAAAAATATTTACATTTAAATATAAGAGGTGTTATTTTTGAAATTGGCATAAGTGCCCTTAAAAAATAAGTTAGTGGTAATTTTAGTATGATATAGACACAACATCTGGCAAAAATTACAACTAACTCGTTTTTTTTAAAGTGGACTTATAACACTTTCAAAAATAACAGCTCATATATATGTATGTATGTATGCATCACATTCACATGTTCACACATCGAATTTAATCGTTTTTAGTAGCACTTTATCTTAGAAAATCAATCATTCCTTCTTTGTGTGTATTGTATATGTTTTGGAATCACAGTGTATTTGTGTGTGTGTTCTGTGTTTATTAAGTTCACCTATTTTGTTTTCGTATACACATCTTGTTACTTAAGTACCTAGGGATTACTTATATCAATCAGAGGACAAAATACACCATTCGATATTGATCAAAATTTCAATATAATTTAAATGGAAATTTCTCAAATGCCATAATTTGGCACCAGTTTTCATGTTTCGCTTTCGTTGCCCTAAAAAGCAGTGAATCCATTAATTACCTTATGCAGACTTGACGGCATGTGCATACGAAATCATCAATAATGCACCTTCAGTCATATTCGTACATTTACTAGCCACTTGAAAGTTTGTTTCATACAGAAAAAGAAAAAGGATACAAAATTATTAAAAGTCGTATCTACCTGAACGAATATTATAAGCAACCATAGATATGGTGTTTGATGCAAATGATTTTGCCAAAGTTAGTACTAGGCTTGTGGCGTTCATGTCCAACCTATTTAGTTCAAATGAACAATTTTTTTTTTATTATTTCGTTCATCGTTCATTGACTTACTGTATAGGATTAAAATATCCAAAATATAATTTGAATGTGGCAAAATTTTATTGCAGGCTTAAACATAAATCGAATATAATTGCCAAACTGCAGTCATTTCAAAAATTGGTAGCTAATTTAAAATCACATTTGGTTGAATTTTAGTTATATATCATTATAAAGAAAGTACGATGTATAATAACTACCATGAACGAAAGTCACAAGTCACAGTGTATGAAATCAACTATGAACGAAAATCAAAAGTCATCGCACAGTGTACCAAAGAAACTATAAACGGATAAAATGACCTAGGTCATTTAAGTGACTTAAAAAATCTGAACGATTCAGTGAAATGGAAGATTATGCCCAAGTCTAGTTAATACTAAACAATTTTGCATTTGATATGTTTGCAAATGTGATTGCAATAAAATGAATTACCCTAATGTGTTGCAACTGATGAATCACGTTTTTCACTTAACTCAAATCATTAAAAATTTGTTCTTTAAAATTTATTTAATGCACATTTTTAATAGAGTTATTCAAAAGCAAGTTTTGGGTCCTCAAAATGTTGTTCACATTTTTTTCTCTCTCTCCCTCTTTTCTTTCATGAATAAACTTTCTCTCGTTTTACTGACGTTAACTGGCTTGGAACCCAAGGAAGTCCTTAAATTCTTAATGAATACTAGACTAAAGGAGAATTTGTAACCATATATCTATTCTGGCCGCAGTTACCAGACGACTCCTATATTATTTGGGAAATTATTTTAATGTTTTTTTCTAGTAGTTTGGTTTTTGGGCACGCATGCAGTGAAAGGTTAGCCTCCAGTTCGCTTTTAGTTAAAGTTTGATTATTAAAATATTCCTGTGCTAATAAGGAAAATCGCTTAAGTCGACTTGACAAAAAACTGACTTGATGTGGTTACAGGATGGTAACCACAATTTTATAAAAAAACATTTCAGGCTTCAAAATTTTTAGTCCTCTAAAAAAACTTGATAAGACATAGGTGTTGCTGCCTTATTGCCACAGATTTAATAGTTATTGAAAAATATCCATAAACTTTATTATTTAGCATTAAAATATTAATTTGAAAATTGACATTGCGGAAAACTATTGCTCTTATTAAAAAAAATTGATGTAGACTCTAAACTAAATAATATGAAAAATTTTTAAAAGTCTATAATTTTTTATTTTTTTTTTTTGTGATAAGAGGGTAATTGTTTACAAATGAACTAACAAGTAAAAGAGATCAACTAAAAAAGACAAATAAAAAAACCACGAATAACTTACTTTACTACTATTTTCTGATTCAATAAAATTGAACGTCTTTATTTTATTTACTTTATTTTTTATTCAACAAAATTTTTAAAGCATATACATTTGTATTCGTTGTAAATTTTATAATAATAAAAAGCAAGTGGCGGTCGCACGGTTATCTATAAATCACCATCATTGAATTTGCCAACTCTTCATATATGAATGTATGTAGATGTATTTACCTTCTGTGAATGCTGAAAAATCCATATATTTCAATGCTCATTATTTACATTCACTGTGCTATATAATTTTTTGCACACAAGAACTTAAAAAAAAGACATATATCCTTCATTATTTCTTAGAGTTTTGAATCAAATCTTTCTAAGAGAAATTATATAGTGGTACCAAAATAAAAATTCGTTTTTTTAATTTTTTTTACATATTTTTATTTTTGCATATCCACATTTTTACGTGCATATTTTTTAATATTTAAATTTATTCTCATTTGAGTAATAAAATTATTAACTGACTTCATGTGAGCCATGATTTATTATTAATAATTGAATATTTTAATTGCTAGTTACATATGTATGTATGTGATTAATAATGCAAATATAAGCGTTTTCGTCACAGCAATGACGTTCGTATTTTAAATAAAACTAAAAAAGAAAATAAACTTATATATTTAGAAAAGGTATTAAGTGTCTGCAATAACACAAAAGTTTAGAAAAGCAACTACACCAAAAATGAAAAGCTTTTAAAAATGTCTCATAAAGTATACGCTTCTTCCTTAATGTTCAAAAAAATAAAGTTTTTTTTGTCGCACAGTGTAGTGTAGAGTGATAAATTGTGCTTAATATTGTAAAAAGTAAAGACCAAATCACATCAATCGATACTTTCATTAAATGTATTTCTAATTGAAAAAAAAAATCCAAACTAAATAACTTTTTTTATCTCTTTTTAGGGAGAATATATAAAACACCCTGTACTATATGAACTTAGTTACAAATATGGTTTCACGGATAACTTGCCAGAAAGCGCCTTACCCAGTCGCCTTGAAGAAATTAAAGAAGCAATACGACGAGAAATTCGAAAAGAGCTGAAAATCAAGGAAGGAGCAGAGAAGTTAAGAGAAGTTGCTAAAGATCGTCGTTCATTGAACGATGTAGCAGCTATCGTAAAAAAGAGCAACAGCAAAATAGCCGAGCTAAAATCAGAGCTGCAAGAGTTAGAATCCCAAATACTATTGACGCAAGGAAATACTGTGACGCATAACGATCGAGGTAAGAAAAAAAAACAAAACATCAAATTTAAATGACACACATACATTCATGGTCATTTCTAAAAAATAAGAACTAACAAAAGAAAAAAACGAACCCTATGCAGGAGAAAAAATAAACTTGAATCTTAATTTAATAAACAGTTCTGTTCTGTAATTCGCATCCGTATATTTTATTCGGAAGTGAAAAATTAAGCTTCTCATAACTACACTGCGGTTCATTTTTAGTTTTTTAAATGTGTTTTTGCTTTATTTTGGGCTGCATATTACTGGCGGAATTAAAAAAAAACATAAAAATTGTAATTTAATACGAAGAAAAAAATTTAGTTCCATTTATTTTAAAATCTATTCCCAGAACAAAACAGGCATGAAAATTAAAAAAAATATATATTTTCAGTAAACAAAAAAGATGTGTTTGAAGAAAGAAATAAAAACTTTAGATTCGATATCATATATTTTGTTTTGATTTAGAATTACACGTTGAAATAAAACTGTCCTAAAGACTTTACACTCTGTTTTCATGGAGAAGCTTAATATTTAAAATTGTTAATGTATTTTTTTATTCTGTTTTTAGACATTCTCTCGCCAGGCGGGGGCTCTCATCGTGCAAACGATGAAAATGTTGATGGCCTTATTGCCAGTGGTCACGAACAGCTTAGTGCCAACGATAAGCTTTTAATTTCATTAGAAAAACAACTCAACATTGAAATGAAAGTTAAAAATGGAGCTGAAAATATGATACAATCCCTACAGAGCGGTCATTACGGCAGAGATAAAAAACTATTAGCAGAAGCTCAGCAAATGTTAACAGATTCAAAAGCGAAAATTGAATTTTTACGATTACGTATTTTGAAAGTTAAGCAAAACAAAGAACACGCCCAAAAACTTTCCCAACAAATAGCAACAGCAAACACAAATGAAAATGGTTCGGTTGCTGGATCTGTGTCCCCTCAGCGTTTAGAAATATCACTTGAAGAACGTATAGAAGAGCTGAGACATCGCCTACGCATTGAAGCAGCAGTTGTTGATGGAGCTAAAAATGTAATAAGAATTTTGCAAAATAGAAAAGTACCAGACAAGAAGGCTTTACAAGAGGTAAGTAAATGTTTAACTTTAAATTATTTAAATTTCTCTTGGTTTCTTTAAATATTTTTTTCTTATTATATATTCAATCTCATTGATAAAAAAAAAGCTTAATTGTAGTTATGTTAATAAAAATTAATAAAATAATTTTTTTCCTGAAAATTATTAATTAGCAATCCCAGTTACTTAGAACTACTTAGGATAAAAAAGGTCGAACCATTTCATTCTACCTTAAGACACCATACAGTTTACCTGCATCGTTTTCTGTTAAAGATTTTCCGGCATTTGTGAACTAGTTTCTAAATATCAAAATCATATATAGTATACGAGTATATACATATAATAAATTAATATACATAAGTATGTATGTACGTATAAACGTTTATAACTGCATATGTATATGTGGGTATTTAAATCTATCTATCTATGTGTACAAATACAAGAAAAATACTGAACTCTTTTGTTTCCACAAACAAATTTTTCAGCGAAATTGAGATCAGTTGTACGAGAGACGTGGTGTTGTTCGAAACGTTTTCAATATTTTTCACTTTCCTTTTTTATGTTATTTGTGAATTTTTATTTCTAATGTGCTTTACAAATCAGATCCACAGTTGTTGTTGTGAAGAAAAACATATGCCCCAAAAATAAATACATTCACATTGACTTGACATACATATATGTACATATGTATAAACTCTATTGGCTATATTAACTGCATATTCGTATTTACTTAATCAATAAAAATGTTTCCGAAATTTAAAAAAAAAGTAATTTTGAAAAATATGCGTGCTCATACATACATACATATATACATAAATGTATTGCATAACACATTAATTAAAAAAGAAATTAATTACTTAATTCCAAATTAATAATTTCAGTACCTATTACATTAAGAAAAGAATAGAAATAAATTTAAAAAGCAAAAAATACTTTGCGTACACCGTCCTAAAAAAAGCTCAAAATATTATTTTTAAAAATGTGTGCTAATGTCTGAATGTATGGGAGAGAATGACAGTGTATGTGTTAGCAAGTATTGGGTTGTTCGGAAAGTATTTTTTTTTTTTGTGGGAAAATGACAAACATTTGAATTCAATAAATTTTATCTCTCACTGTTCTCACGTGTTGTTATTCGCCGATTTAGATCAACTAATACGTTTATCGTGTCTTAATCAGCTTCAATAGGCTTTCTAGAACATGCACCATCGAAATCGCCGAAACTGCCGGATCCATACACATCGGTTAATTTCTTTCTGGCTTGAACAGCTTTTCAGCTTATTGATCTAAATATTTATAATGAACTTTTTCACACACAAGCCTTTGTATATCAGTGTGAAGGGGTCAAACAAATAAATCTCCGTCGGGAAAATACGAAATTACTTTCTGAACAACCCACTGTTTGCCAACTTTTTGTATATGCTACCTACATATATATATATATATATATATACATATATATATATATAGGTCATGGGAAAATACACATACATACTTGTATGTAATATCCCAGCAGGTCATGAGTTTTTAAGATAATTTTGATGATTCAATCATTACAAATAATGTAATGACTTTTTTCGAACAAACAATATTTGAATCGCGTAGAGCAATATCAACAATATTATCAGTTAAATTGTCATCAGAGTTAAAAATTTAAAAATAAAAAAATAATTAAAAATAAAGTTGTCTCGACTTTTAAATTTTCTTTTAAAGTCATAAATACATACATACTTATGCTTGAGTAATGCAAAACTTTTGAACAATTGAGTGGTTGTAATTGTGTGGGATATTTAAAATATTTATGATAAATTTCACTTCTGGAAAAGTTATACTAAAAGAAAATAGCAGTATTCTTGGATCGATTTACAATTTATCTGTTTACTTTTTTAAAACGAGGTAATATGACACAAAAAGTGCACTGACAAGTTTGCAGAAAAGAAAAGCTAATAATTTTCACTTTTATGATTTATTTTATTAAAACTTTGGAGAGAAGAGAGTATAAAAAAATGAATAAAAAAAAAATTAAAATTTATTAAGTGAAGTGAAAAACAAAATATTGGAATATCTGCTGATGTTTGATGCAATATTTTATAATTATTCAGAAAGCGTCTCTTTTTTTTAATTTTTATTCATAAAGAAATGATGAAACTTTTTAGTAAATTAAACAAAAACATAAAAATTAAGAAAATTCGAAAAAAGTGCCAGCCAAAATAGAAAAAATATAATAAACAGCATTAAAAACGATGCACAACTAGTGGAAATTTAAAACACCTAACAAAAAAATAATGAATAATCGCGGTCAACAACAGACGCAACCAGATGATGATAAGGGCTCTAGTTGCGGTAACGCGGACGATTTTCGACAGAATCATTTATTACAAAGAGCCCCTTTACCGCATGAATTAACGGCTGAATGGACAGTTAATGCCCAGTTGAAGTTCGCCAGAGCTGGAGAAACAGTTGAAAAGAAATTTAGTACAAATGATGCGATTAATCCTGTACGTGTTTTATATAAATGGTGCACTGCTGATGATGATAATCGAACTGCAGTTGGTTCACAAAATGAAAGAGAAACATGTTCGCAAGATCCTATCAGGGTAAGAGAGAAGCAGGTACATAATTATTAACAACAAATTTCTATTTTATAAAATTTTTCTTTCTCTTAAGCGTACAAAACAATCAAACATTCAAAAAGCAGATAGTTTCGTTTCGACAACATCGTCTATAACGTGTGGTGATGTTGGTGGGGCCGATTCGGCATTCAGCAGTTCAAACAATTCAAATAAACAACAAAAAGACACTTTGCAAGCTGAAATTAAAAATTTAGAAAGTAATTTTTATGGGACTAGATGTCAAAGTACTTGTAATATAATTGTAACTGCGGTGGCCGATTTTTTATCACCAACTAATGTGCACGAATATCAACAAAGTGAACCAAAGAAGCCATTCGTATTCAACACCACAGCATCTTGTTTTACTGTACAACCCGAAAAGGTATATTTTTTATATAGGAGAGGTTAGGTTGCACAGGGTGTCCCAAATAAGGAAAACAGGGGAGAGGGGGGTGGCTCACTTGCGTTCTCCGTTGTAGTCCCTTTGTGATACCACATAGTAGGGATAGAAGAAGAAGAAGTCACCTAAACCAGTTGCTACTTCTAAGTGCACATTCGGGAAAAGTAGTTGTCCATAAAATCTTCCAATGCCTCGTGACTACTAGTCCACACCCCACTATTCTTTTGAATATGTCCAGGTACTGTTTTCGATTTGGAGAGAATCTTAGCCATTCGACAAACCTCTGAAGAGCTCTTGATGTTCTCACAAAAGTCTGTCCAGGACTTACGCTTTGCATTTCTCACCTGGGGGTTTGTAAGACCTTGTAGTGTCCTCTTTGAAGGCCTCCGACAGCTGTGTTAAAGCGATATCTCTATCCTCAACTGTGTTCAGGGGTTTAGGCTCAGTAAGAATCTGCAGCAGATGCTGCCTTGCAATGTTGCAAATTAATTTGCGTCACTGTTGCCATCTGGGTCATAGCTGATGGTGATGTCTACATCTTTTGCATCTGAGTCAGATGCCAGAAAGCTTTCATCATCCTCCGCGACATCCAAATTTTTTTTTCAATATTTTTTAAATAAGTTTAAACCAAAAATTGTTGCATGTTTTTACGTACATATTCTATGAAAAACACCTAATAGTTTAATATTCAGGTAAAGCTTTCATTGCAAGGCGTATAATCTGAAGCAAATTTGAAAGAAAAGGCTTGTGCATAAAATTTTAAATAGGGGATGAGAAATAGTATACACCCGCTTGCTATTTAATTAGATTTACAAGGGCTTTTTTAGATTATTTACTTTCATAACAGTTTTAATTAACATTTAGTTCAATGTCTTTATTAAAAACAACTTTTCGATTAGTCTGCTTGTTCAGAAGGAAGAAGTCACTTAAATTTACGTGATGCTGTCTGTCAAACAAGTGATATTGATATATCAAATGTAGGTCAAATTAAACGAAAGCAAAGTTCTTTAGAAAGACGGGATTCCCGCAGATCGCATGACTACAAAAAAAGTACGACAGCCAATGATTTTCTACAGAACCCGAATTATATACATGATGTTAATGAGGATAACTCATTTATGGTAAAAAATAATTCTAATGACCCATTTAAAGACAGTTTGAAAAATTGTTTTTATTTTCTTGCTCAATTTAGCCTTCTGAAGTACCTTCAAATACCATTCATATGTCCAAGTCATCATCGACAACTGGTGTTATCTCATTCAACAGAGAAAACACTATATCTAATGCTGCTGAAAGTGGCTTTCCAACGGATTCACAAAAGAAACCACGCACTGTTCATATCGATGTATATTGTACTGGCTCTGAAGATGATGGTCAAGCAGATGCAGAGTTGAGTTCGGACTCTGATGCAGATGACAAAATACTGGATCAAGAATCAAACTCAACATTTCAAACAGTTTTGGATAATGAACAAATGCGCTTAAGACATCAACGTAAAACAGGAAGTTCTCTACCACGACGATTGGTAGATAACAAAACACCATTGTCATCAAATCAAGTTTCTAATAATTTTAAGAATGTTAATATAGGACACGCTTTAACAAAGTCTAGCACTGTTGAAGAAGTTCAAGAATCGAAGCAACTACTCTTTCGTAAACATGTAGGCGATCAAAGGGCGGTAAAATTGCAAAATCTGCAACAGAAATATTTGCGGCAATCATCTGATGATACTTTGAGTTTTGGTTATCCAAATTCATCAAGATCAACTGTCCGTGATAATACTTGTAGCAGTATTTCGAGTGCGTTAGCTGGGCAAGATGTTGCCGATACATCCTCTAAGGAAACTGTTGAATCGGAAGATCCTTCACATTCTCTAACTAAATCAGATAGTTTTGAATATGAAAATGCACTAGATCGCCTTAGAATTAGACAAATGGAACGCTTATGGTCTCGCAGCCATTCAAATGAAAATGAATTTAAATCATCTGGAAATAGTAATTTAAACATAATTTCTGAGGAATTATCGCAAAAAAAATCTCCAATTGCATTAACAACAAAATTAGATGTTGTCAATGAAACAGACTACGGTTCGAGTTACTCAAGCGAACAATTTCCTAAATCTGAATCAGTTTCTACATCGTATAATAAAGTTAATTGTACGCTGCAACAAACTTCTCATTTTCCTCGTAATAAACCGGGATTTTTGCAATTTTTCGGACCACATTTAGAACATCCTCATTCTCAAGCCGTGGATAAAACATTTTCTTTACCACTACCACAGTCTGGTCCAACTTTACTCTACCCATATTATGAAACTAGCAAAAGTGAAAATATTGATAATTTATCAACATCTGCTACACCACTGTTGACACCTACGGACTTAAGTAGGCAAGCATCACCCCAACCTCTTTTGGCTCATGACACTTTCATCTCTTATAATAGAAATTTTCAACGTAGTGGCAGCGAAACACCCATAAGCACCACTGCAATAACACCTACACCAGCAAGACGCTTTGATATGCACCATCATCTAAGCCCTGCTCTCAGTGAGACGTCGTTAAAAGCACCACCTTTTGGCTATTCCTTGGAATATCTTGATAAAGCTAAAATGTTTGGTAAAGTTGTAAGTGCACGAAAGCCTGGTCATCATGTTGGTCCAACGAAAAATCCAAATTGTTCATGCGAAAGTTGCCAAAGGTGGCTATCAGAACGTTTTCAAATACGTGGACGCATTTTCTCATTAGGCGAAATGCCGGCCTTAAAAAGACCTAAATGAGGCTAATCCAGCATTTTAATATATTGAAATTTCAAAAAATAAAATAAATTTAAATAGTATCATATAATAGTTTCTTCTTGTTGCATTTTTTGTATCCTAAATCCTGCTTACGACTGCTTTACATATATATTAAGGCTTAAACATTTCTTAGTAAAGTTATCAATTATACTAACAATAATAAAAAATATTTAAAAAAATTTCAGCAACTTAATTTCAGAGTATTAATGATTATTCTTGTAAGTACATATGGATGTGTGCATGTGTGAACAAAAATAAAATATAAATGAAACCAAGATCAAATAATTCAATTTTTTAATTGCAATTTTAATTAATTATTTAAAATCTTATTTATTTTTTTTTGTTTTTTGTTAAACTAAAATTATTTAAAGGCCCATGTCCGTTTATCGGAATCATCTCGAAAGTTGGATTTATTGCGTCATTCATTAGATTTGCGGCGCTTGGAGTTGCCAGCTGATTCATCAGCAGCTCAACAACTTAAATGTGAATTACAATCGGTTCAGCAAGCATCCTCCCCCGTACCATTTAATTATACCTCTTTGCAACCATTTCATGGTGGTTTATTAGGTGGAAAACCATATCAACAGGTATCTACGTTAGGACGGTGTGCTAGTGTAACTGGAAAACTGGAAGTGCGTTTAATGGGCTGCCAAGGACTTTTGGAAGATGTTCCCGGAAGATCACGTCGCGACAAAGATAACAATTCTAGTCCAGGAGACTTGCGAAGCTTTGTTAAGGGTGTAACATCGCGCAGCAGTTCGAAAAGCTATTCAGTTAAAGATGAAACTTCGTCAGAAATAATGGCTGTTATAAAATTAGATAACATGACAGTTGCTCAAACTTCTTGGAAGCCTTGCTCACAACAGGCTTGGGACCAAAGATTCTCTATAGATCTAGATCGTTCTCGCGAACTCGAAATCGGCGTTTACTGGCGCGATTGGCGGTCTTTATGTGCAGTAAAATTTTTACGCTTAGAGGAGTTTATCGATGATATACGACATGGTATGGCTTTACAATTGGAACCGCAGGGACTGCTATTTGCAGAAATAAAATTCTTGAATCCAATGATTTCACAAAAGCCGAAACTACAACGTCAACGTATGATTTTTAACAAGCAGCAAGTCAAAAATATTCCACGTGCCAAACAGATGAATATAAATGTTGCGACTTGGGGACGTTTGCTCAAAAGAAATGCACCATCTACATCAAATCTATCAGGTGGAAAGATATCGACTGGTCCAAGAGAAAGCGAATCACCAATATCCCGAACACCTTCTTCAGGCACTCTTAATCAAGAACCGGAGCCATATTCCCCTGGAGTTTTAGCTCAAAACATGCAATGCGATCCTGAAATACCAATTACCGAGCATGTTGAAGCACCAGGCGAATGCCCCCATCCTGCAGTATCCGGCCTTAGTGGCAAACGACCTCTATCTATACAAGGTATCGCTGCTCTACCCCCAGAAATTGTATCGCCACAACAACTCCAGAAACAGCATAATTCAAGCGTTACTTTTAATAATAATCTTCATTTAAATATAATTAGCAAACATTCGCAACCCAATCCCATACCAAAACCGCCAACAAGTGGCTCGAAACAGAATACACCAACTGATGTGTTACCGCCACAAGTACCTTCATCATTGCCTCCTAAGTTAGATCAAGAGGTAAGTTTTTTTTTTTTTTTTAAATTATTTTAACTATTAATAACCACCTCGCATGTTTTACAAAATTCACTTCTCCACTCCTTATCCACATTATTAAAACATTGACTGAAGTATTGGTTGTGTAATACTAAATATTTACTCTCATTTGCATATAAATAACTTGTATAGTAGTACCCCTGCATACATACCTGTCTTCATACGTACATACGTTTGTATGTACGAGTATGTATGAACAAGCTGCATAGATATTTACTTATTTATATACTGGTACATTAATTCCTATACAATGAAGCATCTATCCATCCATCTATTTGAACACAGTGTTTCAATTCAATTTCATTTTCGTGTAAAATTACTTAAATTTTAAAAGATTTTCTTTAAATTTTTTTTGTTTTGTAACTTTTAACCTCAATTTTTAAACAAATATATTGTGTTGATGTAGAATTAAAATTTTATCTTTATTAATTTAGTTTAATTTAATTTAAAAAATTAAAATCATTGGGCCATAATCATAGACACACTAAAATCGGTATCTTTTTAAAAATGACTTTAAATTCATATAATTCTTATGAACAAAAGTCAGCTCTTAATAAAAGCCTACTTTTTTGTGACTATGATTATGGCCCATTTTGTATTTAGTATTTTTATTTTATTCGATGATATGTATTCTAATATATATATATATATATATATATATATATATATGTATGTAGGCTATTATCATTGTAATTAGTAAATATGTAGATATGCCATTCGTACATATGTATATAATTAAAAAAAATTATACGTTTGTGTTGTTGTAAAAAAATATGGGTTTTTAGGAATGGTAGATTTATTAATTATAATCCAAATAATTAATACATTTATAATATATGTATTTGAAAAAAAAAAAATAATATAGATTAAAATAAATAAATTTCATGAAATTAATCCTTATTTGAAAATTAAGGGCGTGCATGCACCGAAACCAAATACCAAAATCATCATTTAAAATGTTTAATGTGTTTCGTATTTGCATTAAAAATTGGATTTACTAAGGCTCATTATTACAAGTTGGCGATAGTTAAAGTGAAACCTTTGGTTGGACATTAAATTAAAAATATCGACAAGTTAAATATCGGACAGTGTCCACCCAAATTTCGTCCCAAAGTTTTAGCCAAAAGCCGGTTGGTTATTTGCTCCACAATATTCTAACATTAAATTGTAATAAAGGGCCTAAGTGTAAATTAAAAACTAGATTTTATGCTTTTTTGATAAGTTTATAAGACACAAAAAAACGTTTTACACTCTTCTGACAAAAGAACAGTTTACATAATACTCGTAAAAAAAATTACAGATAATAGTCTTGGAGTATTAAGTAGAAAATTATGTTTTTCAAACTACAATGTTTGGCAATATATCTGTGCCAATATGAAAAAATCACTTATGTCTAATAAGTTATTTTACAGACCTAAAATTTTAAAGTTTCCTGAAGAAGCTATGCAAAATATCGATATAAAAATAAATATTTATAAACTAACCGTGTCTCTTATAAAATTGTTTTGATTCTAGCAAACGGTATTGTTTTCATTGTCATCTCTTTATTTTTGTCGCTCCATCATTCCTGAACCACTATAATAAAGATATGTATTGAGTTAATTGCAACAGCAAATCAATTTTTTCTTAAGTCCATTTAAGCAATTTTTCCTTATTAGCACAGATATTTTTAATTAGCAAAGTCCGATAATTTTATATAAATATGTATGTATGTATGCATTTATGTAGTATATTGTAGGTAAAGGACATATGTATATAGGTATGTATGCATATATGTGTATATGGATATACGTATGCATGTAGATAGATATAAATATACATACATGCATACATACTTAGTAAGTATGTTTATATTTACATATGTATGTAAATACTTACATAAATTTTATTTCGCTGTATAATTTTGTCCGTCTTAATATTATTTTTATCATGATGCTATTATGTATATGTATGTATGTGTGTACATATTGTGTATAAACATGTGTATGTACATACATTACATATCTATGCATGTAGTAGATACATACATATATAATACATACATATGTAGTACATTCAAATGTGTTTGAATTTTTTTTGTCCGCTTACAATTATCGATACCTCCACAGTTACAAAGTGTTTTGAGTGAGTTTGACTTTTTGAATCAATTGGATTCGCAACCTAATACATTACAGCGTCCCCTAGAACGCCAACTGCTTTCACAACAACAACAACAACGACAGCAACAATTGGCAGATGTACCATTGTTGCATTCAATACAAAAAATTCCTCAACAATATATTCACCAAGGTTGTGTTCCATCAACTAAACAACATGTTGTACAATATGAAAATGCTCTTTCTAATCAGCCGCAGTTGCCCTTATTTATTTATCATCAATCATCCGCATCAGCCTCAACATCAGAATCATTAACTACCCAAGATCCTGAAAGCCCTTTAATTTTAACAACTTTATCAGCTGCACCATATTCCACTGTTGCCAACGCATCAACAAATGAAATATCAGATATTTCTAATACCAATAATAATAACAATAGCAACAACAACGAATTTATTAACGATAGCAGTAGTTGTCAATTTTTAATGAAAATTTCATCTCAAAGAAAACCTAACTTAAATATTCAACAGCCTCCATGCAATGCAAAGATGCAACAGCAGCATCAACAGCAGACGCAGCAGCCACAGCAACAGTTATCACCTACAGCCAGTCCATTTATTATGAACGATTACTACCATAGACCAGTGCTAGCAATGCCACCTGTCGTCTTAATGGGTGGTGATCAAGGTCACGATATGAATACTCCCATAATAGAAATGCCTCCTTCCCCAGCTCCCATTGTTGAATACCCAGATGATGAGGATAACACTGTTTGTCATCAATATAGTATAGGAGTCGATGATGGTTTCCAAGTAGAGGTTCGAAGCTACTATTTAGTTTTGTTTTTTATTATTAATTTTATTAACGCTTTAGCTTAAAACAAATATTATGCAAAAATCAATTTGAGTAAATTTTTTATACCAAATTTACAAATTCAAGTTGAAAAGTTACTAAGTTCTTTTGCTAACAAATTTTGTAGTGAAATTTATTTTACTTTAATCGATTGATTAGGTAATGAATGCTTTCAAAAAAAGTGCTTTATGTCTTTAAAAATTGTTCATTCCCACCTATTGCTACGTAAATCGAGCGGTTGCTAAATAAAATACTAAAAAGTGTAAAGTTTCTTCATCCGAATGTTCGAAATTAAGGCCAACCAAAAAGAAAATTATTTAATAAGAATCACAATCAAACCCTTCATACAAAAAGGATTTTTTATTCAGCAAAATTGATTAGCGAAATGTAGCATACATGTATGTACATACGTTTGAGGAATTTTTTTATTATTTGATTTTTTACGAATAGAATATTTAAAATGATTATACAATTTTCTTGCATAATATTTATTTTAAGTATTTTGTTAATATTCATACATATTTTGTTTGTTATTTACTAATAAAAAGAAATCAATTGCAGTAATTGGACGTAAATTAGTATGGCCCTTACAATTTCATTCATATGCGAATTTGATTTTTATGCTCCTTTTTGAAATATGTATGCAAGGACTTGGCCGATTTCATAGAGTTCAAATTTTTGTAAAGTCATCCTAATTTACAAAAAATAAACTCGCAAGACAGTATTTCTGCTAATTTAATTTAAGCTTCTTTTGTTAATTTTTGCCTACTGAATGTATGGTAAAAGAGTCTAGCCAGCCATAAGACTAGACTTTAAAAATGATCACTCTCTAAATTTAGCCCTTTTTTAATATTTGATAAGCTTTGTGTGTTTGTGTGTATATTTTTAAATCAATTATAGAAATATTCATTCATATGTATGTATGTAACGTATGTATGTAGCATATATTTGAGTGTATGTGTGTAAGTGCATAGTATATCGATGTGTTTTGTTTATTTAACATTAATCAACGTTAATTTTATTACATAAAATTATTGTCGCATTCATATATTTTAAAATGAAAATTAATAAAACTATAAAATACTTAACACGCACATACATATACACATAGCTAGATAAATTTGAAAAAAGAACGAAATTGATTGCACCTTTTAATAATTTTTAATTATAGAATATATAACATTTCTGGAAGAACGTCTGTGTTGTAAAACTTAACAAATTTACACTACACTTAACTGGTTAATTTTTAATTTTTGTTTTCATTTAATTGTACTATTTCAAAAAGTAATTTAACTCAACATTCTTGAATTATTAATTATTTTCATAAAAAAAAGGAATTTAACACTTTAGAAAAGAAGGTAAGCAAAACTGCATAGGCTTCTTATTTCTCTTTGAAAAGAAAAAATTTTCAAAAAGCCAGATGCAAAAACTAAAGATTTTAGGTATTTGTCTGTAATTATAGATGCACACAATGATAATTTTTCTATTAAAAATTTTTTGTATGTTTTTTGTTCAGCTATTCTACTTCTTATAAGAAATATGAAGAAATTTTTAGTATTCAAGTCTTTTTTACATGCAAACATATCAAGGTCTCATTTTCTAAAACCATACGATACGAAACAAGAATATGCATGTATTTACATTTGAAAATAAAAAGCATAGCTTTCTCTCAAGCTGCAACAAAAAAACTTGCATTCATATACGAGCGCAAGCTTTCTGGCTGTTGAAATCACAATTAAGATTACATTTTTTTTTAAGATTAAAATTGGAATGGTTTGCGTTTTAGGAGAAGTTATGATATTACACATACATACATGCATATGTAAATAGATACACATTTATATTTAATATACAAACAAACATACATACCTATATGCACATAAATACATAATGTTTAATTGCAATTACACCGTAATACATACATACTTTTGTATTTTTATTAATATTTAACGTTTTTATTGCATACTCGTATTAGATTATACCAGAATTTAGCAACATTTCTATAAGCAGCAACAATTTGCAGCAGCAGCAACAACAGCATGAGCAACAACATTATTTACAATTATCGCAATCATCTCCAATAATACAAGAACCTCCGACACCTGTTATTTTTGGAGGTCATATATCGACAGCCAGTGAAGCTGCTGGGCCGGTATTCCCCCAAACTTCTCAGCGACAAAATTATCATCAACAACCACAAACAGCAATCTTAGCCTATCAACAACAACAGCAACAGCCTATTTATCAAAATCAGTTTGAATTGCAAAATGCAACAGTTGGTCAACAAAATGCACGTCGTAATGTCGTTAGAGGCTTGCAATATCGGGATTCTGCTTATGAATCGAGGCGTCAATCGCAAAGTCTTAATGCAACTTCAGGTATTCTTTCGATGGATAATTTCCGTATGCTCAGTGTCTTGGGTCGAGGTCATTTCGGTAAAGTGATATTGTGTCAACTGCGCACAAATAGCCAATATTATGCAATTAAGGCATTGAAAAAAGGTGACATTATTGCTAGAGATGAAGTTGAATCGTTATTAAGCGAAAAACGTATTTTTGAGGTGGCCAATGCAATGCGCCATCCATTTTTGGTCAATCTTTTTGCTTGTTTTCAAACTGAGGTAAATTATAATTGACTTGATAATCAACCAACCAATTTGCATCTTGTTTTTATTTGTTTAGCAACATGTCTGCTTTGTCATGGAATATGCAGCTGGTGGCGATTTAATGATGCATATTCACACGGATGTTTTTACTGAACCGCGTGCCGTTTTCTATGCAGCGTGTGTAGTTCTTGGTTTACAGTATTTGCATGAAAACAAAATAATTTACCGGGATCTAAAATTGGACAATTTATTATTGGATACAGATGGTAAGATATGCATGACTCTGATCTGTAAATCGGATCGTTTTGAAAAAACCGAACAAATGGCTATTTGGTGTCTTGCAAAAAGTACCTTTTTTGATAAGATACATAAATATTTACAGCCAAATTCATAAAAAAAACATGTTTGTTTAATAAAGGCTTATTAAACAAATTTCACAGAAAAACTGCTTATTAAGCTGTAAATAAAGAAAAATGTTCTTTATGAATTTGAACGTTAGTATATTAATATATGTATTTTTTGCCAAAACTAAACTTACAGGTTATGTAAAAATTGCCGATTTTGGTTTATGTAAAGAAGGAATGGGATTTGGTGATCGAACAGGCACATTTTGCGGAACTCCGGAATTCTTAGCACCTGAAGTCTTAACAGAAACATCATACACTAGAGCGGTGGACTGGTGGGGCCTAGGAGTTTTAATATTTGAAATGCTGGTGGGAGAGGTAGGAAATATGGGATGGAAGAAAAGCTCAAGAGAATATTACAAAATATTTTTTTTTTAATTTGTAGTCCCCCTTTCCTGGTGATGATGAAGAAGAAGTATTCGATTCGATTGTCAATGACGAAGTTCGATATCCACGATTTTTGTCTCTGGAAGCTATAGCAATTATGCGTCGGGTAAACAACTTTGAAATGTTCTGTAAAAATTATTATTAGTTATTTAAATAATATTTCATAAACTTAATATTTAAACAGCTTTTACGAAAAAATCCAGAAAGACGTTTGGGTTCATCTGAACGAGATGCTGAAGATGTGAAGAAACAAGCATTTTTCCGTACGATTGTATGGGACGACTTATTGTTAAGAAAAGTAAAACCTCCATTTGTACCAACTATAGTGAGTCCAAAGATTTCTCAATCCTTAAAAAAACATTTCTACAATTATTTTTTTTTTTTTAGAATCATTTAGAAGATGTGTCTAATTTTGATGAGGAATTTACATCTGAGAAACCGCAATTAACACCACCAAAAGAGCCACGTATCTTGACTGATGAGGAACAAACGTTCTTCCAAGATTTCACATACACCGCAGACTGGTCTTAACTCCAACATTCATTTATTTCTTTTATATATAAAAAAATATACTATATACTTACGTATATACATACATACACACATACATAGTAACATTTTATAAGTAACAGTAATAAAATATATTATAAATTTAGTGCCTCATTTGTTACTGGCAGTTACATACAAATTACTTGCTGAAAAGAATATGTATACAGCAACATATATAATTTTTCGTTTTTAGTTTTGATGTTGTCATCGCCCATTTTTAAGAAGACCTTCACGAATTTTTTGACTAAATATAAAACTCCTCTTTTAACATACTGTTGATTGGTTTTTGAAATGATGATTTTATAAAAAAGAGAAATTTAATATCTGATTACCGAATTGACCACATTCTATCACGTATCAAATTCTAAATTTATTTAACAAGAATTAAATACGAGTTTTCTTTTTATTAAAATGTAATAAAACAACGATAAATAATGTTTCACATATGATTCGTCTTATTATTTTTAAATGTTAACGAATATGACTAATTTTTTAATAATGCCAACACTTTACATCATGTCTTCTTCTTAAGAATACCCCTATAATTTTGTAATAAGCATTTAAAGTACATATATGTATAAGTATTTTAATTTTACTTCATACACAACTTTGTCTTAAAAGAAAAATTTATTATTATACATATTAATTTTTTAATACATAAAAAAAGTAGAAATTAAGGAAGAAGTTTTTTAACAAGCCACTTCTTAAAATATTAGTCACTTTAATTAAGTTAAACGTACATGCATCAATATATCACTTTATTTCTTCTTTAATTTGGCTACTAATAAAAATGTCTACAGAAAAAGTATTTTTATTTGTCGAATATCATGTTTCAATTTCAGTCATTAATTATCCCCCTATACATGTTTAGTCACCCTATTTTTTTTCTAGCTAAGAAATCAAATATTACAATATTTCTTATTAAAAGTGTATTATTTATTAAGATAATTATTTAAATATGTATTTATATTACAATTAAAATAATGTTGATTTTTTAATAAATAAATAACTATTATTTATTATTAACTATATGGTTATATTTATTCTCATTCAAATATTACATAGACTATTTACAAATTTACTACAGTTCAATTCGTTTGTGCAATACTAATATAATAATTTCCGAATCTCACATGGTTTTGCGTTTTGTATTTTTATGTGATCTCGATCTGACAAACTACTCGTAGTCATTTGAAACGATTCTATTAATTTGAAAAAAAAACCGATATCCTTATGTCCAGCATTCTTCATATTGTTGATAATATAATATATTTGAAGACGTATCGCAGACCGCTAGGAGAAAACTAATAGGGTAAAATTTAATACAAAGAAATTCATTAACTATTTTATATTTAATTTACTTGCTTTCCTCCTCCGCCCTGCATAATTTATAAAATTTATTCAAGTCTAATTCCTGAGTGATCAAAGATGGTAAAATGATAAATTTTTTTTTGTCACAACTTTCTACTTTTAGATAAAAAACTCCCAGAGAACTGTTGAAGCATTTATTTATACAGCAATAATTCTTATCTGAAAAGTAATGTAAATATCGGAATATGTACTTATTTACAATGCATTTACATAGTATAGAGATAATAGATATAGAAGACGTTGCAACCAAGCAACTTCTATGTTCTTAAAGATCTGTAAATGGGATTCTAAAAAAAATTAATAATAATCACATATTTATCCTGCAGTTCAGCCCACATCAAGAAAATATATCTAGTAGTTCGATTTAAAAGTTATAATGTTTTATAATATGCGGTGCATGGCTAAGCCTTCTTTTGTTGTATATGAATGTTATGTATATTTGCCTGCATGTATGTACATAATTACATATGCAATTGTTTTCTTTTAAACCGGTCTAAAGAAAAAGGCCGGCTTTTTATCTTGTCCTATTTTCAATAATTTTCACATATTTTAACTGGGTTCCAAGCGCACCACATCACAATGAGACAACTATAAATTGCCAAGAATGTCACAGAAACTAGTCCACATGATTAATATGTATGTATTTACTTAGTATTAAATCCATATAAACACGACACGCTAAAGCAGCGTAATGAGTATCTTGATTGGAGCACAGTTTTTTGAAGTCATTTAACTGAAAATTTTATTATCGCAATGAGGATTAGGCGTTATAGTAAAATCTGGAAATACTTACAACACCAACAAAATTCATCTTGTCTTATTCTAAGCCTGTGGATGGTCATAGATTCAATAATGTTATGTTAGCGATTTTTTAAATAAAAAATTGCATTTTAAAATATATAAATAGTTTTTTTGGTGAAAAAAGGCTGGCAGCCTAGTTTCAGTTTTTTAGTACACAGGGATGGAAAAACTATATACGTTATCGTTTCGGTAATTTTCCATTCCTGATATTGTCACCGAATAGACAAAAACATCATATTAGAAGTTTCGTTTGACATAACTTTTTGGTTTTGTCCATAGTATAATTATACCTTTTTTAATTTGGATGTGGCAGATAGCACATTTCTCACTCTGCCGCATAGTGAAAGATTCATTAAAAAAAATATTGATCCATTCCAAAGTTATTTACAAAACTGAAAATTTTTTTTTTTTGCGAAATTTACCTGCATTGTCCGAAAATTAAAGTAAAGAACCAACAGTAAGTGAATTTTGGTTTTTTTATTACAACTTCAACGGATGAAATGAGACTTTAACAGTGTGGCAAAGCGACATGCCACATCCAAGATAATTAAAAATCCTTCTAATTCAAAAAACACTCAACTCTCAATTAAATTCAAAGAGTAAAATACCAGGACCAACAGAACCAGCAATCAAAAAGCTTATTACTTATTCTTATTACGATTTTACAAATGCTAAAATCCACTTCAAATCCCAAAAATGTTTAGGTTTTTTATTTTATGACATACTAACTGTATTTCCCGTCGCCTACCTTTTTTGTCAATGTGTAGGAATTCTTATACTACGGAGATCGTATATATAAAAATTCAGATCAATCTAGTTTTTGACGAGCTGTTTTTACTCGGTATCGTGTGTCCTGTACAAATTGACTACCTTACATTCATAGAGTACGATGACCATTCTTGGAATATAGTGATTTTATGATAGCGTAGCTTTTTATTAGTGAGTTTTTAAACATGGATTGGTAGTTTTAGCGTTTATCAATCACAAAAAAAAACAAATTTTTATAATAGTATAGATATCTATAAATTTTATGTTGCATAGATACACACACAATAAAAAGTTATAAAACTTCTTAGTACAACCTACATTAACTTAAACTAAATTAACTGGATTCTTAAAGTAGAACTAATTTTTACAAAATCAAGAAGTACATACTACGTACAGTGAGTGTACTTTCGGTGAATGCAACATATATATATATATATATATATATATATATGCATTTATAATTCGCTATTAACTAGTTCAAACCACTGGCGCATAGCTTCACTTAAAATTATGGGCAACTGATTTAAATCTCTTACAATTACATAATAAGGGAAAGGAAAATCTTCTAAATATGATTTTATATTAATGGAATTATTTGGTAACATTTCCAAAGTTTGTATATCGAGTATTGAGTCCTTATTCTCTGGATTATCGATAATAATGTAAACTATAAAAATACGCTGAAGTCTAGCTAATTTAATAGCATTTTTCACCTGTAATAAATTAGAAGATTTGCACGTGCATTATTATAAAACAGGATTGTCAAAAATAAGACAAAGAAATAAATACAAACCTTGGATTTGCCTTCGCTAAATATGTTACGGCCATCACTTAAAATTAACAAAAGATTTTCGAAAATTCCATTATCTGATCCTATTGAACTTTCTTCTGTGTTTGCCGTCCGTATAAAATCGAGTAGTTCGGCTATTTTTGTTTTGTCTTGTGAAAACTGTAATGAAGTTACCAATTTGGGGCCATCAAACTGTTCATTATGATTTAGCAATATTTGAGGTCTTTCCCCAAATGATATAACGCTTAAGCGACCGCTTTCAAGTAGAGTTAATGATTGTGATACCAAAGATATAGCTTCTAAGGTTAAAACTTTGGAATTATTGTGATGCATTGATTTGGAGTCATCAATAGATATAGTGATTTTATAATCGCGTTGAGCAGGTTTCGTTCTTCGCAGCCAGATTTTATCTTTTCGAAACTGGGACGCAATATATGGTATAATCTTTCTCATGTTAATGCGGCGACCAGTTCGGTAGTCACCTTTTAATCGTGTACATTTTGTTGGCTCCAAGATAAGTCGTAATTGTTCGCACAGATCGCGTGCATTTTGTGCCATACGATTTGATATGGCATGCCATGTTTCCTGGTGATCATTTTGAGGGAAAATCTAAACATATATAGAGAGAAATAGGAAGTTATGTTAATAAATATACTAAAAAAATATATTGGTATTAAAACAAACTGGTTGCTGTTGTATAATTTGATCCTGATACAGTTTTCTCAATTCCAATGCTTTTTCGGTACTTAATTCATCAACATTGCCGCTCTTATCAGCAAGTATCTCCATACTAAAAATGATTAGTTAGAAATGAGTCTCTTTGATTTACTTACTGTACGTCGTATAATAAGGAAATACTTACTTGCAGTGTGCAGTGGTATCATGACTTCGTGACGTAGAGCTCGTTTCAATAGTTTCACCTTCGACTTCAATTTGTTCTTGAGTTGTGGTATTATCATTTTTTTGTAGGATCTTCGATGGCTTTTCTACTTTTTTGTCAATTTTTTCTGCTTGTATCTGTTCAGGATCAACATTATCTTCATATTCTTCTGTTTCTTCATTTAATTGCGAAAGATTTTCATCCTCAGTCTCATCTTCCATATTATTTGTTTTTTCCTCTTCAGTTTGATGCTGTATATTTTTGGATTGTTCTTCAGTTGCGTTGTCCAAAGTTAGTTTGTCACTTGTCTTTGGTTCCTTAACATGCTGATAATCATCTGCTTCCATTTCTTTATTTTCTAAATTTTCATCTTGTTCTTTTTCCTTGGTATCGTTTTCATTTAGTTTATCAATGGTTTTCAGTCGTTTTACTTTATTTTCATCGGCTTCTCCTACAATGTTATTGGCGAGATTCTTTGTTTGAATAGTGTTCAATATTAAAAATTCAATCTTACCTATTGATCTATCTTCATCAGTACGTCCTTGTTTGCGTTTCTCTTTAGTATGTGAATCACTTCTATTGTCTTCTGACGCTGTGGGTTCTGACTTTTCAGCTATACCCTGATGACCACCATCGTTATTCTGAAAAATATTGCAATTTAAAATTAAATTGGATATTAGGTATGACAATAAATAAATGTACCTCATTTTCTGCTTGGCCTATTCCCTCTTTTTCTTCACCTGTATCCTGTTCATCCATATTTTGATCTTGCTGTATATTTTTATCGGTGTTTTCAGTTTGAACCTGATCTTTTGAACTTTTTGAGTCAATTTCAGTAAATGATTGCATATTATCCTCCTTCATGGGCTGTTCTTTTGATGGTTCATATTCTTCGTTTCCATCATTTCTATTTTCCTTTTGTTCTTCCTCACACGTCTCTTTATCTTCATTAGGACTAATTTTATCATCAACTCCCTTTGATTCTTCTTCTTCTTCTTGTTGATCTTCTTCATCATTTTGTATATCTTTATCGTCTTTGTCATTTTCCTTTTGTAAGTCACACTTTTCATCGTCATTTAAAACACTGTCATCATCATCGTCGTTATCATCATGATTTTCCTCTTCATCCTTATCGTCATCCATATTGTGTTTATCAACTGCCTTATCAAGATCTTGCATATTTTCTTTCATGGCATCAATATCAAAAGGATTTTCATCAGTTTGCTGTGTTTCATCTTTTTCATCGTCTTCATTAACATTTAGATCTTCTAAATTAAAATCTTCTGGTTCTTGTGGTTCCTCCAGTTCATTATGATAAGGATTGACCTGATCCAGATCACCTTCTTCGTCTAGAACTTCATCCATGTTTTTATCTTTTTGCTTTCTCTTGTCTTCATCGTTTGGTTCATTTGTGGCATCTAAGCCATCTTTTTCCAAATCATCTCCGTCCGCATTGTCTTGAGAGGAATTATCCTTAAAATTCAAATCGTTGTGAGCATCTTCTTCTTCGTTATTCCCTTTTCCGTTTTCATCTTTTTCCATGTCTTTTTCTTCTTCCTGATCATCGGGATTTTCATCGTCACCCCAAATTTGGTCATCTAATTTTTCAGCTCCCTCTTCAGTTTCACCCATTTCTTTATCCTTCTCGTCTTCTGACTCTCCACTATCATCTTCTTCATTTTGTTTGTCAATATCTTGCAATTCACCTTCAAAATTGTCACTCATTTCAATACCCGTTTCTTCTTTACACTCATTTGATTCGTTGTTATCGTTTTTATCTTCCTTGCGATCCTCAGGACGTTTTGCATCATCTAGCTGGTCTTCCGATTCAATTTTATCAGAAACATCTTTTTCTCCCGTTCCATCCTCTAAACCAAAACCTACACCTTCTTTTTGATCTTTTCTAGTATCACCTTCTTCGTCTTGCATAAGATCTTGTGGCACACAGAAGCCTTTTGTGCCAATTTCCACAAATACGGTCAACATTATTGACAACATTTTAACTGATACTTTATGAGATGCCAACTGCTGTTGTATAAAATAAGTTGCCATCAAATGAAACTGCTCGAACAGAGGTCGAATGGTTAGTAATTTTTGAATGTAAGTGATTTTATCAACGGATGGTTTGGATAGTTTGATTAAAAGAAGAATATTCATAAATTGTTTATTTATTATTTCCATATCCAATTGAGCCCAGTCATCTTTAAGGGAAGCATACATTTTCATTTTTAAATGATGATCCTGTAGTTCTTCTTTACAATCCTTATCTTTGTCTTTGTCCGTCTTTAACTTATATTTTTTATAAAGTCTTTGTAAAGCAAAAAGAACAGAATGGATTACAGATTCTAATTCTGAATTAATGTTTTCATTAATGCAATCGTTATTTATGTTTTCATTATTTATATTTTCAAAACTCTGCAACATGGATTGATTAACATATTCTGAAAGATCAAGAATAGGTTTAGCTATAGGCAGATGTTCATTACTATTGTTGGCTTGGAGGATTTTCAATACATCCTGAATCAAAGCATACAACTGATTATAAGAATTCTTGTAATGATTTACATGATCTTTAAGTATAAATTCACTGGTGTCGTTGTTTAACTTATGCAGTGTTGCTTTTGACAATGATAATATTTTTTCACAAAGCGACAGAAGTGAACATGTGTCAATTGAATTTCTATTTAAATGTTCATCATCATCATTATCATCGGGATTAGCATCTAAAATATTTACAATTTGTCTACTGGATGGCACATGCAATAAATACAATTTTAACTGTTCAAAAACATATCGTATGCGTGCTATAACCATTTTTAGGACATCACAGCAATCACGTAATTGGCTAAACATTGTATCAGTTTCATCAAACTGCATGTTATTGGACCAGTTCGAGTTTATATCATTTAAATCTCTCAATTGTCGCAATAAAACTCCAAAATCGAATACATGTTTTGTGGTGGACGCCAAAAGCTTGCGCTGATTTTGAACTAAAAGAAACAAGTCAATCGCATATCCTTTTATACGTTCAATATTAGGTGGTCCAAGTTCTGATAAAGGTGTAAGCATTATATTTCGTAATAATTTTAATTTGAAAACACATTTATTAAAGTACAAGTCTAAGTTGTCGCTCATATTAAGAAAATTTTGCTGAAGACGTTTTTCGAAAACAATATTTGAAAGCATGGCTTTAATGCAGAACGGAGGTAAAAATATATCTTCCAGTTCATCAGTTATGGTCATTTCCATTAGACCTGTTTTATAATTGACACCCAGTTTTGACAAAGTTTTAAAAAGATCGGTTAACGCTTTACGTTTCTGTTGAAGGATTTGTTTTGCTTCTAGTTTTTGTTTTGGACGTTCTTTTGTTCTATCAACCGTTAAATTACGTAAATGATTACATCTTTCCAACTGTTCAGTTAGTAAAGTTTCCATAGCAATTACAAGCTTGGGATATTCAGCATTGGTTAGTGTTTCTTTAACTACACTACGAGAAGTATTAAATAAACGCTGGGCCTTTGATAGCAAACTGTTAGAATCAGCTGGAAACTTATTGGCCATCATTTCAGGTATATCCATTTTATGATTTGTTGCTACAATAAAACAGCTACTAGCGTTTATTATGGGTTGAGAATGTTTTCCTTTCTCATTAACAAAATTATAATCTTTAGTTGTAGCATCTTTTGGTTGGAAAATTGGTGTTATTTTCTCTTTAAGACCCTGTTTATATTCCTTAAGAAATTTATTGAGATTTCGATGAACACGAGCAACATTATTTCGCATACTTATGTAAGATAAATCTTTGTTATAACTTTCAATTTTAACCAATTCTTTTAGTTTCTTTTCAATAGGCGCTTTAATAAACTTTTTATGCTCCTCAATTTCATTGGAGAATTGATTAAAATACAATTGTAGATTTCTAAGTCCAGATATTAAATTGTGAATTTCAGTACTAAAAGAGTCAATGCTACCCGTTGCAGAGTAGTTAACAACATTGTGTAGATAAAGTTCAAAAGCTGAAAGTAGTTTCATTCTTATAGAAAAATCACCATAACATGATGACTCCATGAATTGCCTTAAAATATTAATTACATCTTTAGTTTCTACTGAAAATTTCTTATCATTCGGTGCAGCAGATTCAACAATTTCATGTTGCTCAAATCTTTTGATGGTGCTGTTGATGTTAGTGAGAGAAGTATCAATTTCTCGATCAGTTATGAATTCATGTATCAGGTTATAAGTGAAAAACCAATACTTGTATGCAGCAGATTCGACATTTTCACAAGTTAAATTTAAGCTGTTGCGCCAAAATTGCAACTCTAGACGTGTCCATTTTTGAACAAATTGTGCAACTTCTTGTTCTTCAGATTTTAGATTATTATTTTTATGGGCAACTTCATTCCAAAGGGAAATATTTTGTCGTAGTAATTGAAAGCCAGTATTAAAACGTACAACTGGTGACGTTGAAGGTAAAGATCTAATACGTTGTATTATTTTCTTTACATCAGTGAGTGTTGCATGCTCAGGATATAAATCTAACTGTTCGTTCACTTTTTGATCAATGCTGCTGAGTACATTTGTGCATGATAAAATCTCCTGAATGTTGGAATCTTTATAGAAATTATAAGTTTTGGATTTCTTCTCTTGATTTAAAGCTGACAATGCATTATTATCGTCTAATACGTTTTTTTGTAGTGCCATGCTGAAATACAGACTGTTAAAGCATTTCTCATCTAAACAGTCATTTACAGCACTCCTATATTTATTGTAAACTCTAACAAACACTTGGAAACGTTTCATAAAGTAATCAGCGAATTGTAATTGGCCTGCATCTTCAATGGAACGTTGATTTGGTTTGAGATCACGGTAATATACAAACATGTGAGATGTTTTCAACAACATGTTAATGAAACTTTTAGCTATAAAAGAGTAATCATCTTCTTGTATAATAATTAACTCCTTCTGTTTTGTTCCATTTTGTTTTTTTGTATTTAAATTTATGATTTTTTCTAGAGTATCTTCTTGTAAGAACTCGCCGAAATCTTCATGAAATGTGGTTGGAAATATTTCATTAATTTCTTTTAGTTCCTGCATTTCATCAGTCTCTTCTTCACATTTTGTTTTTGTCAAATAAAGACTTTCATCATCTTTTTGCTTTTGTCGTCTTAGCTCTTCTTCTCTTTGCCAAATTTGATTTATTACATTGAATGCAAAGTTAAACTCTATAAATAACTCTTGATTAATGAATTCACTGATAACAATTCGATTATTCAGCTCCGTGACTTTGGCTTTCAACAAACGGAAATAATCCAATTCACAGTTAAACATTTTATTTAGAACACTAAAAACAGGACAACGATTTTGCAAAATGTCTGTGGATGAATTAACATTAAATATGTTTAGCATTTTAAAACTTGGAAATTCTCCAATATTCTCTAAGACGTTATGCAGCCTGTTGTTGATAGCATTCATGTTGACGTGTGTAGAGGATAAGGTGCTACCCGCAGCAATAATATTGTTCTTGATTTGAATCAAAACAATTTTTAGACCCTCGAGGCCAAAACATAATTGTTGTATAGAACATTGTAAAGGTTGTAAAAAGTCTTGATAATAGCAGGCATATGGTTTTAATGTGTGATGAATAAAGCGCTGAGAATTTGAAATCCATAAGTTTAATTTGTTTACGATTTCCGTACAATTTTCAATAGCTTTACTTGAGCAACTCAAATTATTATTTTCATATATTGATTCGATGTCAATTATTAATTTGAACAAAATTTGGGGATTACAATTTAAAGTTTGGAAATGCGTTATATCTTTTACCAAATTACTATATAAACATTTGTCTGGTCTTAATGCCACCTTCTCTTTAAGTTTATTTTGTTTCTCCTTTATTGATAACTGATTTTTAGCGAGAGCTTCATAGATTTCTTCTCCCAAATTTTTATATTTCATTGAGATTCTGAGAAAATCATAGGATAATTTAAAATTATTAAGACAATGAATATCATCCGCAATATATTTGTTCTTTAAGCGATTCTTTTCCACAGGATCTAATAAGGGAGTAAATGGAGTGAGGCATATTTCAATGCATCCAATTAAAGTGTTGATTAATGAGGATTTGTACAAAATTAATTGATTTTCAATCGCATTGGGTTCTGCAATAACATTTTCGTCCGATTTTTTAACAAAATCTTTTAATTTAGTAATCAAACTATGAAAGCCTTCAGTATAGGCTGTTGAATTTTTATCAGTTTCATTAGAACAGAACTTTTCTTCCAAGTAGTTCACCTCCATCAACAAAAGCTTTGCATTTCGTAAAGATCGCTTATAATTGTTTAATTTTACATTATATGTAGGTGTAACAAATTTAGAATTATGCCAGATTATCTGACATGATTGTGTTAAAGAATTTCTCCACATATCTAAATCAGAAAAAGGTACCACCCTAAAAGCACCGTTTTCATTAACGTTCAATAAAGTGGACATGATATTGTGAAAATCTGGTCCATTGTACATAATATTACTAAATTCTGGTCCATTGTACATATTTTGACTTTGGATATTATCTTTGCATGAAACAATTCTCATACATTCAGAATAAAAATGTACGTTTGCAAGTTGTGTGTTTTGAATCGAGCTTGAAATTAATCTGTTCAAGACTGACAAATGTTTATAGCCACCATTCAAATAAAGTATTAATTCTTCAAATTCTTCAAAGGAGTCCATACGATTTACATATTGAGAGAGAGTCTGCCAACAGTCACGATATTCTTGAAAGACTTCTAATTTACAAGCATTAATTACAGATATAGCAGTGCTATTTAAAAATGTAATTTCTTTAAGGTATTCGTGGTTCAAATGAGTATTCTCCTTCTGACCAGGTACATTTTCAATATATGCTGTGAGATATTTTATCAAAAAATACCGTCTCGCAGCCACTAAACTTAATTCAATTTCTTTCGGCAAATTAGTATTTGAGTTAACTGGTATGGATAGTGTAGGTGTAGTACTCGTAGAATGTATTTGTTCTTCAATTTTGTTTAGCTCAGACTCAATAACATGGAGATTTTCTTTGTGATCTTGCATATGTGTGTTCTTATTTTCTTTTAAAATATTCAAAAAATATTGCAATTTATATTTCAAGTTTTCTGGTATTGTATTTTCATGACAACTATTCATGGTGATTTCGTGAATTGTATTAAAGTCCATCATTGTGTGATTGTTTAAAATAGTGAGATAAATTTGACGAATATATTTATTTTCTTGTATGGTGAAAGGATTCACAGAAACTAATTGATCTAGCTTTTGTATTTTCATATAGATTTTTATCTAAAATTAAAAAAAAACACACAAACAGAAATCAATTAAAATCCTAGTTTTCATAAGATTTGCCCGAAAAGCACTTCTTCAATATAAAATTATGTATATGAGAGCGATTTTGAAAGAAAAAATTACGTACACACATACTTATATTAACGGAGTTCAAGCTTCATTGTAAAGTCATTTTTATCGAGTGTACAAGTGTAAACATAAAATATATGTAGAAATTTTTTTACACACAATAACAAAATGCACCATCGTACTATTTCCTACAACACTTCACAACTACAATATGAAAACCAAATGTTCTACAATTGTGTAGAACAGCTGTCGCTAAAACGTGCTAACTTATGTTTTAAGTGATGAAAATAAGCTTATGTATCTACTTGAAAAATGTGTATGTTAGCATTGTGTTGTTCACATTTTACTATAATATTTTACAACTAGTTGACCCGGCAAACGTTGTCTTGCCTTAAAATTTTTTATAATATATTTGATCTTCTTACACTAAGAAATCGTACTCATAGAGTAAAGAACCGTGCGAGACCGGGTAAAATCAGGTAGTAGGCAAATAAGCCAGATACCGACTATAGCGCTACCTGCCGGGCGGATTTGTGACGTTAAATCCTCCAAGATTATACATATAAACCTTCCTCTTGAATCACTCTATCTTTAAAAAAACTGCATCAAAATCCGTTGTGTAGTTTTAAAGATCTAAGCATACATACAGACAGCCGCGGGAAGCAACTTTGCTTTATACTATGTCACTACATTATTACAAAAAGTCGATTACGCTTTGTAGCTAAAAGTCGTCGTAAGTGTATAGTAATTGTAAAAATACTTCAAAGCGTGAATCGCCTTTAATTTTATGAGAAGAAATTACATTATTCAAACTTACTTGTTGTTCGTCGGAGAAGGGCTGAAATTCTAATAAATGTTTTCCATACATTTTACGACGTACATTTAGAGGATGCTTGAACGTTGCAAGATGATGTAGAAGATGTTGATGACACTTTTGTAGTTCATTCGAATTTGTTTCCATTTCAGGCAGTAATTCATTAAGTAATTTCATTAAATGTTTATCCAACCATTTAAAATGTAAAAATATTTTATCAATCAAATCGGTATTAATTTCCTTATTTAAATACAAGTTCAATTTCGATACAATCAGTATACGATTAAACCATTGTATTGCAGTAATTAAACGAATATACGAATCCATGTCTAATTGAGCTAAATTCATGTTGCATTTGATTACGTTTCGTAGATGAAGTAGGAACTGAGAGAATTGTTGTAAAAATGAATTGTTTAATTTATCATTTATTGTTTGGGTGGCCACGGCCTGCGAATATGTCAACACATTTATGGTACTCATTCCTGTAATTGGCTCTTGAGGTATTTCCAACAGAAGCATATTAATAATCAATAAGCTACTCAGTCGGCAATTATGTTTTTCTAGGCATTCCATCAAACTATAGTCACGTATTCGAGGATATAATTTAGTATTCCAAGGTAACGATGGTTCAACTCCTTTATTATCAAAGTTTTTTATGCAATTGTATAAATTTTCGGATAGTTTTAATAGCAATTGATCACATTTTACGCATTTTTTCACTAACAAATAACGAAATTGTAGATCACACAAGGAACTAGTTTCGTACACCCCAAAAATTAAATATTTTACAAATTCATTCAAGTTAATATTTTCCATTTTTATATTTTCAAACTCTGATCTGATGCTTGTTAGGGTTTTTTGTATTAGATTTGGTGGCTCTGATATATTTTCCAAAAGAATTTTTAAAGGCAAAATTTGTAAATTGATTAATGAGATTTCTGTAAGAGAATTGCATTTCAGTACAGTATCTCTAAAATAATTGTGTTGCGTAATAGCTTTCAGGCTATCAAGCTTTTCACATTCCATTACAACAATTTCTCTTAATTTATTTTGATAAAA
The DNA here is from genome assembly GCA_947397855.1 of Thelaira solivaga. Lineage (NCBI taxonomy): Eukaryota > Metazoa > Arthropoda > Insecta > Diptera > Tachinidae > Thelaira > Thelaira solivaga. The sequence continues at coordinate 1,217,878 of OX377614.1, forward strand.
GTCTAATCCATAGCCCATCAAATCAGTTGATACTGAATACACATACACTTCCATGGCGCTAACATAAATAGCTTCTTTCATTTGGTAACCAATTCGTTTATATGATGCACACAAAAATGCTGTTTGCACAAGATGTGATACAGTCAAATTATTTATCTCTGTGAGTTCCAAAATGCAGTCATGTATGCTAATTATACAATTTACGGCATTAATATTAGATACGCCTTGGTTAAAAACTAAAATTCTTTTATCATCCAAAGTAGTTGATCGATTATTCATGAATACCTCAACACAACGATTTCGCATAGCTCTAGATAGTTCACCATTTTTGGTATCTAGTGTAAGGAAAGCCCTGAAATTACTGGCTTTTGCAATTATTTCCGCCTTTTCATTTCTAGTCACACCTTTTTCAGACAACATTAATGTGCCGCTTGGTTCAAACACTGGATTTAGGCGATCTAATACAGCTGATGAGCAAAGGTTTACATGTTCGAGTAAAATATATTGGCCATCTTTTAAAGATTTAACAATCTTTGAATCGACCCACTCGAAACAGCCACCAGTATTTAAAGAATTTGTATTTTTTACATACAATTTCAAAAGATTTAGCTTATTACTCATTAATTTTAAGTCATTAGTGATGGTGACAGTAGTAAACTGCTGGCATTTATGCAGTAGCACATCAATTACGTTATTTAATTTATCTATTCGTCGTTGATAATTCATAAGTTCATCGGAAGCAAAAGATTTGCCTTTCAATTCTATAAAATTATTTAAATTTTATGAAATTATACTTCTCTTGTGTGCTTTGTTAAATTAACAGATTTTTTTAAACTTACCAGTTTTATAGTTTCGCAATATACTGTAACAGTTCCAAGAGTCTAACAACTCAGTAATCGTTTTAATTGTGCTTGCACTGTCTAGAATTGTGTTTTGCATAAATTTCAGGTAGATACGCTCGACTCGAACAGAGATTTCTTCAAGGTGACGGTTTAGATCAATCTGTTTGATAAATTATAAATTATATTTATTTACATAAAAAACATTTTTTAATTGGTGCTTTAATGAAATTTTCGAACTACACATGGCAGTCTTAACAATTAAAATTAAAAAATAAATAAATAAATAAAAAAAAGGATTGTTAATCCAACATAGAATGGACCATACTCATAGTCCAAAGCAGTAACTTTTTTTGACAGCTTACTATGCGTTCATAGGAATTTTATGACTTTAAAATCGTTTTCAAAAAGATACCGACTTTAATATGACTATGGTTAGGGGCCAATGTGTTTAGTACAATATAATCATATACAGGCATACCTCGATTAACGCTACCTCTTTTAGCGCTGTTTCGCTATAGCGCTCTTTTGAATTAAAAAAAATTATTTTAATTTTTTAAAAGGTTTTCTTTTTCTAATTTGATAAAACTTAATTTACAGTTCTTGAAATCCTTGTTTTTGAAAATAAAAAAAATATATAAAAAATAATGTTAATTCGTGGAATCCCAAAATATGAAATTTTGTATTAAATTTTCCATTCGAAATACTATATGGACCATAGAATAAAATTCATTAAATTAAAAAAATAATTGAACCACAGACACATGTTACTAAGCAATCTAGAAAAAGCTTGACGTTGGAGATGAAAATGATTATTATTAGGCGAATTGAGAACGGTGAACGGCAGTAAGAAGTGTCTTAGTTAAGAAAGTAACGCCATATTTTAGTGTAAATAGGACCTCTTTTAACACTGTTTCTGTTAACGCTCAATTTTCAGGATCGCAATATGACCGCTAAACGAGGTATGCCTGTATATCTATACACACACACATACACACACACACACACTGTTAAATTTTAATTTACCTGTTGAAAACTACCCGTAATAGAATCATCGATATTGTCCAAGTTACAAATTTGATTAGACAAGCAACACAATGAATCCACAATTTTTGTTTTGCCCGTATCAGTAGAACCACATAAAAGAACAGGTTTTTCTATATGAACAGACTCGATTAAGGTTTTTATCGTCTCACGTTGCGATTCCAGTAATAATGGAGAACATTCTAATGGTTTTTTAAAATGCAATGATTCGTCATTACGACTCAGAACTATATCATTAAAATACATTTTCTCCTTTGTCCAGTAAAGAGCAACATCTTCTGATATAGAATTTAAATACTCTGCATCACATTGAAATACGGAACAAAATGCATTTCGTATAAATTGTTTGTCTTGATCACAGCGCATTCGTTGATAATATACCAGTTTCATACGTTCATAAAGTACCAGCAGGAAGTTATTGAAATTTTTTAAAAATCCTCCATGCTTAACAATAAATCCAGTTTCGGGATTAATTAGTAGGTCGCACCATAATAAAATATCTCTTAAATTTATTTCGAACGGCCCACCTTTATAACCAAATTCCATTGTGGCAATTCCATTGTCTAATAATTCTGAAAACTGCACTAATCTTAATGGCAAATCAAATTCAGGTGTCAGATGGCAAGTATCACTTATACCGTCGTTATACATCTCCTTTTCAGAAAATTCTTCGTTATTTTTATCTTTCATTAATTTGTTATATGTGTCAAAGATGTTATGATCATTTTTGCAGTCATTGGATATGCGTTCATGTGAGGATATTAACTCAGCAAACTTATCTCTTATTTCGTCGAACTTGAGTTTATATTTACCCTCTACAACATACAATAAATCTTCAGTGGTTAGTTTCTTCATATAGACTTTTGTAAATCGATTGAGGAATGATTGAGGTAAGCCTTTGCGGCCACCTCCTTGTTTTAAAGGATTTTGACTGGCAAACACACGAGTTTGTTTATTGAGAGCAAATGTTTTATTGAGTTCTGGTATATAAACTTCTCCACGATGGTCAAGAATAGCGTTAAGACCTTCTAAGACCGATTGTGGTGCCAAATTCAATTCATCTAATAGAATCCAAGACATATTATCCCGTAATGCTGCTAGTAATGGACCATCTCGCCATTGAAATGAACCAACCTGTGATTTTTCATCTTTCTTATTTTGATTCGATTCCAAACTGGAAATGCTGTATTCAGTTGGCAAATCAGTGCCAAATAGATCTGCCAAATCGGTATGTTCACAAAGATTAATACGTACAATATTGTATCCAGTGGCTTGGGCTAAACTTTCTACAATTGAAGTTTTCCCAACACCAGGAGGACCTTCCAGCAAAATTGGTTTATTTAATGATAAAGCAGATAAAAGACGAAAAAGATTTTGTTTCGTTGTAGGAGCTTCAAATAAAAAGTTTTTGTTGTTTAAAATTGTTGGATTTACTTTATTATTTGAGCCAATATAAAATGGTCTAATACCAAATGCGCTTTCTGTGGTGTACTCCACTTTGGTGCCCTTTCTCTTTATCACTTCGGATAAAGTACATTTTTCTTTTCCTATTTTATCAGCTTGCTGAATTGCGTGTTCTATAATTTCGGTCTTGAGCGCTTCTAGTTTTTCAGGTGACTCGTGTAATGTCATATCGAATGCATCTAAAAATGTTGTTTCCAAACCAAAAACGGCTTTTTCAGGGAAGCTCAAAGTAACATTTGTTACAATAAAATTTGCCATTGCCAATATATCTCTTACAGAAAATGTAAATTTATTAATTCTGTTTTTAATATATAAAACAACATCTACTATATATGTAGCTATTTTTAGCATTTCGTTTTCGTTAATATTTGAATTTTTAAGGTCATTTATGATACAATTGTTAGCAATTTGTATGAGATCATCCCTAGAGGTTGAAGGTTGACACCAAATCTCGGTGAAACGATTTCTTAAGGCCGGCGAAAGTTCCTTTTTACCAAAATCTCCACCAGGATTCATTGTAGCTAAAAATTGAAATCCTGGTGTGGCCTTTATTACAAACTCCTCAGCAATACCCTCTGACAGTAGATTTTCGGAATTGATACCACATTTTTCTGCTAATAGAACTGTCCGTTCTGGCTCTAAAATACAATTTAAACGTTCTAATACTGAATCTTCAGCCAAAGATATTTCATCAGCCATAAAATAAGAGCCTTCTTGCATGGACTGTATCAATGGGCCATCTGCCCATTCGAAAATTTTTTTAGACTGTTCATCACCTTCTGGATTGTATCGGCATGGTCTGAGGCCACCCAAAAAGTCAGCTCCTTCAGTATGCATGTGACAGTTTAGAATTCGTAGATTTGCTTTTCGCATTGATGCTAATAATTGACACACTGTTGTTTTACCACATCCTGTTGGACCGACTAATAACACAGGTTCGTCAAACTGTAACGCTTTTGCAGTCAATACCGCCATACGTGTCATATTACGTGTCCATACTATATCGGTGCGTGTTTTAAAATTTTTAATATCATCTAGAATATATTTTGTAACAGGTGACTTCTCTTCGTCTCCGCTAGTATCAAATAATCTGCTTAGACTTATTTGTTTTCTAAAATTTTTAAACAAAGTCTCGTGAATTACTTCCAACTCAATTTCTGTACGAACTCGGGCAGAAAGTACTAAGTAACCTTCTTCGACTAAATGTTGATTCCAATCATATCTTCCGTCGTCCAAGAGCTTTTTGTCCGCCAAAGTATAGCGAATTCCCCATCTAAACAGATCGCGTAATGTAAATGTGTTTTTAGAAGTGGATTTTCTATTCTTTTGTAAATCAACCATGCAAGCAACCATTTTACGGGAATAAGATGCTGGAATAAGGCATTTCTTTTCTAAAATAATTTCTAATTCATTTCGTGGAATTTCTGGAAAATGCAACTCGATGAAACGATTTTTAAAAGCCCTAGATAGCGTTTTTCTGCCACCATACAAGCCAGGAGGATTTTGTGTAGCGAATAGCATAAAATTTTCATGAGCTTTTACAATAGTTTGTGTTTCTGGTATAAAAATTTCACGATTATCATCTAAAACGCGATTAAGAGCCTCTAATATTTCTGTTGAAGCCAAATTTAATTCGTCCAAAATGATCCAATAACCATTGCGCATTGCTTGAATTAATATGCCCTCATTAAAAACTAACTTCCCAGTTATATCGCTGGTATAGGAGCCAATGTACTCCTGTAGATCAGTGTGTTCATGATTATTTATACGTAGACAATGATTACCACTTCGTTTTGCAACGTAATCAATTAGACTTGTTTTACCAGCTGAAGTTGGACCTTGCAAAAGTATAGGCAGTTTCCCTATTGATATAATTCGGGATAAATCTTTTAAATTGCCTTTGACACTTTCTGTTAAAATGTAGCTGTTACAGTCCTGCATTTCATTTGGCCCAACTTCAATCCAATATCCTTGAAAATTTAGATAATTCTCACCTGGTTTGGGTATTGCTTGATTTAAAACAGACTTTGTATTGCCCAGCAACGCTTCTGCTATCAAATGTTGCACAATTTTATGTGATTGTGGATCGAGTTGTGTTAGAAAACTTAAACAGAAGGACTCGTAAAGATTTCTTTCAATTGAGCCGCACAAATTTTTAGAACAAATTGTTAGGGATCTACACAGGGTACGAAGCGAATATACAGGTCTATTACCAAGGCCATCGTTCAGCTCTAGTTTTGACAATGATTTCAGACGCTTATAAAGTTTAACAATATTCACTACGCTTTTCCTTTGTATTCCCGTAGCACTTAAATAATCGGATACAAGTAAACTTAAATCGGCATCAGAGTCAGGTTCGTCAACAAAAAACTCTGTAAACCTGTTTCGAATACCAACGGGTAAATCTTTCTTTCCGATATCTGTATTTGGATTCATGCAAGCAAATATTCGAAAATTGGAATGTCTCTTTACAGGCGTAAAGTCACCCTTTTCTAACAATACAACAGAACCATCTGGCTCTAAAATAGTTGATAAACATTCTAACGTCTCAGCAGAAGCCAAGTTTATTTCGTCTAATAAAATCCAATCGCCATCTCTTATACAATTAACCAATGAACCTGGTATGAAGGCAAATGATATGTTCATCGATTTGCTCAACTGACTGTTAATTTTTTGTAGTTTTGTTCTTAAAGCCATCCAGCGGGGTAGTAGAAGCATATCTTTTTCTCTTAATTCTTTGCGTTCGCATTTATCAAAGACATTACAAATAATTTTAATCATTAATTTCACAACCACTGAGAAATTTCCTTGATTATAGCAAATACAGAATTTTTGAAGAAATGACTCATTTTTTGATTGGTTAAATGTTTTTCTAAACAAAATTTCAAATTCTGTTCGCAAGGGAGCTATAACATAAGCAAGATCTACTGGTTTAAAGCCACCCACTAAATCAGAAACATCCGATTGATTGTTCATATTAACAACAACTAGTTTATGTTTAGTTTTCGCGGCCAAATATTGCACGGACGATGTCTTGCCTACACCGGTTTCTCCAACAAGTAAAACTGGCTCTGCATTGGTCACGCAAACTGCAATGCGTTCCAACAAACAAGATGCGAGGCGTGTAAATGAAAAAGTTACGGGAGAAGTAAAACGTTTTGTTGGGAATTTTCGTATCACTTTATCTCCGCCATTTGATAGTTTTAATCTTTTTGAAGATTGGTCTTCTGTGGACGTTGTTACATGCTGGTTTTCACTGGCATTTGATGTCGATCGTGTATAAAGTATAGCTCTGCCAACCTTAATGCGCTCAAAGTCAGCACAAACTTCAGGTTTGAACTCATTTGCCAAGTGTTCACAGCGCGACTGTATTATTCCTAACTTTGCTCCTATTCCTGTTATTAGCTTTGTTTTCTCTTTACTGTTTGCTATATAAGAACAAAATATGTCCACGGCATTTTGAAACACAAAAAATGCACATTCTGCACTTGTTACAGAAAATGTAGGGTTTGATCTTTGACACAATTTTATAAGATCGCGCGTTGAAACTAACCGACCTGAATTTGTAATTGTTGTCCAATTAACCTCTTCACAAGGCAACTGTAAAAATAAATCTGAGAGATTTTCATTCCGATTAGTCTCTTGTTGGCGCAAATTGTCAGCAACGTTATGTGCTCCACTAGAAAATGTAAGGAAAACATCCACTATGCGATTGGCTACCGTTGATAATTTCAAATATTTCTGGCTAATTACTTCACACAACTCATTTCGTGATAATGGCAATATGTTAATGGGATACAAATGTTTCTCAATTAAGGAAAATAATGCCTTTTGTGACCAGTTCGATGACGACGACTTTTGTGTTCTGCGAAAGTCATAAAAAATTAATAATATTTGCAATTGTAAATGTAGTAAATAAAAATAAGCAATAAACAATAAAATAAAAAAATGGCAGCTTAAAATGTTTCTTTTTTAATCGACATCATAAAAATGGAGTTTTTTTATTGGTATTTTCCGCATATAGTATAAATCATTGTTCCATACTTTTGTGATGTAGATTAAAAAGAAACATTTTAAGCTGTAATTCTTTTGTTTGCAATATTTTATTGTTTATTGCATATCTTGATAGATATGGTGAAAAAAATATTAATAAATCAAATTAAAAAAAAAGCGGAAGCAAAAAAGTATAATTCTAGAACTAAGTCAATTTGCAATAGATTAAAATATGAATAATTGAATAATTATTTTCTTTTAATTTACCTGATAGTCATAAACAATTGAAACCCAGGAGCAACTTTAATGAAATCCCGAAATCCTGGTACGCTGAGATAATTATTTTCTAGCAGGCTGCTCAAGAGAGTAAATGTATCCGTAGTAGCACAGTCTAAATCCTCTAAAAGCAGCCAATAACCATTCATAACAGCCTATATTAGAATTATTTCATATTTAAGTAGAAATTTAGTAAGATGTGAAATAAATAAATAAGTAAAATGATTTACTTACCTGTGTAAGAACACCTGGTAGCCATATAAATTCTCCGGGAACATCAGTACAATGGTATTGGCCAAGTAACATTTTACTATCAGTTTGGTCACCTAATTGAATTCTCAAAAATCCATTTTCTGATGTTGTGTCGTCTTTTTCATCGCTGACTAATATTTTGCGTTTATTGCAAATTATTTCCTTATTAAATAGTCGCATTAATTTACTTTTTTCTATATTAAGTTCGTCATTCCATTCATCCTCAGTGATTTGTTTATTTAATGCCATTCTTCCCGTAATGCCTGCCAAGTATTCAACTAGTGTGGTTTTACCACAACCCACTGGTCCAGAAAGACATATAGCCTTTCCCGAGGTGACACCAAGTGCAATGCTACGCAAATTCCTTCTGGTCGACTCCACGCGAATAATTCCATCTTTGCCATTCTCGTTTTTACGAAAAAAATTATAGTTTTCTTTATTAAAAATTGGTAGGAAAACCCCTTCGATATTTGTAACAAACAATCCAATACTTTCGCTTATAATAATCATATCATCTGGTGATGCTATCATTTTACTCTCGTACAGATTCGGTGAATTTAATAATCCTAAAGAATCCTGTTCGTCATAAAATTGAATAATCAATTCTTCTGGAATTTTTTCATTTAATTTATTTAGAGCTGAATTATTCATATTTGTTAACATGGCGATGATGTGATTTGAATAAAGTTTTAACATAGTACTTTCATTACTAGTTCGATCTACGTAATAAAATAAAAAGTCTGACCAATTCCAAAGGTCCTTAAAAAAACTCGTATCTGATTTTAGCAGATAATAGCAACATTTAACTACAGCCAATGTATCTGGATTTTTATTAAAAATATTTTTAGATTTTTTCGATATTTCTTTGTGAGTTGTGGCAAATGGAGGTGGTTTATTCAAAAAATATGTCAATGCGTAACTGAAAATAGTTATTGAATTGAAATCAAAATATGAAAAAATTTATATCTTACCGTTTGACACATAAGGACAAATGCATTAGTTTTGCCAAAGCAATACATTTGACCTGATATTCAAAGTCATTTCCGATGTCATTTTCTAAAGCATTTGTAATAAGCAGCAATAAACAATGTTGAAATGCTGTGGCAATCGGTATTGTCAAACTCTCATCTAGTAACAATTTGCTTAAACATCGCAACAAAAACTCTACATCACAGCTCTTATAGTTCTGTAAAGTATTCAATTTCAGTTTTCAGTTAAATAATAGTTGTTATCTATACATGCAATGTAAATATAAATCTAATAAAAAACAAGTTAAATTCGGCTTTATATACCCTTCACTGTGTCAGCAAAATATTAATATCTTTCACTTTCCACAGCCTTCTAAAATATCAAAAACCTACAATAAAATTAAGAGAGTGAAGATAAATATGCCGAGTTAAATATGTTTTAACGTAATCCCTGAAGTTTTTTAGTATCTGTAAAAATCTTTTCAGTATTAATGGTACGTCTTACGTCACTAAATACTTCTATATATATTTTTAGCAGTAGTTTAGCGGAGGTCGTCTAGATTGGTAATCTACTGCCCAAATACACAGAAGTTACTTTGGATTATTTTTACTTTATTTTTTTAATTTCCATATACCCATGTGCTATTGCTCTGAAGGATTTTGGCAATTTCCGTTTTGCATCATAAAATAAAAGCTACTAAATTTTCCGTAAATGTTAAAACACTTTCAGAAAGCGTAGAACTTACAAATTACATTCCACTTTGGTTTTAGTAATTTCCTGTTGCAAAATCGGGAATATTACCTTGCCAAATTGAGGAATGATAAAAACCCCTCGGAGCAAGAGTACTAGGATATGAGGGAATTTCAAAAAAATTTTAAAAATAGTTCAAAGAAACTTCTGAGTATATAAATATTTAAAGATGTATTGTAAAATTAACAATTTAATTAAACCTTTGGAAGCCATAACTCTGATATGTATATATTTTCACGACATTTAGTTTTGTTTGTTATTTGGTAAAGTAAATTTAAGCCGAAAATATATAATTACCTTTTTTTCCAAAAAATCTTTCAAAAAAGTCAAGCTCTCTGTTGATGATGGAACCAACGAAATAAGTTGCTGAACATTTCTTTTAATTTTATTAATAGTAAATTCCATTGTTTTTGTTTGCTAATTAAAAGCATGTAATAGAAACCAAATAATAATTTTAATATAAAAATTTTACATCTATTTTAATTTAAATAAACTATATAAATATTTGCAAAACAAAAGAAAAAACGTGCAACACAAAATCTAGGAGGTAATAACAATGGATAAAATAATCTCCATTATAAAACCTATATTTGTCAAACTCTATATTAAAATGTATCGTTAGACCATCATATTTGACTATATAGACTTATTTTGTTGTACCAGTATCATTACCCCAGTTTGCCAATTTAAGCACGTGTATAAAATTCCCACACAATGTATAAAGTAAAAAAAGTGTTGTATATGAAATATTTCAATAGGTAGACATTATGGCAAAATATAATACAGGGTAACCCAAACATACGAAAAGAAATGTGCTATTGAAGTCACCTTGTAGTAATTTGTAGAATTGCCAGAATATCAGTTAAAATCTTTCAGACAGATCTCGTTTTTTCTTTGATTGATATATGTGTATAAGTGCAAATACATAGTGTGATTACATAGTATAATTATACTATGTGCAAATACTTTAAATTCTCTCCTTTTTCAGAATATCTTTTTGACACATACGAGAGAGCTGTTTTGGAATTCAGTGTTTAACCCTTAAAAAGTTATTATTATCCCCTTTTTTTATTTTTCATAGTATGGCAGCAATTCGCCTTGTTTACAATTTTATCTTGTTGACTGCAAGCTTCATTAATTTATTATTGACTAGAAAAATATGGAATCAACATTTAAAATGTAAGTAATAAATTTGCAGATATTTCATCCTGATTTTTTTAATATTCTTGTCTTGATTTACTTTAATTTCTCTGGCAAAAAATTTAGTAGCATGTTTCCTCTTTCTGTATAACTATGGGCTATAATCGCACCGCGACCTTTAAGATCTATTGTGCAGCTCCTTTTTCTGTTTAATTTGAGTTATAAATAAATGTTTTTAATTTATACATACTTTTAATCATACATTTTACATTTGGTACATTTGTACATACATATTTATTCTTTATTATACTGTTCTATTTTTCATGAAGTTTACCATCGAAGTAATAGATACATATTTTTAATACGAGTTCTCTTAGAATATTTAGTTGTAAGCATAAATACAATTTTCGTTTTAGATTTTAATTACTGTTAAAATATATATATTTAGATTGGTAGTTGGTGATGTTCGTGGACGTTTTAAGCAACTTTTCCAACGTGTTGAAAATATTAACAAAAAATCTGGACCTTTCGAAATTCTATTGTGTGTCGGAGATTTTTTTTCAGAACAAAGTGAACAAAACGATGAACTCATTGCCTACAAGAACGGCAATAAAAATAGTAAGTTTGATTATATTATTTTTTATTTCCTTTAACTTTAAACGAATAACTTGTATCCAAATTTTAAAACAGTTCTACGTATAATGATTTAGCCGCAGTAAAAAAAAATTGTACAATGAAACACATATTATATTAAAATTATAATTAATAATTTTTTATAACGCTTATTTACTCTGTAGTTTGTGTTCCTACCTACATACTAGGACCTAATCGGGCAACTCTAGTTGACTACTATAAAAATATAAAAGATGGCGAAATTTGTGCTAATTTAACTTATTTGGGTAAAAGAGGTCTTTACACACTGACAAATGGTACTAAAATAGCTTATTTAAGTGGTAGAGAAAAACCAATGAATGAACCGCATGCAGAGCACTTTTTTAGTATAGAAGATATTGAAAGCGTACGCAATTCTGTTTTGGTAAACAAATCTGTATCTAGCGATTATCGAGGAATTGATGTTCTTCTCACTTCCCAGTGGCCGCAGGGTATTATCGATAATGACGTAAGTATATAAATTCCATTTATATTGTTATAAAATAATAAATAAATGTTACATGATTTCTCATAAAATATGAGCTTAAGAATTATCTAAAACTTTTCTTCTTTTTAGACAGATGCTTCCAAACTTATATCATTGTTATGTCGCGACTTGAAGCCCAGATATCATTTCTGCGGCCTGAATAATATTCACTTTGAAGCTCCTCCATATAGGTAAATAATGTTTGATATGCATATTTATGAAATATATGTATTGATGAACTGAACCCATGATAGGTTAGCTGCAGATCAAACAACACAATTAGAACTAAGTACACGTTTCATATCATTGGCCGATATAGGAAATGCCAAGAAAGAAAAATACGTTTATGCTTTAAGTTTCACTCCAGTGGAAAAGATGCGCGTAGTGGACCTTATACAAAAGACAACAAATGAAATTAAATGTCCGTTTCAAACGATAAATTTTCCAGATTTGAAAATAGACGGATCCAAAGTAAGAATAACAGTATATAGTTTTAACTGAATCTTTCCGTATAAGCGAACGATAGCTTCTGCCATATATTTGTATTGAAACAAAAAACAAATTTTCGTATTTTGAAACATTTTCGTAAATCAATTTATTTATTTTTTAGTACGAAAATCCACAATTTTTCTTTGATATGAGTTCGAAAAATGAAGAAATAAATCGTAAACGGTCCGGCGTTAGCAATGATTCACGAACTAAAAAACACAAAATAGCACATTGGGATCAAGGTATATTCATAGCTGCATGTATAGCTTGTAAAGAATGTCAACATTTTAAATAATATTGTCATTTTATTTTAGAGATCTGCTGGTTTTGCTTATCTTGTCCAAATGTTGAAAAACATTTGATTATATCTATTGGAAAACATTTTTATTTAGCTCTAGCTAAAGGACCTATAAATGATTATCATGTATTAATATTGTCAATAACGCACATACCTTGCTCTGCTCAAATATCAAATGATGATTGGAAAGAATTAAATAAATTTAAAAGAGCCCTAAGAGAGTTTTTCAAAGATCAGAAACAAGTCGTTTGTTTTACGGAGAGAAACTACAAATCATCTCATTTGCAAATTAATGTATTCAGTGTTGATGAAGGGTGTGCCTGGAAGATCCCACATGCCTTCGAAGATAAAGCTGAGGAATTTAACTTGCAGTTTGAAAAAATGTCAGATATTGATTTAAAAAAAGTGTTACCAGAACAAGGACCATATTTTGCAGCGGAATTTCCAAATAATACTACATTGTTAACAAGACAAATGAAACATTTTCCTATACACTTTGCAAGGTAATTCAATTTTATTACTAATTTTAATATTTAATTTACTATAATCCTTGTAAACAGAATCCGAATTAATAATGCATGCAAAAATGCTTGCAATTTTGGCCAGGTTTAAGTAATAGTACATGTATGTATACTTAAAAATAGTTGAATTTTTTACAAACAAGAAAATGAAAAACTAGAAGAAATAACAATAAAAGTATTCAAATGTTTTTCGACGAATTTACAATTCGATAATTCATTTTTGTTAAACTTTGTTTCCAAATAATTTTAACTTAAAACAATATTGTAATATTTGTAGAGACGTATTCTGTTCTGAAAACCTTTTAAACTGTGATGAAAAAGTTGACTGGAAATCGTGTAAGTTGGATAAAGAAAATGAAATTGAATTGGTGGAGAACTTCCGGGAGAAATTTTCCAAATACGACTTCACTACATAGATTAATATGTGTCACTTTGTAACTATATAAGTAATTGAGTAACAAGAAAGGTAAAAATATACACAGTTTTATTAATCATTAAAATAAGAAATAAATAACAATAATATAAAATGTTTTTAAAATATTGCAAATAAACATGTGTATAAATAATTTGTCCGTTATAAAAAGTTAATGATATCAAAATCGTATCTTTTTTGCTCCCAATTTTAAAACGTGTTTAGGAATTGCGCTGATATATTCTATTTAAAATCTGTAGAAAAATCTGATGCGGTACATCATTTGAAATTTCTTTTATACGAGTTTTAATCATATTGTAAGATTCTTCTTCATAAATTGCATATTTTTCGGTGAGACCCAATGTTTTATATAATTCTACAACTTGAGCTACCTTTTCTGGATCTAAAAAATTGTTAAATTTCGTATATTTAAATATAAAGTTAATTATTATAGTAGGATATAATACCATTTTTTCCATAGCAATTTGCCATTATTTGTTTTTGTTGTTCATTCGCTATTTGCATACATACAACCGCCAACCATGAGCATTTATTATCTTGTATATCAGTGCCAACTTTTCCAGTAACATCAGGACTACCAAAACAATCTAAAAAGTCATCTTGAACTTGAAAGAAGTGCCCCATTTCTAATAAAATAGCCTTAGATTCTTGAAAAGCTTTTTGGTTTTTAATACTAAAAAAATTTAAGGAAAAAACGAAATTAATTACTAAAAATGTGTGTGTTGAAGAATAAGATTTACCCAGCCAAATACATTGCTACAGCAAATGGTAAATAGAATGAATAATATGACGTTTTATTAGTAACAATTGCTTTATATTTTTCCATATCAAAAGAGGTTACGCTTTGTGTGGCATTGAGTAAATCTAAACTTTGACCACAGGTTGTAATGAATGTAACTTCATGAAAAAGGTGCAAAAGATCAATATAACAATCCATATGGCTGAAATACTTTTTTAATAAAATATATACTGCATTTTCTATCATAAGGGCATCATTAATAGCCGTTAAGCCCACATTCTCCAACTTATGCCAGCACGGCTGACCACGCCTAGTGGAACTATTATCCATAACGTCATCATTTATAATTAAGAAACATTGAAGCTTAAATATTAATGAAGAGTTTAATTAATACATTTATTAAAGAGTTTAACTCTATTAGTACCAATTCAACACACCATCCCAAAATACGTGCCAACTTTATATTTTCTTCTGTAATGTGTTCTGGGTTGACGAGATTCTTGTATGTTAAGACGGCAAGAATACCTCGATTTTTTTTCCCTTTGGGTACATTGTATTGCAAGGCCTTGGAAAATGAAGATATTTTTAATTGTAAATTAAGTATATATTATACTCTGATCTTACACGAGTGAACCAATTTGATGCTATGCTTGAGCTGTAATTGTTGGCCACCTCACTTAGATCGCGCACAATATCTATTTTTTTTTATAAAAAACAATTATTAAAATATCATTAATTATCTATGTATATATTGACATTGTATTTAAATTTAGTTTTGTTATAGTTTTAGATACAAGCACACATAATTACATATTTATATGTACATTCATATTTGTATTTGTATTTACTTACGAGGAAATATTGCCATGAAGTTGTGACTTTCATCTTTAGAAACTGCTGCTATGGGTACATTATGATTCTGAAGTGTTGACATGGTTCTATAAAATAAAACGTTATTTATATATGTACACTCGGTATGTTCCAGATTACAACAACACAACAGTATAATAGATTTTAATGCAAAAATAGATTTATGTATATTTAAAAAAATTTAGAAAATAAGATGATTTTTTTATGACAAAAATTATTTTTTTTATCCTACAGAGGATTTGTTAAAAATTTTTATTGACAAATAAGTATGTAAGTATATAATATAAGCCCAGCATTGGCCAATAATAGTTACAGAATGGCAAAAATTTAAGCACATGTAAGATTTTTAAAGATCTGTGTATGTAGATAATGAATTATTCTACAAAGATTCAAATTATGCATCGAATAATGTTTTGCTAATTTATTTTGAATGATCACCTTACACCTTATACATAACAAAAACTTCACATGAATGTAAGCTGAATAGTTTAAAAAGATGAAATTTAAACACAAATATCATAGATATTCTAATGAATTGCAAATCAAAAACAAATATAATTGTATTATAGAGTTACGTCTTTATTTGTAAATTTTATGTAGAAGTTCTTACGTATGCATGCATATGTTTTTTGAAACGCATTGACTTTCACATAATGTTTTCTATACTTGTTTTAAATAGCACTGAAAAATGCAAATTTTATAAAAAAAAAAGAACTAGAAATCTGCATATTTGAGCGTTATTAAGGAATTAATTACCTCAGTTTTATTTGTTTAAAAAATTATTTAAAAATGTGATAATCCACATAATATACATATTTATATCTAAAAAAAGGTAATAATTATATGGGTAGATATTTCTTATTACATACAAAATGTTTATTTAATGTTATCTTTTTTATTATTACAACATACACATATAGAAAAATGGTGGGATGCTAAAAATGTTATCACTTATCTTTAACAAAAAAAATTTTAAGTCAGTTTAAGGTTTTTTTTTTAAGAAATAATTTTTTAACTCACCTTTTTCTGTATTTTACATTACATGCATATACATATATGACAAACTAATAAATTATTAATAACCAACTTTCAAGAATGATGAAAATTGAAAAAAAACGTTAGTATTAAAAAAAATGTGTTACATATGTATGTTAATGAGATTCTGCATATGTAAACGACGTATTCGGATTATTAATAAAAAAACCTAAAATAATTTATTATATAAGATAAAATAATTTATTTTATAAGATAAAATAATAATTTTGTGATATAAAAGTATTTAAAATACTCAGGTATGTTCTACAAATCGATTTTAAAAGAAAACTTATTATTTTTAATGTTCTGCAAAAGTTTTTTTAATTGAATTAAACTTTTTTGTTATTTTTTAATAAAATAATGAAACGTATAAAGTAGAATGCAGTAATTGAAGTGAAATCGAACTAGTTTTACTTCATAGTGGAATGTAAAACAAGTCTGACTAATAAATAATATCTCATGTAACAGAAAATAAAAAATAATTTCATGATGAAATGTATTGTGTATATGGGAATATAGAAAATATTTAATTAAAGAAATTTAATTGCCAGAAATAGCGGTTTGTGTAAGGCATTATATATGGAAGCTAGTCCTGCAAGCTTACTAATAAATAAAATTTGATAAAGATTTAATCGACAAGCAGCTGAATATTGAGTATAATATATTTACAGATCTTATAGGATATATGAAGAAATTGATCAGATGGTCAACAGTAGACGTTGCACATTTTAAATTTGTACCATTATACGTATATGTTAATGCTAACGAAAATATGTATGAATAACTCAATTCTAGTTTCTATATACAAATCTATGTAACCAGAAACGTGTTACTTTTCTTTCCTTGATTATTTTCAATTATTAATATCATAATTTTTGTGCTAAACATTTTTAAAATTCTTATTACCTTGTTGTTCCAGTTAATTGTTGTTTTAATAAATTTGTTGCAAATCCACCAGATTTTGAGATGCAGACTTTTTGACTAGTTGATGCAGAACGATTTATTAAGTTTGGAAGTAATGCAATAAAGGATTTATTTCCAACAGTTAAAATTTTTAATATATTTAGCATTTTATTATATTACTCCTGTTCACCGAATCTCTTTCTCAAGCAACTTGTTCCTCACAGAAACCACCAAACAATAGCAGAATGGATAACAATCATATTTACAACAACAGTGCTGCTGCTGCTCAGCAAATAATGGCATTTTATATGTCAGAACAATATCGGCTACAATCTTCCACACAGATATATATTTTTTGCTCTCTTTGTTTTTTCTTGGATTTCTGTCAAAATTTGGTAAAATTCTCTGCTATCCACTGCTTTTATACCACAATACACAGAAAATGTAAGTATATAAGTGCAAATACATTGTTTTTTTTCTTTTGTTGCAGATGTATTTGACACAAACGAGAAAAGGGACGCCTGTTCTTTTCGCATTTTAATGTTTGTTGTAGAAAGAAATGTCGCTACCTTGTATAGTTTTGCCATGGTGCTGCCATAATCATTATTTTCCTTTAGTCTTATCAATTTGGATTTACTTTTGTGTGTCCTATTGTGGAAATGTGATAAGACAATATACGAAAAATGGACTAGTTGTCCGTTAAATTATCTTTACTTTTGTTAATAAAAATAAAGTATTCCATAAGGTATATCTAATAGAGGGCAATCAAACGGCACGTTATATCTGTGATTATGTGTTTTAATTCTCTCATGTGTTTACTAATCAGCTGGCCGACTTACGAAGACTTATTTTTATATACCTTTGCCTTGTTAGTTTTGTACATATCAATGTCCATAGGATACTGCCGGTGATACTGCGTCGACGGCGAGACTTTAATATTTTATGGTGCTCGGTGATTTTATTTTGGCATACTCTCGCAAAAAAAATATATAAAGCTTGCAAAATTTAAGTGTATTTAGATTGAAAACAAAATATATTATTTACAATGCATATCTTAAAAATCGATGGCCATATTTGAAAGTCAGTTTGATCCACAATTAATCAAAATTGATGACACGCACGAAATTAAGTGTATTATTGAAACAGCACAAGAAATTAATGGACATACGGTAATTAAAAACATACATTTATAATTAAATCAAAAGTTGCTTGGATGGACTTGTAATAAAAGTAGTAACTATGTAAAATATAAATACTCCGGCTTGTACGCACTAATGTATATTCCTATATATCCGTGTGTATATAATGAATCTAAATATCTATATGTATGTATGTGTGTTGCATATTGAGGTACAAAAATTATATGTATCTGTACATACACACACGAGCTACATTGCTTGGATGTAGCGCATTTGTACTACATATTCCAAAAAATTCCTATTAGCCGTTGGTAAGTACCATGGCATATGTATGTAATAATATTTGGATTCAATAAATAAATATTATTTTTTACCAAATATGCTGCATTAAGATGTGAATACAAAGTTTATGGTCAGTTTTTTGTGTCTAGTTTCAGCTTGTTAGCTTTAATGCACAGACTTATAAAAGAGCTTATAATAAAGGTATTACGGCTTTTTGCTAAAAATCAATATGTGACAGCAAAGATAGTAAATATGAGTGTATATATGTACAAACATACATATACACATGTACTATGGATTTTATTTTATTTTAATGTTCAATTAAATTTAAGGAATACATATTGTGCTTGAAGCGCGGAATAATAAAGGAGAATACTTGGAAAATATTAAGGCGATATAATGATTTTGCAGAGCTGCATAAATGTCTTTCCATATCTGGTCTCGAGCTGCCGATGCCCGGTAAACGATTCTTTGGTAATATGCGACCGGAGTTTATAGCTGAACGTAGGCAAGCATTGCAAGTTTACATCAACACAGTACTAATGAATCCTATATTAGCTTCGTCACTACCGGCAAAACGTTTTGTTGATCCGGATAGTTATTCGCAATCTTTTCATGGTAATTCTCATCAACATGAGCAAGAATATATGTACATATGGGTATGTGTGCATATACCCGGTGGCGAATGTCATACTGATTCATCATCTATAGCAGAAGCTGAACTTTGTTTGGTGTCACATGATTTTTTTTTATTTAGCAAAAAATCATAGATGACAACTTAATTTTGTTTAGTAGGCGCCCACGATTTAGTGAGTCCTCAAAAAACGTCACCGGGTACGAGTATAGCACATATGCACTTGTCAATCTTACACTACGTATGTACATATATTTATTCATTACTATGGCACACATACGAGTACAAATGTATATTTTTGAGTTAATTTTTTTTTGTACCTATTAAGATCAAGCAGTTCAAAATGCATTATTATGTTTGCGTAATGAAAGTTCCTGGACGTTAGGTTCTACAATGGGTACCATAGGTTGGCGCTTACGAAAACACTACTTTAAGGCATTACCAAAGCCCTTGGACACAAAATCTACCAGCAACAAATTGTTAGTTAAGAGCAGTTCACAATCACACAGCCAATCTAAACTATATTCGAATTCAAGCGGTGCGTCTGGTTCAAATAACGATCCTAATGCTGTTATAGCTTCTGGGCAACAGCATGAGGGTAATGAGTTGGTTATGGAGTGGCTGGAATTTGGCCCCGATAAATATATCGACGATAAGGAGCTAGTCGGCATTTTAAAGAGCTTAATGAATCTACAGCATCCATATATTGAGAAAATTTTGTATGCGGGATATAATGAAAATGGTTGCCTTACAATAAGAAAGTACTAAAAGATATGAAATATGTATGTACATAAATGTTTAAATAATAATTTATACTTTGATTAGATTCTACAAGCACGGTACTCTTAAGGATATCCTGTGTATGGCTACACCTAAAAATCCTTTTCTTAGTAAATATGGCAATCCAAAAGGACGAACTTCGTTATCCTTGAGACAAGTAGCCACATATGGCAAACAAATATTAGAAGCACTTATATTTTTACATTCGAAAGGATATCCATATGGTAATATTTGCGTCGAATATCGTTTAATATAATGAAAAATATTGTTTATTTTTTACAATTAAATTACATATTTATAATGGTCACATTCAAGGACACTTACACTCTGGTAACATAGTAATAGTTGGTGATTGTGTAAAACTGCTGGATATTGAAAATTTTATTCTTGGCGTCCCATCATTTTATCGGCCTTTTTTTGTCCAACATAGTAAAATACATACATCAGAAGCAATTGATGTATATTGCTTAGGCCATGTGATTTTTGAAATGGCAATGGGTTATCCATTGCAAGAATCTATTATCAGACAATTAACGGACTGTCCTAATAATTTAAGTAAGCACTCTTCGTAATTAATATACAAATTTTTATTTGGTTCTCATAATACTACTTTACAGAACATCTTCTGGAGAGTATTTTATCGAAAGATGCTTGCAAGGCTGGTCTTCCGACATTTGAGCAATTAATGAAGCATAACTTTTTTAAGGAACATCAAACAACTGAAGGTCATGATGTTACGTCCTATTTTAAACTTCCTTCTAGTGCAAAGGAGATTATTAAACTTGCTGCACTAAAGGCTGAAAATCGATTACGTGAAGAACAAAAATCTGTTAAAAATCAAAAGCGCATTGTTCGAGTGCAAGAAATGATGAGTTCTGAAGAAGAAAAACGAAAATCTAAGCAAAAAGCTGTATAATATTTAAGCTGAAGTATAAAAAAATGTATTTTAAAGTAATACTTTATTTTCAGAAACATGATAATAAGCAAGCAAAACTTAAGCAACAAAGCTCGCTACAGAATAGCACTGCTAAAAGTTCATTGGCAACAGGTAGTAATTCTGTAACAGAAACATCTGAGTTTACAGTTAATAACTTTAGCCGTGTTGATATTGCGCAACATGGAAATTTCCCACATACAGCTAACACTTTGTTAAAATGTAAGTTTCTGAAAATTTATGAAATTATAAATATGTAGTCATTATGATTATATTTTTTTTAATTGAATTTTTCATGCAGCTCCTCCTGTAACTATATCTGCACGTCAAAAATTGAATGAATGTCACATTCCCCAAAGTTCAGAACGGTTGCGTCAAACTTCCTCTTTGGCCAGTATTGAAAGACAATCATCGTCGCCAAATATTTCGTCATTTTCTCATCATGACGATGACGTTGGAAGATCTGCTTTATTAGAATCTATTTGCAAATTTAATCGAGGCTCTTTACGGAAAGTTCGTTCTAATGATTAACACTAAAACTGATACTGTAGTATAAGTAAAATTTTTTCTTATACTGCTTCAAAGAATTGGACCAAAAAACGCTATATAATAGCACAATCCAGTTATATATATTTATTTTAATTTTTCTTTTTAATATCAATTTTTATAAAGCACAAATTTAACACAAGGATGTAGGTATACATAGTCAATCACTTCGGCAAAAAATTATTAAATGTATGTAACTTAACAAAATTTCTAGATGTATACATAGATACGCATATTCACAAACCCAAAATAAATACTCTTGTAAACATTATTCTAACAATTACAATTTCTGATGTACTTACTAATGTGTTTATATGTATTTATATGTCTATTTATAACACTAATAAAAAGACAACAAAAAAAATCTTAGTATTCAGAGACGCCGTCGTATATTTATTTTAATGTAACATATTAATGTAGTTACTTACTGACTTTAGTAGAGAAAGGATTTAATTAGACGTCATCGACTCTTGGGTGGTGGGAAGGGACTTTCACATCAACACAAATAAACAAAACGGAAACGTTAAACAACTATTACGTCTCCAGCGAGAGGTAGGTATTTTCCTTCATTCACCTGATTTCTGATATGACGACTCATGTGAGTCTTACCTTTATCGACTTCACATTTTTAGGACTAGACTGTGTGTGTACTTCATAAACCGTGACTTAGTTAATTACGTAAAACCAATAGTTAAAAAAACAATTAAATCATGTGCAAACCATTAATTTTATATTTTAAAATTGCTAGTTTTTTATCTATTGACAATTACAAATATAAAATAAGATAATCATATGGTACCTGAAGGCTATAAAAACTAACATTTATTAACTTTATGTTGAATAAATAGACACGTAAGAAAAAATTTAAAAAAAAATTAAATTTTTCCTAAACACACTTCCATATACATTAGTATGTACGTGTATGACAGCTTTTCATTTATTTGAGAATTAAATTTACTTTTTTTATATTAAAATGTCTGAGGTACCAAATACTGACCATCAAAATGCGGCAACAACTAGTGCAAGCGAAGTCCAGGTACGTATGTATGTAATTAATTTTTTTAATGGTGAAATGATGAAAATTAAATATAATTTATAAATTTGAGAAAAGAAAATTTGTACATTATATGAGGAAATATTCTTGTTAAGGATTCAGTTGAATGTAGAATGATATAGGAAAAATTAAGGCACCAACTAAAATTTATTTCGAGTATATATCAATTAATGAAAATGTTTTTCTTCAGATTACAAAAACAGTGTAAATCTGCGTGTCCTCTATATTCTATATGTACAGAATGCATCATTTTGTGGAAATTTCGGTTAACGGTACATTTTTTTACATTGAATAACACAATGCTTAATCTATTTTAATTTCTAACTTTTTTCGCTGCATTATTCTTAAAATTAATTTAGGGCTAATTTTCACTTTCAAGTTTAAGAAAAAAATTCTTTACAACAAATTTGAATTAAATGATAATTGCGTACATTTGTTTCTATAGCAAACAAAAATATATTGACTTAATAAAATGATAAATAATCAACAACAACGGTAACAACGAAGTTGTTTATTCGATTTAAATTTATATTTCGGAAACATTATACAATAATAACTTATGAAATTAAATTTTGATTAACAGTAAAATTTACTATTAATGAAAATACTGTTAATAATTAAGAAAATCTGATGTCTTTTCTCCAGTAAAATATTTTACATATTTTTAAAGTGATGAATTATTTTCAAAACGATATTTAATTTAGCGTTATGTTATTTGAAATCCCCTTTCTTCCCTGATTCACAATAATTTGTTGTGCTTTAAATTATTCAAAAATAGGATAAAAACGTGCTGTAAAATTAGCACAAATATTAATAATTCTGTTTTTAGTAAATAACAAATACATGTGTGCATAAATACTATTATTTATTTTTTTTTTTACAGAAAAGACGAAATTCTCAATATAAAAAATTCGCAGTTTCAGCAGCATCTAAGGTACATAAAATTTTTTGTCTATAATAGATTTTGATACGGTGAAATTAAATAATATAATTGTTAAATGTTAAAATTTAAAAAAAATAATTTTTAAGAAATTAGTATACGCACAAAATAAACAAGATTTATTGCCGGTTATAATTATGGACTATTTTTAATTATCTATTTATCTTTAGCCAATTATGCGTTTTATGCCTACTTATCTTATGAAACCAATTCGGCCTTTAAACAGAGAAGTATGTGAAAAAATTATTAAAACTGTTATGGACAAAACATTTGAAGGTTTTACATATTTTCCAAAATCATCGTTACAACTTTGTGCTGAAGTAAGCGAAGAAATAAAAAATCGTATTAAAAGTCAAAACTATGATCGGTAAGAAAAAAAATAAATATTACAAGATATGTACATACATATGCGTTTATACTTCATAGACAAAAGCAAAAAATAGATGCTAATATCGAAAAATTACCTAGTGGATTTCACTTGTCGCAACAACTCAATAACTTTGTTATTGTAGTTTAACAATGGATGGGTTTTCCATATTGTCACAAAATTAATAGAAGTCATTCTCATTAAGATACATCTTCAACACATACTACAAAAAGAAAAAGTGGTATTTTAGGTTCTGAAAAGTCATTTTATGAGATTTTCAATGACTACTTTTGTTCAATTAGAAAATTCATCAGTGTTTTAATAGCCCATTTATTTTAATCAATGCATGAATGGGTATCAAAAAATTACATAAATACGACTATAAATCACGGAACCAAATATAATGTAGGCCAGAAATTTAAATGCAGTACCGATTTTATTAAAAATTACATAGATGATTGGTTTCTCTCAGAAATAGACATACTTTGTTGAGTTTGCAATTGTGTGGATTTGTTTTACTTTTTTAAAATAATATATAGATATTTCTCAGGTTTTTTATTTTTTTAAATTGTCTTTTCAAAATTTAAAGCAATATTAATAACAACAACACAATATGTATGTACATACAAATCAGAATTTATTGGTGCACTTTTATTAATTAAGTTTTCCTTTATATCATTTCCTTTTTAACATATTTTCAGATATCGTTACATTGTAATTGTCAGTATTGGAGAAAAATTAATGCAGGGTTTATTTTCAATCGTCAATTTTCTTTGGGATGCAGAGAACGATGGTTACTTATCTTATGTTGTCGACACACCAAAATTTTTTGCAATTGCTACACTTTATTACATCTATTATGATTGATTGTTGTTAATTTAAATGTATTTTTAATTCAATTTAATAAATATATTATTTAATAAAAAAAATTTATACATATATATGTATATATACTATGTATACTAAAACAACACATATTATTATGGTAAATTTATTTGTATTGCTGAATCTTCACTATTTAATATAATGGTTATTTGTATAGCTTCTTTAAGATTTACATATTATTATATTCATGAAATTATTATGCATTATTATTTAGCATGTGTTGATTTTTATCATATTATATTAAATATAATTTTGTTTATTTCAAAACATATAAATACTTTATATTTATATTTTAGACCACTTTTACGGTAAACTGATTAAATCACTTATTTTACAAAATATTGTTTACACATTCATAAGGTATATTTCAATGTTTCACCAATTTTTATCATTTCTGAGAAAAAAAAAAAAAAAGATCGCTTGGGATCATTTGAGCTAACAGATTACTGTAAAGCTTTTTCTTAAGTAACACTGGTTGGTTTGTTTTTTTCGCTATCTGAGCACTTACAATTTTTTCGACTATAAGTTTTTTATTGGTGGGCATACCATGTAGAAAACTATGTAACATTTGCAAAACCCTTTTCAATTTTATAAAAATTTCAAACAAATGCTACAACAAGTTTTCTAAAGATGTGCAAGAAACAGAAACTATATATGAAGATAAACTAACTGTCACTATGTACTGACAATTTAATTTGTGCACGGATATTGCCACTGCCACAAAAGCACTTGATATATGAAAACTACATATTAAAATAAGTGCGCTTCACTTCACTTTTGAATGGATTTATTATTGAAATAAATATTTTGAGAAATGTAAAAAACAATATACAGACTCACAAGAACTTGGAACGTTCAAAACTGTCTGGAACTTTTAAAAAGTTATAAAATAGAACAAGCACGGCACGGCACATTGTGATCACTTTAGAAAAACAATACAAATGTTGATTTATAATAACAGCAGTAATTTCATTTGAGTTATATTTGAAAATTTAAGAGAATTTTTAACACAAAGAATTTAAAAAGATTAATAAGTATTCAACTTGAATTCCAAAGTTTTTTTTTTTTTACTTAAAATTTTTTATTTAATATTATGTTTGAAACCACACTATCACTACGTAGTAAACAGCAAAAAGTCATCTAATACCTTGTATGTACACATATTTTTCTTGTTAAGCCAATGTTATTTTTAAAAATCACTTTGAACGTTTACATAAGAAATCTCTCATCTAAAAGAATAACAAACAAACATTTTTCTCACAAAACTAAAAACAGCACAAAATTCTTTTTAAAATTTTATAGTATTTGGAAAATGCACAGTTTAGAAGCACCACCATTTCTTTTCTTTTCGGTTATACTTTTGTTGTTTTAATGAAACCACTTTTATCCACAAATTATTGAAAACATATTATGAATTCAAAATTTAGAAAAGCATGATTTACATACTTTGAAAGTATTTATGTATGTATGTGCAGGATGTATGCATGTAATTAATTAATAATATTGAGTGTTTTTATATACATATAAAATTGAGTAAGAGCATTCACAATTAATTTACTTTTTATATCATGTCTCATTTACCTACGCAGAGATGTATAACATTGCAAATTTTGAAAAACTTTAAATTTCTTAATTATGCTTTTTTTTAGAACCGAACGAATTATACAAAAGCAATAATATTATGGGTATGTATGTATATATTTCCATTTTTCTTGCAAACAAAATTTTTCAAATTATTTGTATAAAAACATTCATACATACATCCATACATACATGCGTAATATGCAATTAATATATGTAATTAATATGTAAAGTTATACCTACTGACGATGTGTTATTATTATATAATTAAATATTTTTTATGAAGATTAGTTAATTTGTTGTAATTGATAAAATTCTGGTACAACTTAAACTTACTTAATTGATTCCTTTAAGCAGTACCACCTCTAACAACAACTACTACCAAATGATCCTCTTTGAATGCTTCTTCAGTTACTGCTGAACAAGTCCGTTTTAACAAATCTGCAGAAAAATCGCAAGGAGGAAATGCATACAACACACCCGTAGCTTCAGTTTCCTTATTTAATAATGAAATAACACCAGCAGCTTCCTTTTGTTTAAGATAGGAAACCAAATTCCTAAGAGGCCTAGTTTGAACCGAACTGTCATCGGATAAATTAGTGCCTGATGTAGAACCAGCCAAACCAAGAAATATGGCATGAGAAGTAGAAGAACTTATACGTTTTTGAACATCTTCTAGTTTTGGAGGATCTAGGCGCAAACGTTGTGTTATGCGTAAGTTATGTTTACCGTCTTCATCACGCATAAGGGATTCGACAATGTCGTTATCACCATCGGTAAGATGAAATTTGGCAGGAAATAAAGAGCTTTTTAAAATAAGAGCTCCTTGCCAAATTATATTGCATTTTCGAGAGACATCTGGTAATGTACGGGCAGACGATAATGAGCCGCCATTACGACGCTGAGACGTATCTGAATCTGAACCTGGAGAATGTGTTCTTTTGTGTGGGGAACGTGAGCGAGAGCGATCCGATCTTAGTTCCCTGGAACCAGAACGTCCTCTGTCAAAACCGGGTTCACCAGGAGGACGCCGCCATTCGTCCTCAACCCCAGCTGGTGGAGGAATAGGAGCAGTTGAAGGTAAAAGTGCACCTGGGTGTGCAGGTCTATGAACATCATTATGATAATGATATGCGCCACGTCCACGTCCGCGGTATCCTCCTCGACCACGATATGTACCACGTGGTGGATATGGAGAATAACCTCCACGTGGTGCATAGTGGTGATGAGGAGGATGATGGTGATGATGAGTTTCTTCATAATGATAGTCGTATTCGGGACGTCTATATTCAGAAGATGGAATCGAAGAACTGGATGCATCTTCATAAGGAGCTTTCGGTTTAAAAGGAGTTGCCGTTGGAGTTACACCTGGTAATTCGGAAAAGTCGGTACGTAAACGCCTTTCAGGCCCACCTAATGGAAAGCCTCGCATCTCCTTAACAGCAGCTGATGCTGCCTCAATTGTCTCATATTGGATGTAAGCACAAGTGTCTCCCTTTTGGTATTCAATTTTCTTTATTGCTCCAAATCTATCAAATTCCCTTTCTAATTGGGTGACCGACGTCCAAACCCCCAAACCTCCAATCCATATTCGAGTTGCTGGAGTCACCTTGCCATAACCAATTTTGCATTGAAATTTACCAATATACTGCCCAGAAAGCTCGCATTTAGCGCGGTGAGCCATATCTAAATTTTGATACCTGACAAAAGCAAAGGCATTTCCAGTACCAGGTGGAGGTCTCTTAATATCAATATCATCTACAATCCCATATTTACCAAAAATACGTCGAAGTTCATCGTCAGAAATTGTTACTTCTAAATTACCAGCGAACAACGTGCGTGTTGATAGTGGATCATCCTCGGGTTGCACATGGTGTAAATAATTTGGAAACTTGTCTTTTTTATTTTCTGGTTTTTCATAAGGGACATGAGGACGTGGGCCCATGTGACGTGGAGGCCCACCATAGTGAGGTGGTGGTGGTCCATGTAAATGTGGAGGACCGCGATGCATTGGGGGACCTCTTGGAGGCATGGGATACTCATGATGAATAGGACGATATTCTCGTGAATGAGGATGTGGTGGAATATGGGGAGGTCCATACCGCTCGTATGCATCCAAAGGAGGCCGGCGATGTTCTGGCGGTCCTGGAGGTGCAACTGGCACCCTAGAATAATGATAACGATCATATTCCGGTGGACTCATTGAACGTCCACGTGGCCTATAAGCAAAACATACGTACATAAATTAAAAAAGTATTGACAATTTGATAAGTAGACTCTGTAAGTTTTTCATAGTTTTGTTGTACAGCCTCAAGCTAATTTTATCTAATAGGATACCATGTCCCATGAAAATTAAAAACTTTGTTGTCTTTTTCAATTACTTATCACAAGATCTTATTTTACTCCAATTCTATGTTAACTAATTATTATATTTTTGTTTTTATAAAAACATATTAAAAAATTAGACAGTACTTACCTATGTTCACTACGTCCAGATGATTCATAGACCGGCTCAACTAAAGCAACCTTGTCATAGAGCACTATACGTGGCTTGTGATGTTTAGCTTCCCTAGCATCTTCAGCAGTTCGAAAACATACGTAAGCTACCCTCTCGTCTAAATCATGAGAAATGCGAATACTGAAATCTCCGAATTTCTTGTATTCACGGTATAGTGTCTCTTTTAAAAATTCATCTGAAGCTTTTGGATGTAAAGCGCTTACACATAAAACTTTATATGATGGCCGGTCTGCTGATGGCTGAACACTACGAATGTAATCTTCACGATGGGAGGGAGATGCTCCTCCGTAACGGCTTCGAGGACTTGGTGAACGTCCTACCCTTCTTCTTAACCGTTCTGGTGATAAACGTTCAGGAGAATCTCCAGGAACACCACCCCCATTATCATATGCACCACGACCCATAGCTAATGAACGAGAGCGTGAAGAATGACCAGTTCTATTAGGAGAATCGCGAGAAGCACTACGTTTCATATTATGTATTTGAACTCTAATACGATCAAATTCAGCAGCTTCACGAATTATGCTCATGAGCTGCTTGCTGCTAACTTTTTCAAATCTATTTTATATACACCAACTTTGCAATCCAGTAGTATATATATATATATATGTATGTAGAACTGAAAAACATGGTTGATGTTAAGAAATTTTGTATGTATAGCACGTACATAATTACGAAGGATTTGCACCCTTATATTATATGTTAATGCTAATACTTTTATAATTTAAAAAATTTTAAATTAAACTATGGGTACATATATATCACAGACAAAACATGTACCTAGTATTCACTTTAGAGATTTATGTATATACATGAAAATTCAATATTTTTGCACATGCTTCATTTTTTGCAAGAAATACATTTATAATGGAAAACAAGAAATTGAATTTAACATCACTACATCAAGAAAATAAATTCGTGTTAATTTATATTAAAATCCAACTAATATTATAGAATTTTTAGTCCCAAAAAATAATTTTCAACACATTTACCTCTTCAATACGTATCCAAGAAATATATATCCATACGAAACGAAGCCGACAAAAGAGAAGAAGTCGACCACAATGTTTTTGGGCGTCGACTGGCGATCAAAAGTTGCGGCGGCTAAATTCTCAATATTTTTGAGAAACAAAATTTTTGACAATTTATTCGGATACGCCTTGGGTTTTAGCAAGATATTAGAAATCTCAAAGAATTAAATAGAGATCAAAAAATTAACAGCTGATTTTAATGCTTTACCCATAGAGTATAATGCTCCCCTCGTTTTTATCTAGCCCTAAAAGAACAGTGATACTCAATTGATCTGTCATTTGATTGACATTGTTAATAGAAATAACTATCACAGTATAGAAGACAGTTTCTATCAAGTTCTTAAAAATATTGTAGAGATACACACTCTTACACATGGATCAAGTGTATATCAAGATGAATATGGGTTTGTTGCTATCACACTTTTCTGGTATTGAATGCGTCATTTGATATAAATTCGCCTTGGTCTGTGGCTTCGTGCTCAAACGGCGCAACAAATATTTTTATGTTAAGTACACAGATGTGATATAACACATATATATTGCTAAACATGTGAAAAACTGATTTTGACAATGTCAAAACAACACATGTAGCAATTTGCAATCAATTTTTCCCCACGTTTATTTTATAAGATTGAAATCATAAGTTATTTTATAAAAAATGATTAGCATAGAAGAGAATAACATAGCGGACATTGAAGATTTAATATCATCAGATGATGTTAAACCCAAGGAACGATATCAAAACAAAAAGAATGTTATATTGAGAGCAAAAAAGCGGATAACCAACAATGCTAAAACAGATATACCGGAAAAAGTTATCCATGCAAGTGTTATACCTGGTACTCAGAAGGTGTATGTAAAAACTTGGGGCTGTGCTCATAACAATTCAGACAGCGAATATATGGCTGGACAGTTGGCTGCATATGGTTATCAACTGACTGAAATTAAAGAAAACGCAGACTTGTGGCTGTTAAACAGTTGCACAGTGAAGAATCCATCTGAGGATACGTTCCGAAATGAAATTGAGAATGGTATGAATAAAGGAAAACATGTTGTTGTTGCTGGCTGTGTTCCACAAGGTGCGCCAAAAGCAGAATATTTAAGAGGCTTATCAATTATTGGCGTTCAGCAAATTGATCGGGTTGTGGAGGTAGTGGAAGAAACGCTTAAAGGACATAGCGTAAGATTGCTTCAAAATAAGAAAGAAGATGGGCGTAGAATGGCTGGAGCAAAATTAGCTTTGCCAAAAGTTAGAAAAAATCCTTTAATTGAAATAATACCAATAAACTCTGGATGTCTCAATCAATGTACATACTGTAAAACCAAACATGCTAGGGGAGATTTAGCAAGTTACGAGCCGGCGGAAATAGTCGAAAGAGCTAAACAGGCTTTTGAAGAAGGCTGTTGTGAAATCTGGCTTACATCTGAAGATACTGGTGCGTATGGAAGGGATATTGAGACTTCTTTGCCTGAACTACTTTGGCAATTGGTCGAGGTAATACCGGATAATTGTATGCTGCGGGTAGGCATGACAAACCCTCCTTATATTTTGGAACACTTGAACGAAATATCTAAAATTCTTCAGCATCCAAGAGTATATTCTTTCTTACATGTTCCTGTCCAGAGTGGTAGCGATTGTGTGCTAGGCGATATGAAACGAGAGTATTGCCGTAAAGACTTTGAGCGTGTAGTTGACTTTTTACGGGAAAAAGTGCCAGGAGTAACAATAGCAACAGATATTATTTGCGGATTTCCAACCGAAACAGAAGAAGACTTTGAGGAAACCATGACTCTTTGTGAAAAGTATAAGTTCCCTAGTTTATTTATTAATCAGTTTTTCCCACGTCCAGGCACGCCTGCAGCTAAAATGACAAGAATACCAGCGCATTTGGTAAAGCAGCGTACAAAGCGTCTAACAAATCTCTTTAATGGCTACCAACCTTATGCTGGCAGAGAAGGTTTCGTTTATAATGTTCTAGTTACTGAAACATCCCACGACAAACGTCATTTAGTAGCTCATAATAAATGCTATGAGCAAATATTATTGCCAATACGCAAAAATCTTTTAGGAACTGCGCTAAAGGTGCGAATAACTTCCACTACAAAATTTAGTATGCATGCGGAAATTCTCGATTCAGAAGATGAATGGACACGATGTTCGCAGCCTGTAAAAGTTTTGTCGAAATGTAACGACGGTATATTTTCCAGTTGTAGAACTTTTGATGTGATATTACAAAAATATCTCGGTTTGTCGTTAGTATTAGTACTTATTGCTTTTGTTTCACAATGGATATGGAGACATTTTAAGTTGTAGAGTAAAATAAAGTTTGTTTTTTTTAGCTTGGAAAAATTATAACGATAAATAAAAAAGTATAAGTGTGTATATGCAAAAAACAAATGAATATTTATTTAAATTTTTAAGAATTGGTTTTCTTTTTAATATAATTAACGGCAATATACACAATGTATTACACACTAATATACACACATATTATATTCTTAGACAAACTAATAAAAGTCTTCTGAAGGTTCTGTTCCAAAATAGCGATCACCAAAATTTCCAATACCTGGTATTACGTAAAACTTATCATTAATTTCAGGATCCAAAGCTGATGATACAATTTTAACCTGCAAAAATTAAATTTAAAATAAAAATTTACGTATACAAGAAACTGGTAAAATTTTCATGAATGACGAACTGTTCGTTTTTTATATGATTTTATGAACAATTAAATTTCATTTTTTATACAAAATTGCCAAGTATGAAAATGTTTCGATTTAAAAACTCTTAACTGTAAATAATAATAGATTAGTTAAATATTTTTCAAGCAGCAAAAAAGTACTATTCTTTTCGATAATTTAAAAATAAAACTAAAAATTATAAAATAAAAAAATTGATTTGTATTATTAAGATATAAATGATATATTATGTATGTATTTGAAATTTAAATTTGTATATTTACCTTTGGAAAAGCGTATGCTATACTGTGAACCCCAATTTCAGCCATTAATAATGATGCTAATATAATATTCTCCTCTTTAACGTCATGATCAAGTAAAACCCGTATAGCCATCATGGCAGCAGCACCTGTAGCAACTGTTGCGTCCATTAGAATAACTTTGTATTCCCGAATGTCTTTTGGTAGACGCAGATAATACAATTCAGGCTCCTCAGTCTCTTTATTAGTTTGTATGAGAATTTTACCGATACGAATATCTTTACAAACATCGCATATCGCCTGCTCCATGGTCTCTCCTGCTCTCAATATCGAGACACCACAAATTTTACGCGTAGCCATTCTTCTTCCACGATATAATACGCCTTGAGGTGTCTCCACTGTCATTTGTTTAAATGGAAATAAGCTGAGGGCATATTCAATAACCAAACGAATAAGTCTTTTAGAATAAAATATAAATTCATCTCGCGACGTATTTTTGCAGCGGATGAAAGTATGCAATCCTTTGATTTGTGGCGTGGCTGGTAAAAGATGCAGAGAGTCTGGCATAGGTTGATCATTGTAAGAATTTGCTAGTGCTTCCCTTAACTTAAAACCACGCTACAGACAAAAAATTATTTTAAATTATGGCCTCAAATTAGATGAATAGGCTTACTAATTGAAGCTGTGTATGAACATGTTGAACAATTAAGTGAATGGCAACTTTGTTTTCTCCGCCGCGTGGAACTATAATATCTGCATGAGCCATTGTCGGTGCAATATAATTTGAATAAGATGGCTTTACCATATTCAAATACTGTTTTAATACTCCGCTTAGATCACGACCTCGTTGAGATATATCTCTAAAAGAAAATATGCCATTAATGTTGGAAAATTATGTGTAAATTCAAATCATATAGATTTTACTTTTTATTACATTATTGTAGATTTATAAATTTTTTTTATATATGTTTTATAAATAAATTTGCCAAGTATGTACAAAAATAAGGCGCTGGTAACCAGACCATAAGCGCTCGTGTTATATAGTATAATGTTATTTACATAAAAAAGAAATTAAAATTATTTAAATTCGTTTAACATAAATAAAACAATATAATTATCTTTGTTTCAAATTTTACCTTTTTAGGCGCCTTGCAAGGCGTATATCTGGATCAGTATCAACAAAAATTTTCATGTCCAATAACTTTAAAATTTCTGGACTGTGAAATACCAAAATACCTTCAAATATTATAACATTAGCTCCATACATTGTTTTCTAAAAACAATAAATATAATTCAGTGGTTTTAAAATATTTAGAACTTTCAATAATCACCGTATTTATTTCACGTGAATGTGTAACGAAATTATACACTGGTACTTCGACTTTACGCCCTTCCTTAAGCTTCTTTAAAACTTCTAGCAACAAGTCCATATCGAAGGCATCTGGGTGATCAAAATTATATTCATTAATAAGAGCTTGTTCATGTTGTTTCTCATTAAGCACCTACAAAATTAACAAAATGAAAGGAAATAACTTAAAATAAATAAACATTTGAACAACACACTCTGTAAAAGCAATCCATTGAAAGCAAAGTGACCCATGGTACATCTAAAGATTCAATAATTTTTTGTGCCACTGTTGTTTTCCCAGAAGCACTTCCGCCGCAAATTCCTGCAACGAGTAATAAACCCTATTTGTTTTTTCTTTTATAATTTTCACATTAATATGCGGAAATCACCAATGACAAATGGTTCGACCTGTTGACCCGCGCAATTATACCATGGTGGCCGTCCTGCTGTATAAATAGTTCTATTATTAGATCGAATTACACATTCTGAAGGATTAGCTGTTGTGGTTTGATTATTCATAGAAGTAGTACGTTGTCGTCTACGTGGTACACCTGCTCGCGCTGGTGACTCTAAACATTGTGGTGTCCTGGCTGGAACAGTTGTTGGTGAGGCTGGACAACCAAAATATTCCGCACTTGCTATGTTTGGATCCACATAAAGCTGTTCTAATAAATCGCAACGGTCGTCACTAAAAAATATTTAAAAATGCAAGTGAAAGAAATATTTTATTTCAACTTTTATGTTTTAATTCATATCTTCAGAACTCATATGTAGTTCAATTAATATTTTATTTTGCACAATTTGATACATAACATATCAACCCCATTCTTTTGAATAATCCAATCAAATGTTGTGGTTATGGATTGCAAAATAGTATTAATAAAAAGACATGTATCTGCATCAAACTATTTGCATTTTGTTTTAATCTTAAAAAATTTAACGAAGGTGCATACACATGTACATATGTAGACTTATTCATTATAGGCAATTGCAAATATATCTACATATATTAAATCTGGTGAAATGTGCATTTATATACATATAATTATATATGCAACGAATTTACAAATGCATATGAACACATCTCAACGATATCTACTTAATCACAGATCCATATATGTACGTGCATGTGTGCAAATTCATTTACAATAATTGAGGACAATGTATTTTGGAATGCAAATCATTAGCTGCATACGTTCATCAGTAAATGTGTTTACTTTGTTTTTTTACCTATCGGAACTGGCAGAACTTGATGGGTTATAAAACTTTATTTGTTTGCTTTGAGAATTGGAAGTTGTCACAGACATTTTAAAGTACGCAATGGTTTTCGTAAAGTTATGGTTTTCTAATTTCAAGCTAAGTAGCACAAGGAACAACAAATCGTAATTCTGTATTCCTGCAGTATAATATCACCACCGAGCAACACAATACTGGGATGTCAAAATTCTCCAATTTGAATCAAATGCACCGAGTTCTACTACTCCGTTAAAGATCTGTGTCTATAATGTTATCTGATAACGGCTAATGAAATAAACACAGCAGCGGCTAGAAGCCGTTAGCTAAAATTAAGGCGAATTGCAAGAATTGCCTTTGTGATTGTCAAGGCGAATGTATACAAGATGATTCCGACTCTAAAACCATTGAAGCGAATTCAGTTTCTTTTTAATTGTCAAAAATGTTAAAGCAAAATTTTAATTTTGCTGAAATAAATTCGTACATTTTTATTTATAAGTGCAGAATTTGAGATTTATGAATTTTAATTTTTATATGGGCTAATTTTACACATTAAATTGTTAGTTCAAATAAATTTTGACAATTTGGAATCAGAGCATATTCATTTATATATAAGTATGTCATGATATGGAATATAACAGCTGCTGAACGAATTCTCTAATGCAAGGCATATTATACAGATTCGCCTTGGCTGATTGCAACAATTTTTATTGGCCACACTGAAAATTGTCGAGACGAATAAACGAAAAAAAGCGTATGTCAAAATAGCTTCGTTTTTAGACACCTAAAAATATTATAGATATATTTGTTTATAACAAATAGTATAATTTTGTTTGAAACATAGGTTGAGAAAAATAAATATAATGATTCTTTGTGGAAATGTTTTTATGGATGAATTAAATAGTACATTCTTCCTATGCTGTGTACTGTGCAAAAAGAAGTCTCGGCGTTATACTGATTTTACAAATCATGTAAAATCGAAGCATAGAGAAATCGACAAAAAGGAAGCCACACCACCAAAACATGCATCAAAGAAAATTAAGCATGAAGACGATAGTGACGACGGTGATGACGGCCATGACGAAAATGAAGAAACTAAACCAGAAATTGAAATCAAAGATGAAATGGATGTCGATGCATTAGAACAGTTTACAGATGATATAAAATATGATGTTCAAGAAATTGAAGTGAGTGACTGAAGTATTTTTCATTGAAATATATATAATATATATATATTTCTTAAATTTTAGCCTTTTATTGATCCCATACTGGCTATGGAGGAGAAAGATAGTGCTGATGCAACAGATTTTTTTGAAGTTCAAGATACAAATGTTAAGGATGAAGATTATATTGCTGATGAACCAGATAATGATGATTCTGATGATGACGATTACCGCGATGAAGATGATGATGATGCTGATTCCGATTTTGAAACAAACGAACTTCCTATTTCAACGGACAAAGTACGTTTTGTATAAACAGTTTAACAATATGTGTTTTTTATATTTAACTGAATTCTTTAGTTTACTCCGACTTTCTACCGCAAAAAACGATATGTGAATGAATTTATAGAACTCTATAAGAACCAACCAGTTTTGTGGAATATTAATGATCCCTTATTTGAAAATCAGAAAGCACAAAAAGAAGCTCAACAGGCTATAATAAATGGCATGCAAAAGTTTAATATATTCTTAAAACCAACCTCATTAAAGTCCGCAATAAACAGGATACACAAATATTGTTCTATCATAAAATCCGACTTAGATAATGGTGACAGTAAAAAGATTACATCTATTGCAAAAGGTTATTATGAGAAATGTGATT
Source organism: Thelaira solivaga (assembly GCA_947397855.1). Taxonomy (NCBI): domain Eukaryota; kingdom Metazoa; phylum Arthropoda; class Insecta; order Diptera; family Tachinidae; genus Thelaira; species Thelaira solivaga. The sequence goes on from OX377614.1 coordinate 1,255,066, forward strand.
TCCTTAAAGATCTGCTGGCAAGAAAAGAAACACCGGAAGCAGACAAACAAAATGTAAGTAAAATTTTATTAAACCAATTTAATTAAGTTTTAAAAATATTAATATTTTGCCAAAATTTAACAGAATATTAATATTATTTTTGATCTCTAATATTAACAAATATATATCGAGTTTAAATAATTTTTTTTAATTAATCAATTTATTTATATAGAAAAGATTAATTAAATATTTTGTTTGATTAAAACAACAACGATTAATCAATATAAATTGCATTAACAAGCAAAAATGTTTAAAGTACAAGAGTTATGGTAAGTGGTTATTTTATAAAGTGACAATATCATCCTTTAAAGGCCTACATACCGATAATTTCCTTTCTGCACTAAAAAGCTATATTTATCAATATTAAAAGCTCAAATTAAAATATTACACTTCAGAAGTTTTAATCGAATACATATTTTAATTAATTCAAATAAAATAAAATGCAATATGTTCGAATTATATCTTTTTAATAAAAGAAGTAATACCATGCCGTAATGATTTAATTGATTAATCGAATATTTATTTAGTTCGAGTTTTGTGATGATGACTTAAATCATCATTTTACACAATCTTGGGGATTTTCAAATAAATAAGAATTGGAAAATAATTAAGCTGATAAAAGAAAAACTATTATAGATAAATAAAAAAAAACTAAAGTATGACTTTAAGTCTTGGCGCAATTTGTGACTATTTATAAAGTTTAAACAGTAATATATACATACATATGTATGTAAAGAATTGTTGGCAGAAAAATATTTTATATATATGACGAAAGCTAAGAATAAAATGAGATTTGTAAAATAGTTTGTTAAAGTTTGGCAAAATACAATTTTATTTATTGAAAAGCATCTTAATTTTATTTCGCCCACTTTACATTAAAACGTATACATAATTTGAAGTGCAATGTTACGCTTTTTCCAATAATCTTAGTGATAAATGATTTGTTTAAGAAAATCGCGAAATTGCGCTGGAAAGTTGAAATGAATTTAGTAAAAATATTTTGAAATGTTCAAAAAAATTATAATTTCATTTTACCGATCCTTAATGTTTGTGGCAACAAGCAGTTTCTATAGTGAAAAATAATTGTTTTATTTTTTGTTTTCTTTATTTTCTTAAAACAAAAAAGTGTCCATTAACATTCAAGCAATGGGATGATAATACTTCTAATTTCATCGATACGTACGCAAGATTTTCAGTTCTCTACGATACAAAACATCCGTTATTTAATAGTATTGAAGAGAGGAATAATGCTTTGACCGAATTAAGCGAGACATTAATTAGACAACACAGCATAGACTTTAGCAAAGAAGACTTGTCTAATGCCATTGATCAATTGCAATCTTGGTATTACGATACAAAGCGGCGTAAGGGAAATCGTTACAAACTAACAAACAGTTGCGAAGATAGATATTTGAAAATGTGCAAATTCTTACCATCAAAACAATTGAAACTTAGGCAAAGGATGATTTGTAATTTGTGTAACAATCTATTTTATACAGAACATAATTTTAAACTACATCTATATAAAGTTCATCAAATAGGAGATCTTCCATTTGAATGTGATCAATGTGGCAAAAAGTTTGATTCAAAATTATATTTAAGGGTTCATGTACAACGTGTACATGTTGGAAAGCAATTCCCTTGTGAATATTGTGGTAGGAAATTTGCCATAATGCCAGAATTGAACGCTCATATTAAAATTCATACAGCTGAAAAACCTCACGTATGTGAGCAATGTGGCAAATCATTTCGGTTGAAGACTCAATTGGGCTATCATGTTACAGCAATACACACTAAGATTCGAGCTTTCAAATGTACAATGTGTCCAAAGGACTTTCTAAAAAAACGAGACCTCACCGACCATATTAAATCGCATTTGAATATACGTGACAAAATTTGCGAGACATGTGGAAAAGGATTTTCCAATTGTCATTCCCTCATACGTCATCGCCAAATACATTCGGAGGTGAAGAAATATGAATGCAAACTGTGCGATGCTAAATTTCATCAGTTTGTTGGTCTTAACGGTCATATGAAACGCACTCACAATATTGTCAAAAAAGATCCATAGTTCTTATTTGTAATTCAACTGTTATTGGATTTTTTTTTTTTTTTTTAGATAAATACGCATTTCAAATACAAATACCTCTGAAGAATAACATATTTACATATATAATTGAGAGAATTTTCTTATTCAGCAGTACAATTACAAAAAATTAATTAATGAATCTCTTAATTCATCCCATTAGTTTGTTGTCGTTTTTGAGTATTTTCCCTCTACATATGCACATATGTATATGTGTTTGTGTTATATTTTATCACTTCTTTCAAATTCTAATTATAAAATGAAAGAAAAAGAGTATTAGAAATATTAAGTTTGAACGCGATTAGCATTTTATTTAAATCTCTTGAAAAAGCAAAAAATATAAATAATTGTTTTATTTTTGTTGTTTTTATTTCTCGTTCAAACAAAATAGAAACCATTAACGCTCAAACAATGGGATGACAATACTTCTAAATTCATCGATGTTTATGCAAAATTTCCAATTTTATACGACGGAGAACATCCATTATACGGTAATTTTGAGGAGATACAAAAAACTCATCAAGATTTTATAAATGCCCTCTTAAATGAACATGAAATAGATATTAAAGAAAACTTATCGACTGCAATTGATCAATTGCATTGTTGGTACTATGATGCCAAGAATCGTAAAGGTAAACTAAATAAAGACGAAGAGGAATATTTTAAAAAATGCAACTTTTTGCCAGAGAAACGTTTGAAAATGAAATTCTATTGTCACATATGCAAGAAAAACTTTAACATGGAACACAATTTAAGGGGTCACCTCTTTAGGTTCCATCAGATAGGTGATTTACCCTTTCAATGTGAGCAATGTGGAAAAAGATTTGAAATCAAATCTACATTACAAACTCACATTCAAAGAATGCATGTCAGTAGAAAATTCCCTTGCGGCTTTTGCGGAAAACTGTTTGCAATAAAATCAGAACTAAAAGTTCACAACATGGTACATACAGCTGAAAAGCCACATGTCTGCGAACTGTGCGGTAAAGCGTTTAGAATTAAAACTCAATTGCGCTACCATGTTACAGCAATACATACAAAAATTAGAGCCTACAAGTGCACCATGTGTCCCAAGGATTTTCTTAAAAAGCGAGACTTAACTGATCATATTAAAACACATTTAAATATACGAGACAAGATATGTGAAACATGTGGCAAGGGGTTCTCCAATAGCCATTCGTTAATACGGCACCGCCAAATACATTCTGAAGTAAAACGATATGCGTGCAAATTATGTGATGCTAAATTTCACCAGTTTGTTGGTTTAAACGGTCATATGAAACGTACTCATAACATTGTAAGAAAAGACTCATAATTAAATCCTATTTCAATTTATATAGATACATATGTAATTATGTAATATTATAATAATTTATAAAATTGTATGAAAATAAAAAAAACATAATAAAATAGTAAAATACGTATGTTATTGGATAAATAAAGTGTGGCTACGAGGGAAAATACAACATCATCAACTTACAAAAAGTTTAATTTCCAAAATTTGGAATATTCAGACAATACATATTTGTAATTAACAGAATTAGTTTGTAATTAATGAAATCATGTCATATTTTAATTTCAATAATGCAAATAAAAGTGGGCTAAATAGTCATATGCTTCATAAAAAAACTATTACTCGTAAAAATTAATGTTCCATAAATTTAAAATTTTTATAACTTTTGTAAGAATTATTTAATTAAATTTATTTGCTGGTGAGTGTACATATTTTGATGCTTATAAGTATGTATGTATGTATTTTAGAGTAGTTTGCAGTTTACGAAACTGTACTCCCCTAGAAAAAAAAAATGGATTTAGAAATTTGAAATAAATTGTCTGTTAAATCATATCAACATATCAAGGACATTTAGTTCAAACATGACAATTTCAGCAATTAAGATCATAAAAGCTTTAAGATTTTAGTTTATCGACTTCATAATGACTAAAATTATAAACCAAAATGTGCATAGTTTGTGCTAAAACAAACAGTTCTTAAAAAAGAAAATACTATAGACAACACAACAATGTTGATTTCAGAGATAAATCCAAAAAAGGTCTTCAAAACTTTTCTTCAAGAAATACTTTCTTGAGCTTGATTGGAATACTTATCAATAAATTTTTTAAATTTCTTCAAAGTACACAAAAAAGTAAAGAGAGAAACATTATACATAAATATATATTTAAGTGTGGAAACTTATGAGCACTATTAATGTATGTATGTATGTACGTGTGTATAATTTATTTTAATTTTAAATCGGTTTTAGTTTAACAAAGCCCGTTTTAATAATTGTTTGTTTTTTATTTCGTTACAATAAAACAGAAACCACTCACTCTTGACCAATGGGACAGTACTACGTGCAAATTTATTGAAACTTTAGCAAAATTTCCGTTACTATTTGATAAGAAGCATGAATTATATGGCAAATTAGAGGAAAAGCAAAATGCCATAATTAATATAAAAAACACATTGAAAAGTGAAGAAAACATTGAGTTTAATGAAGAAATGATATCGAATGCCGTAGACCAATTAAAAGGTTGGTATTATAAAATAAAACGTCGAAAGAGTAAACTAACAAAATCTCAGGATAAATATATGAAATTATGCAAATTTATTCCGGAAAAGAAAATAAAGGAGAAAATTTTATGTAGCATTTGTGAGAAGGTCTTTTACACTGAGCATAATTTAAAATATCATTTAACAAAAGACCACAAAGTTGGAGATTTTTCATTCGAGTGCAATCTATGTGGAAAGAAACTTGTTTCGAAAACAGCTTTACAATATCATAATCTAAGAGTTCATGCTGAAAAGAAATATCCATGTGAGTTTTGTGGAAAGTTATATGCTATACCGGCAGAACTAAAGGTGCATACACGTGTGCATACAGCTGAGAAACCGCATGTATGTGAATTATGTGGCAAATGTTTTAGACTAAGAAATCTTTTGGGTCTTCATGTTACACGCATGCACACCAAAATACGTGCATTCAAATGCACAATGTGTCCCAAAGATTTTCTTCAAAATACTGATCTGAGGGATCATATGAAAACACATTTAAATATACGCGACAAAATATGCGAAACTTGTGGTAAAGGTTTCACAAATTGTCATTCTTTGATACGGCATCGTCAAATACACTCAGAGGTAAAGAAATTTGCCTGTAAACTTTGCGACGCAAAATTCCATCAATTTGTAGGACTTAATGGTCATATGAAACGAACACATAACATAGTAAAAAAAGATTAGTATAACAATCTCATATACAAATTACAAATTCATGCATACATAAATAATTATGTGTTCCATTTTCAAAAATATATGTAGACATTATTAAATTAAAATTCAAAATGGTATACCTAGAAAACATAAATACTTAATAACAAATAAGTTTCTCAAACGTGTATAAATGTTGTTCATCATTTTCATGAATAAAGTTTATAATAATCCTGATAAACAGTTTTTATATTATGTTTTTCATTCTAATTTTAAATTGTAGGTGACAATACATGCTACATATGTACATACATACATAAATAATATATGCAAGCAATTTTTAATAAAATTTTATAAATTTATTGTATTAAGTCAAAAAATAGGTAAATTCTTGTTAAAAAAAATGTTTCTCATTTACTACAAGACGGTCGTAATTCAAAAAATTTTGACCACAGTACGGGTATTTCGTACCTACATATAATGTTTAAAAAATCAATAAATGCCTTGACTGAATTTCTTTTCAGAAATTAATTTTATGTGACCTTTTTCTTTTATAATTGACATTGTTGGTTTTTAAGCTCAAAAAATTAAGAGTTTCTCTTTTTGAAGTTGGTTGTTTGAATACTTGTAATACCGTGTCTGTAAACTCAATTTTTTGTATTAAGACGTTGTTGCAGCAAATGCCCAGTTTATAACTTATTTTAATATCAAAAGCTTTTTCACTTTGTATAAGGACGAGCTTTTGTAAAACTTTCACTGTCTAGGATATTAATATTTTTATTTTTTTATTTTCTTGTTTATAAAAAAAGAAAAATTTGTGTCTCACTCATATTTGTTTTCTTTTTATCATTGCAATAAAACAGAAACCACTCAAACTTGACCAATGGGACGATTGTACGTGCAGGTTTATTGAGATTTATGCTAAGTTTCCATTACTGTACAATGGAGAACATCCGTTATATGGCAAATACGAGGAAAAGCAAAGAGCTATTTCAGATATCAATAGCACTCTGCTAAGCCAGCACAACTTAAATTTTGATGAACAAAAGCTGTACGACGCTATTGAACAATTGCATTCTTGGTATTATGCAACTAAACGTTTAAAGCACAAGTCTAATCTAACCAAATTTGAGAGTGACTATTTAGAATTGTGCAAGTTTTTACCGGAAAAACAGCTAAGAGTAAAGAATGTTTGCAATATTTGTAACAAACATTTTCGTACAGAACACAATTTTAAATATCATTTAGCTCAAGAACATCAACTCGGAGATTACTCTTTTCAATGTAGTCATTGCGGAAATAAACTTATATCAAAATCTGCCTTACAACGGCACATTCAAAGAGTTCACTCTGAAAAAAAATATCCATGTGAGTTTTGTGGGAAATCATTTGCTATCCCTGCGGAACTGAGAACACATAAATTTGTACACACGGCTGAGAAACCGCATGTCTGTGAATTATGTGGCAAAGGTTTTAGATTACGAAATTATTTGAGTGTTCATGTTTTACGCATTCATACAAAGATACGAGCGTTCAAATGTACTATGTGTCCCAAAGATTTCCTCAAAAATTGGGAACTTAAGGATCATATGAAATCACATTTAAATATACGTGATAAGATATGCAAAACTTGTGGTAAAGGTTTCACAAACTGTAATTCTTTGATACGTCATCGTCAGATACACTCGGAGGTAAAGAAATTTGCCTGTAAACTTTGCGATGCAAAATTCCATCAATTTGTAGGACTTAATGGCCATATGAAACGAACACATAATATAATAAAAAAAGATTAGTAATACATCCTTATATGTATGTACATACATGCACATGTTTGTAAGTATAGACGTAATAACAAATGTATGTAAATGTTCATCAATTTAATAAATAAAGATTATAATAATTAATACCTACTGACCGGAATTATCATTCGAAAACGCATTTAAATATGCCCGACGAAATTTGTAAAACCTGTTGCAAAGGTTTCAAAATTTATCATTTTAATTGACACCAAATGCACTCGGAGGTGAAGACATTTTAATATAAACTTTGTAAAGCAACACTTCATCAATTTGTAGGACTTACTGCTCATATTAAACTAAGACTACATTCAGCTTAAGAAGGCCATAACAATTAAAATTAAACAAATATTGGATAGATAATTATAATTTTGTATGTAGTGCGTGCTTCGCAGGATGTGCGGTTTTGATAAAGGATTCTGAACTGCACATAAACTATTAGTTTGTGACAAACAAACAAAACATATTCATCACAGAATATTTATATATGTGTGGAATATTTAGTGGCAAAACTTATTAAAATCACTGCAATACATACTACCCAGCAAATTAAACTTCTCCGAATGTATTAAAATACAATTGAGTTTTCTTAATAAATTTCACAACAGACAAATTTTTTATCTACATTTTCTTTACGTACTTATTTACATGACACGACTTCACTGTACCTTGTCAAACACCTTGTATTTTTTTTTTTTTAACATCAGCTGTTAGGCAACTGTACCACTAATTGGACACGACATTTCATCAATGTATTGGCACAGATAGACGACGATTGTTTTTAAATTTTAGTGAAAAGCTCAAAAATATTTTTCATTTTCACTAAAGCAGTGAAATAACAATAGTGCATAATGCGAACTTTTTTAATTAGGTTAGGTACATCCATAACTCGTGAACAGCGTCATAATTGGCGAAGTTTTGGAAGGCAGTCTTGCTGTTTTAGTAACAAAGTTGGGAGAAAAACATTGACTTTAAATCATAATTCGGTGTCCTGGGGGTTAAGCAGAACTTACTGTTCTTTGGTTAGTGCGAAATTAGAAGGTGAAAAGCCCCATTGCAATATTGGAACTATTGGTCATGTTGACCATGGGAAAACAACATTAACTGCTGCCATAACAAAAGTTCTATCTAAAAAGGGCTTTAGCGATTTCATTTCGTATGAACAGATTGATAGGGCACCTGAAGAAAAAGCAAGGGGCATTACAATAAACGCTTCTCACATCGGTTATGCTACATCAAAAAGAACTTATGCTCACACAGATTGTCCTGGACATGCTGATTATATTAAGGTATTTATAAATAATAACAGTAGATGTAATATGTAAAGCTTTAGCAATGTGCATAATTTTTTTTAGAACATGATATCTGGCGCATCGCAAATGGACGGAGCAATACTGGTAGTTGCAGCAACAGACGGCCAAATGCCTCAAACGAGAGAACATCTTTTGCTAGCGAAACAAGTTGGTATACAAAAAATCATAGTTTTCATTAATAAGGCCGAATTGGTGGATGAAGACGTTTTGGAATTGGTAGAAATCGAAATGCGTGAAATGCTGACAGATTATGGATTTGATGGAATAAATAGTCCCTTTATATGTGGGTCTGCTTTGTTGGCTTTGCGTGATGATAAATCACCATTTGGCGTGCCGTCAATTGAAAAACTTATAGACAGCATTGACTCATATTTACCAACACCAAAACGTGATATAAATTCCCCTTTTATAATGCCAATTGATAATGTTTTCACGGTACCAGGACGGGGTACAGTTGTGGTTGGCACTCTAAAACAAGGTACAATTGCAAAAAATACTGAATGTGATTTATTGGGATTCAATCAGAAAATAAAAACCTCCATTAGTGATATACATATATTTCATAACAGTGTATTAAAGGTAAGTTTATTAAATATTTATTTGTTTTTAAATTTAGTTTCGGGATCGAAAGTTCGATTCCTGCTGCATAAAGAACCTTTTAGTCGCGATATATATTAAAATAAAGAAGATATAACGATTTTTAAAGGCAGTAGCTGGTGAAAATGTTGGGATTTTACTACGTAACGTTAAAATATCAAGTGTACAGCGTGGCATGCTGCTGTGTGCGAGGGGATCGGAAAATATATCAAACCATTTTATTGGATCCATGTATTTACTATCAACTTCAGAAGGTGGACGCTTCAAACCTATGCTATCAAAATATATACAACAGTTATTTAGCGCTACTTGGAATATACCAGCGCGTATAGACATGAGTAAAAATTATAAGGAAATAAAAGAAATAAAAAATACTAAAAATACTACTAATTTCTTTCAGTTCCCGCTAATTCTATGTTAATGCCTGGAGAGCACGCAAATATTCGCATTATCCTCTTACGCAAAATGGTCATGACCAGTGGACAACCATTTACAATACGGGAAAATAATGCGACTGTTGTTGCTACAGGAATGATTTTAGAACGCAAGCCCTCTGTTGAAATACCAAAAAATTATTTATCTAAAGCAGTTATTGATTGTGAATAAATTATAGATAAAATAAATTTTTTGTATTATTATTTTTTAGACGGCGACATATTAAATTAAAAAATTTAATCTTTATTCGTGCTTAATTCCAATTTCTGTTGGTGTGCAAAATTTAAAAAAAAAAAATCTATTGAAGATTCAGAATATCGTCTGAAGTAAACAATGTTTTGAAATTTTCCATGCGAATATGATGGAAAGTAATGCATTTGGCACATCAACATAAATTGGAATTAAGCACGAATAAAGATTAAATTTTATAATTTTTTATATTGATTTATTGTACAAGTTTTGAAAAAAAAAACTCAATAAAATTAAACCTCAATATGAAAAATATTCAGCCATCTTCCAACTAAAAAGCAATGTTTGGAAATATAATTCCTACGAAAATTAAATACTCGGCTTTTTTGCTGTTATCAAAATAACCATCGTATAATTATATTTTTTTTAGTAAAGTAAAGCAAAATTAAATGATTTGGACAATTGCTCAATAGTTTGCACAAGAACTATTTTTTTAAGATTTTGTATTTGTGAATTTTATAATTAGATTTTTCCCTTTGTTTGAATTCATGTACCTCACGTATTTTATTAAAACTATTCTTTATGAGATTTTTTTAAAGAAAACTAATTAAAATCGAAATTGTAGGAAAAAGGCATACATACAGTGTGAGTTAGATTCAATAATTTTCCTTTAAAATAAAGTTATCTTCTGCATTAAATGGTGTATTGTTACAAAACCAAAAATTAAAATAATTTAAATTAACTGTTTTATTAAATAATGTTGCTATTTTAATATTTATAAAGAAAAGGAAATAATTACAAAATTCATGTATGCATATAAATGAAATAAAATAATATATTTTAATGTTACTTGTATGAATATAAACATGTAATACATATCGTACACATATGTATATGGAGTAGCTGATGTACATACATATGCATATACGTAGTAAGTACAATTTGATTTAATTCGTAGTATATAATTTTGCAACATTTAAAAAAACAACAACACACATAAAATTTAACTCCAAATGTGTTTAATTTTTAATAATTTTTGGATAAGCTTAATAGTTGAGTCAACGTAATAAATACGGACATTTCATAATATATGTTGAAATGACCAAAATATCAATATTCCCTACGCAAGGTTACGAAACGAATCAATATTTCGTTAAAATTTTTAATTGTAAAAATAAATATGTCAAGTAAAAGTAGCTCATACATAATTTTACATTATTGAGGCAAGTCTAAGAATATGGGAATAAAATTAAGAATTTTTATTTATAATAATTGCAATAGATACGAGAGTTTACATATTACTAAATTAACTAAATAAACTAAACTCAGTATTGTTTGTTTCACATATTCACATTTTAAGCAGGTATACAAGTTTTTTTAAAGGCAACAAGATTTTTAATATATGTATGTATGTACGCAAATGCATAAGGACACACATACATACATCTAATATATTATATTAATTTATTTGTTTTCATTTTGAGTTTAACTCAAATAAGTTTAATACTTTTTTTTTCAAATTAATATTGGAAGATCCTATTAAGAATACTAGGTGTAATGATTTTGTTTCTCTACTTTAAATAATATGTTCTAAAAAAGGCATATAACAATTATTAGGTGGCATAAGGAATGTACACATTTTTCTTTAAAGAATTAATTTTTTTTTTCTTAAATTTTTTGTAGTAAATCATCTAGTTCCAAATGCTTTGGTATTTCAATATCTTCTAGTTTTATATCGCTGTATTTAAAAACTACTTTAAATGGATTAATAAACGTTTGATCCATTGTAAATTCATCATTTTTAACCTGAAAAAATTTTTTTTTTAATTATATAATTTTTACATATAAATAAAGTTTTACCATTGGACGAGCATTTAGTTTTTCTGTTAATTTTTCAAGGAATGTATTCGTAATCTCTCCTTCATAATCGTCCAGTTTATATGACTTCATAATCTAATGAACAGAAAATTATAAAATTTTAAATAATAATTGACATTTTTGTCTTACACGTTAATTTGCATACCTTTAGTACTTGAGCGGTATTCAACTTTGTGCACAAGTCGCAAATACTTTGAACATCTTTTTCACTTTTGCGTGATTGCAATAATTGTGAAACTTGATTTAAAGGTGCTAAAGGTTCTAACACATCGTTGGACTATTAAAAACAAAAATAAAAAAAATGTAGGATTAAAAAATATATAAAATACATGCAGAAGATGCTTACCATTTTTTTATCTTTAACCCATTCCTCAATGTGACCTAAATTGTAGCGTATTATCATACCAGTTTCCCACATGCATTTGTCTCCTCTTAACATCAAGCAATTCATAGCTATAGCACATATAAAGTACATAAGCTGAGTAAATATTTGCTCAGAGTAACAACGATCTAAGCCAAAATGTAAGAATTGTTTGAAAAAGTGCTCCAACTGGCTTATCAACTGTTTCCATGCAGCTATTTTGCCATGCTCCGGTGAAGATGAATTATCAAAAGATGCAGCACGGTGTATGCGTGTACCACCGGTATTTTTTTGATGTGCTCTTTGAATTTCGTCATTATCTAAAATGGCCTCCACAATATGACCTTCGAGAAGGTCTTCAATTTGTTTCACCAACGCCTCGTACTGTTTAATTATAATCTCTAATATAACACGCCGATATTCGTATAAGTTAAAATTTTGCAATTGTTGTTGAATTTGTTTTTCGGTATTGTATTTTACATACTCCTCAACGTCCCCGTACTGTTTTAGCAAATTCAGAAATCTATATACACAGATAACAAACATAAAAATAGTGTAGGGATTCGTTAGATACCTGACATTCAATAAAATAAGCAAACTTACGTTATAGAATTAACCAACCATAAAATACGATATTCGGTCACACTAGGATTACGATTAATCTTTTTGATTTGTTTCACAAATTTAGTTAACAATTCTCTAACATCTTCATCAGCATTAATGAGGTCAGTATAACTATGAGAAAAATAATTAATACATAGAAATATTTTTCACTCTTCATTTTGACTTTCATATTATTATTATGATTACCATTACATCATAATTGTTACTTTTATTTTCATTATTATTATTTATTATTTTTATCGTACATACCGTATACACATAAAAAGTACATATGCTGGAAATCCAGGCAGTAATCCAATAGCTACACGAGTTTTCATATCGATAACTAAGCGATGGAATATTTTATCCAGATCCTCACTGTGAAATTTCATTAAACCTTTAAAAAAAAAAAGGCAAAACACAAAACAAAATGATATATATAGTTTGTAATACATAATATGCAGACAGAGAGATTAGTTAAATGGGATATGTTGTCAGTGATGTGTGTATATAAATATGAAAGGAATTAAGAGCTGTTCAGCTAAATGCGAACAAAAGCTTCGTTCACAACAAATTTTTGTTTTCAATAGGCCTTAAGTATGCTTTAGCTTACCTTTATAAGTTTTAGATTTTTGTTTTCCGACTGCAACTTTTGAGCTTTGATTTACAGTTGCACTTGTAACATTATTGGTACCACTAGCATGACTTTCTACTATGCCTTGCTCTTTCAATTGTAATGTTAGCTTATCACTGCGTTGTTTTAAAGAATCATACTTTTTAAGACACACATTTAACTCTTCCTGAACCTGTGAGTATTGGAATAAAGTCTTTTTGAGTTCATATTTCAAATAGCGATTAGTCTGTTGCAAAGCGTCTTGATCTTTTGTGTCGATATTAAGCTCATCAAGACCATTGTTTAAAACTTCTTGCAAATGATTGTTTTCTTTACGCAATTCATCCAGTTGCCTGCTTAATTCAGCAAAGTGTGCATTGTTTTCCTCTGTGAGTGCTTTTAATTCACATTCCAATTGCTTATTGACTAACTTCTGGGCTTGATAGGCATCGTTGAGCTCATTGTCTTGTATACTGCTATGATCGGAATTTCGAAGAGTCAGGCTTTCATTTCCTAATGATTTCAGCGATTGTGTGTGCTGTTGCAACACAGATTTCAATTGTATGCATTCATCTCTACGTCTTCTAAGCTCTTCTTGTAGAGCATTATGTTGAGCCTCCAATTCTTGCATTTCAGTTCCATTGCGTATACTTTGCCTGAGTAAGTTGTAATCGTGACGAAGTTTCTCATTCTCCACCTCCAGTTCCGAAACTCTAAGTGAATCTTCCGTTGGTCGATGATGCCTTACAGCCTTATCCAATCTTGTTCTAAGCATCCTATTATGCTTTGTTGCTTCCTCTAGCAAGTTGCGCAACTTGATAACAATTACGGTATTGTCATTTCGGGGAGTTGAAGTTACTTCTAGGCTACGGAATGAATCTGGAGAAGTGCGACTATTGTCAAATAAGTTTAGTGAACAGTTGAATTTATGTTCCAGAGTATTTTTAGCAGTGCCATACCCAACATCGTCTTCATAATGACTGGATGTATTGCTAGTAGAGCGCTGATGTAGAAATGATGGAAATTCTCCACCACCCAATTGGCGTGTTATACGTTTAATTTCTTCTTTTAAATGATAGTTTTCATTTTCAATTATTTCCTTGTCCATCAACGTTTTTTGATATGCATCATGAATTTCTTTCGTCTCACCTTCAGACATTAGGCGTTCTCTTTGTGTAACGGCATTTGTCTTTTCAAATTGCTCCTGTTCAACTTTCTCGTCTATACATTCAATTTGTTTACGTAAGTCACTATTTTCGGAAGCCAATATTTTATTTTGTTTATTAACATTTTCTAAATCTTCCAACAATTGCATTTTTTCATCCCTCTCCACTTCCAGTTCTTTAATTAAGGCCGATAGTTCATAATTTTTACTCTCTAATGCAAGTTTCATATTCTTTACATCATTCTCAAGATTCTTCGTCTTTTTAATGTCAAGTTTCATTTTGAGAACTGAAATTTCACTATTTTTGTGTTTAAGAATTCCATTCTCTTTATTTAAGTCATCAATGCGCTGTTGCATTGAAATAATTTTATTCTCCAAACCTTTATACATGTTTTGTATGTGGGTTATTGTTTTGGCTTCTGCCTTGAGCCGTTTAAATTGGCGTTTCGCTAAAAATCTTCGTACTGCTGATTGGCATATTGTAATATGATGTAGACGTTTATTGTATTCCCGTCTTGCTAAGTAACCACGTACAAAACGCTGAATTTGTGTAGCACGATAATGATCCATTGCTTCTTGGAAACGTTTTCGCGCCAACATGCCTCGCGCGTATTGTTGTATCCCACAAATTGAGCGCCTAAGGTGAACATATCGTCTTCTACATAACCAGCCACGTGCATATTTTGATATAATAACTGCTGCACGTTGTTCTCTTAAAACTTGTGCTCTTTGGCGTGCCATATAACCTCGAACAAAACGCTGTAAGCCTAAAGCCGTGTGTCGCAAACGGAGAAATCTTTTACGCCAAATAAATCGACGTACAACGCTTTGTATTATGGTAGTGTATTTCTTTCTTAAATTAGCACGAATTTGTTCCAAATATGCAACCTGACCAGCCCGAAAAAATATTTGGGTATTTCCAAAACGAAATTTATCTTCATCGGGAATCCATTTTGATACAATATTGCGACACGACTGTTTCAAATCATGTTTATTAATTAAACCACGATGACACAGCAATTGGTAACGCATATAGAATTCAAGATACATCCACCGAGATGGAAATCCTGCTGCGGAAATTCGTACCGTTTCCAAAACACCACAAGCACGCAATTGTTGTACAATCTTAGGGGCATCCCATTTAAAAGGCATTTTAGCTTCATTCGGCTAAAATTTATAAAAATGTATTCAGTTACATTATTTATCATATCAAATAGAATTAATACCTTTATGCAACGGATGTAATGTGGTGTAGTTGAGTGCAATGTTTTGATTAAAGACGTTAAACTATCACGGAATTGCGATCCCACTGAACGTCGATGTTGTTTTGAAGGTGCAACCTATAAAATAGAAATATTATTATAATTATGATGTGGTTACTTAGAGAGGAAAAAAGCATGCAGTACATATTAATTTTTTACCCAAAATTTAATCACCCAACTCTTATGTAAAATGTATAAAATACCAAGTTAATATATTAAGTTATAGAAAAAGGATTCAAACCAACAATTAGAAAATAGTCTGTTTTCTTAAAGCTCGTAATAAAGTTGGAAAACGTATTTAAAAGCTTGAACTTAAATGCAAAACAAAATTTTTAGTTAATAACAAACAATAATGGATTTCTAAAATTAATTTTTACTCTATTCACATATGGCGCTTTTTTATGCGAAAGTTTTAAATTTTGAAATCTTTAAATGAAATAAAAAAGTTGTTCTTAATTTTCAAAAAAAAATTGTTGATAAACGTGATGTAATAATAATTTTTTCATTGAGATCTTAAGCTTGAATAATATTTATTTACTAATAATAAATTTATAAGATCGAATAATTTACTAAAACTGAAATAAAAGTTTTTAAAATACGAATACCAAGTCTATATCAACTGACAAATTTACATATCAAGCTTTATATGGGTATTAAACATGTTTCTCTCATTATAATTCCGTATACATACATTTATATAGAATTATTTTATTTTATACAAAAAAATGGTCTCTTGGCAGTTAGTGAAAATAATTATGTAACCCAACCTATTTAAACTAAAGTTTTCCAGACATAGTAATTCTTTTATCCATGCATAGTTGAATTTGACTCCTTTTTTAGATTACGAATGTAGTTATTAATGTTAACGGTTTTTGCTATTTTAAATTTTGATATATATCATATCTATATACAAGTATAACGTGTTTATTAAGTGTCATAGTTAGAATATTCTTCGTATACTGTAACATTTAAAATATAGAATCTTTATGTAAAAGCATTGCAGCGAATGAGCAATTTTAGTATATAAATATGTATATAGTGTATATTCAAATGCAAAAAAAAAAAATATTTTATTATATACATATGCAGAAGAAAACAAAGAAATAAAAATTTCAACTAACTCGTTGTCGTGTCTCTCGAGCCACTGTGGTAGCCTATGCAAAAAAGAAGCAAATATACATGTATAATTAATTAAAATAAAACTTTTTGTACTGTACATAATACTTATGTATATATGAATAGTATATTAATATATACATTTCTGAATTATTTTTTAATGTTCATCACATTCAGATACGTTTTTAAAAATGTAATTATACTTTATAATTTTAATAAAAAACAGTAATATACAAAAAAAATAAATATTTAATAAATGTACCTGTTTTCTCGAAGCACTTATAACAACTCGACCTCCCAGCGTTTGTGTTTTAGCAGCATCAGCACTTAGAGTATCAATTTCTTCCATTTCCATTAATTGTTTGCATAATGACATTTTCGATTGACGTAAAACATTGACCAATTCCTTAGAAACAGTGTCACGATTCTTTTCTAAAAATCCATTTACATCATACTCCACCGTATCAGAGAAATGTTTTATAAAAAAACCTCAAAAAAGCATTAAGCTGTGATGAATAATATTTAGTGCATGAAATATAAAATGGCTCACTTGTGTTTCCAAAACGGGGTTTTTCAAACTGGGGAAACTTTGTACACTTTTCTACAAGTTTACGAGCCCAACTTTCATCTGACCCTCTAGGCATCTATTGGATTAATGATGTTATTTACCGAACTTGATAATATGATTAACTTACTCTACACTCTTCATCTAGTAAATCCAAAACTCCCAATTTAGATTCAATCAAATCTATACAAGGTTGATTATCATAAAAGTCTATCATTGTCCAGGAGATGCCTTCTTTAAGATACTCTTCTTGCTCAAGTTTAAAAACATGTTGATTAAATTGTTGTTGAAGTTTTTCATTAGCGTAATTGATGCAAAACTGTTCAAATGAATTGATTTCAAACGTTTCAAAACCATAAATATCTAAAACGCCAATAAAACAACTGTGTTTGCGATCATTATTTAGTCCCTTATTAAGGACGCTAACAATATACTGAAAAAGTTTAGCATAAATGTGTTTAGCTAAGGCATCTCTGGTAGCCATTGCTGTTTCTAAACTGTTTGGTATTAAAACCATTTCATTTACAGATTCAATTTGTCGAGTTTTAAGCCATTTCCTTAGTTCATCTGAATTAACTTTTAATAATTCTCCCAAAACGCGCAAATGCAGATCATCTTGCTAAAATCGATTAAATATAGTTTTTATAAGCTTTAAACACATGTGCATACATACAATTGAAAAACAACATTAATTTTCAAATTCTAATAATTTCATTCAGTTTCCTTTTTAATTCTTAAATACATTAATTTCTGTATCAGTTGTATGTAGTATATTGAAAATCCTGTCTTATGTTTGTCTATATATGAATGCATATTAAACTTAGTGAGGGGCTAGTAGATAGTAAGTAACTTGGGAAAATATTAAATTAAAATTGAAATGTATTTTACATTGATTTTTTAAGCTGCAAATTAATAATAAAAATATCATAAAAATTGTTTTTCTCTCACAAATACTCACGTTAATTTGACAATTATCGGGATCAATTTCTTCAGAATTATTTTTATATTTTTTAGATAATTTCACATTTCCCAAATGAAGAATACCAGCTAAAATATTTAAGATATCTGAAACCTAATAAAAGTTATTTAGCTAAGGCTGTAAATAATTATTTTTTGGCTCAAGCACAACTTACTTGTCTTGAATCGAATCCCAGAATATACATCGCCTTAATTGTCTCTTTAAATTTTTTCTCGTCAGAAACCTTATCGATATCAGGTGATTTGCCCATATTTAAATACTCGAACTTGTTTTGATGGTCTATAATAAAAATAAAATAAAATATATTTTTCCAATTATGTGTACCAGAAAGTAGATACATTTTAAACTTTTTTCTAGATAGTATTTAGCAATTCAAATTGGCGGCAATTTTAAAATGGCAATACATACACAATTCCATTTTCATTCCAATTTCAATAATATTAGAAGAAAATACAATTACAATAATATAACTAACAAATTTCTAAAATCGAATTATAATTATAAAAAAAAAATTATTTGCTCCAAAATAAAAAACAAATTTAAGTTAAGCTCATACAAAAAAAAATTGTTTAATTCTTTGTCGCCGCATTATTTGCAAATATTGGCCATGACTAGCATTTAACTCGCTAATTCGTCAGCGAAGTACCATACTGTCGCTAATATATATAATTTAAGTGAGTGAAGACAAATCTGCCGAGTTAAATAAGTTTTAATGTAACTGTTACGTTTTTTAATATTTGTAAATATCTTTTTAGTATTAAATATGTAGTATGTAAATATGTTTTTAGTATTTATGACATATTTATAAATATATTTAGGAGAAATATAAGTGCATGGGTACAAATATGCATAAATACGTTGACTTCTTACAAAAATAACACATATAATTTTAAAGGGCAGGTGGCCTAGATTTATAATCTAAAGCCTAAATACTCAGAAGTTACTTTGAACTATTTTTAAATTTTTTTTGAAATTTCCATACACCCTAGTACTTTTGCCAAGGATTTTGGCAGTTCCTATTTTGCATCATAAAATAAAAACTATGAAATTATCCGAAAATGTTAAAACATTTCCAGAAAGTTTAGAACCTACAGATTAAATTGATTTTGGTAATTTTCATGTGCAAAATCAGGAATGGTACTTCGTTAAAGTGGGGAATGGTAAAAATACCTCAAAGCAACAGCTCTTGGGTATATGGAAATTTCAAAAATGTATTAATAATAGTCCAAAGTAACTTCTGAGTATTTGGGCGGTAGATTACAAATCTAGACAGTCTCCCCTTTAAAATGATATGTGTCCCATCCCACAATTTTTATAGGCTCGTTGGGAAGTTGCTAAAATTACATAGAGCAACAGCACTGGGATGTTTGGGCTGGGCGATAATGATAAGTCAGTCAGTAATGTTATTCTTTTATATGTATAGATTTTTAAATTTATTCATGTACCTAAAATCAATTGAGGATGATCTTCTCTAGCGGAACAAAGTTGATAAAATATATGATAATTTCGTTCATCTGTAGCCTGGAATACAACTCGAGATTTTTCTAAAAGATACGTATGCATTGTGGCACCAGTCAAATTCATAACGCTCATATTGTTTTTAAATAATAATTTTGTGAATTTTCCGAATCGTGAACTATTATCATTTCTAGTAGTTTTTGCATTACCAAATGCCTCCATAATTGGTGAAGACTCTAATACTTTGCGTTCAACTTGCGTCTCCGATACTGAACCACCCACAGCGGCAAAATAACGCATTGCATGCTTAGCTGATACAGTCTTTCCAGCTCCGGATTCACCACTTACAATAATACTTAAATTACATTTTTCTCTTTCTAGCTTCGTGTAGGCATCTTCTGACAATGCAAATATATGTGGTTCCAATTCTCCAATAGACCTTCCACGATATGCGCTAATAATACTGGGACCATATAAGGGCAAGTCGTCATATGGATTTATAGCAACCAACACTATTCCACAATATGTGTATATAGTTTGACGCTCGCAAAAGCGTACTTTTAAGTTATGCAATACCGCTGGCTCATGTAAATACGACAGCGATGTCAAATCATTTTGACCAATTAAAATAGATGGATTTCGAAGCGGTGGCAAATTGTTGCCATTTTCTTTAATTTTAATTTCAACCTCATGTCCATCTTCTAACTGAAGCTTTAAAGTTTTACTGCCCTTTCGATAATTTTCGTTGAGAGTAGCACTTTCCCATACTGTGTTAACATTTGGTAGCCAAACTTTAGATCCCTAAGAAAAAATTATTATTTTGTAATAAAGAGGAATTGTAATTATACATTTACTCAATTCTGCTGTTAGTATTTAATATTTCAAATCAAATTTCAATAATACAAAAATAATTTTTTTTATAAATTTTTTCATACTCATGACTAGTTTTTAAAGCTCGTCTTGAGTATTAAGTACTTAGGTGAATAATAATAATAATATAAAACCAAATCTTATACAAATTTAATAGCTACATATACATATAAACAAATTACCGGGTTTCATATATCGTGCATTCATACGTACTTACATATATGCAATTTACTAAAATGTATACATATATGTACATATGTATGTATGCGCGAGTTTTGTTTTGTAAGGTAACCTTCCCTTTAATATTTTTATGAATCCATATAAATACCTTCACATATAGTAACTCTTCACTAGACATTATTTCGTTGAAATAGTACAAAATGGAGTAGGTAGGTCACTAAATATCACATTAAATTTCAAATACTCCTTAATACTTTGATTTATTCGACTTATTGTTTTAATTAAAATTTTACAAATTATAATGTTATATCTCTTATCAACGCCACTCTTGCCGGACACATAAGGAAATAAAAATTTACAGCAATACCGTTAATAGATTTAATTATTTTATTTACAAATATTCTATATTTTTTAAACGACTTATAACTTTTTAGATTTCAAGGAAATATAAACAGAAAATTTCTTTATCGTTACAAATCTGGAGAAAAATAATTTACTTTTGCTACTGACGTTGACAAAACTAATGAGTATATAAATAACAAGGCATATTCATCAATATTAAAACAGCTGATTAATTTTTATGATACAGTAGAAGTCAAACACATATTTCTATAAATTTATCCGGCGTTTTTTTAATATATGTATAGTTTAGTAATAATTTTTACAACACTGATTGGCGCGCAAACCGAATCATACGCTACCAACATTGTTCAAGTGATTATTAAATATATTTTATATATTTATCACCGAGAAACATATTTATTAATAAACCTGTGTGTGCTTGAAACACAGAATATCAAAATATAATTGAAATATACGTAATTACACTTTTAAAAGATCTAAATAATTATGTCCAGCCCTGTGAGAACTACTGACAATGTGGTCAGCCAAGTTCATGGGACGCCTACACGCTGTAAGCTATGGAAATTTCTTTCCTTGTGCATGAATTGATAAAAATTTTTTTTTGATTAGCTGTAAACGTGGAAGAGGCTGAAACACCAATGCGTATGGGAGGCAATCAAAATATTCCCACTTCTGATAACATAAGTTTACCTCCTACGTCGCCGGGATATATGAGTTTACCAGCTACTAGTCCGGCAAGAGGTTTGGGTGCAAATATGAGTGAAATTGATTTAAGCTCTCCATTAAACTATGGAACTCCCAGTTCAATGGGGTCAATAAGAACACCCCGTTCTGGCATTCGTGGCACGCCATTAAGGGCAAGGCCTGATATACGTACTGACAAAAGAATGCGTCAAGTAGCAATTAGTGGTACAGGGGTAAGTGATTACAAGTTTTTAAAAAGAATATGGAAAGAATTATATTTTCCTTTAGCTGGAACCTATTGCTGAGCGTATTTCTGAAGTAACTGATCCGGTGTCGGAAGCTTCCTCAGCTCCTCAAATGGTAGTGTGGGGTACGAATGTTGTAGTTAGTCACTGTAAAACTAAATTCAAACAATTTTTGCTCCGCTACATTGATCCTACGGCTGAGCAAGATGAAATTTCTGAGCATATTGATGTTAATCAACCATTGTATTTGCAAAAATTGGAAGAAATTCATACCCTGGAGGAACCTTACTTAAATTTAAACTGTGCTCATTTAAAAACGTTCGATAAGGCATTGTATCGGCAATTGATTTGCTATCCGCAAGAAGTCATTCCAAGTTTCGATATGGCAGTGAATGAAATGTTTTTCGAGCGTTATCCTGCTGCGGTCTTGGAACATCAGATTCAAGTTAGACCCTTTAATGCAGATAAAACTCGTAATATGCGTTCACTGAATCCAGAGGATATGGATCAATTGATCAGTATCAGTGGCATGGTGATTCGTACATCGAACATAATTCCTGAGATGCGAGAAGCGTTTTTTAAGTGTATTATTTGCGATTTTGTCACTACAGTCGAAGTTGATCGAGGTCGCATCGCACAGCCCACATTGTGTACAAACTGCAACACAAATCATTGCTTCCGATTGGTACACAATCGATCAGAATTCACGGACAAACAGTTAATAAAATTACAAGAGTCGCCGGACGATATGGCAGCTGGACAAACGCCTCACAATGTTTTGCTTTATGCCCACAATGATTTAGTTGATAAAGTCCAACCGGGTGATCGTGTTACTGTAACTGGGATTTACCGCGCAACTCCCATAAAAAGTAATAATAATACATCTAGTGTTAAGAGCGTTTATAAAACACACGTTGATGTTGTTCACTTTCGCAAGGTTGATAATAAACGCTTATACGAAGAAGAAGAGGGGTAAGAGAAATGAGCTTTATTTAAAATATTAATTATACATTATCTGCTCCTTTAGTAAGGATCATATATTTCCGCCAGAACGTGTGGAATTGTTACATGCGCTTTCGAAAAAGCCTGATATATACGATAGATTAGCCCGTGCTATAGCACCGTCTATTTATGAAAACGATGACATTAAAAAGGGCATTCTTCTGCAACTGTTTGGTGGCACAAAGAAGAAACCATCTACTTTAGGAAGACAGAACTTTCGATCTGAAATTCATTTGTTGCTATGTGGAGACCCAGGAACATCAAAGTCACAAATGTTACAATATGTTTTCAATTTAGTACCGCGTTCTCAGTACACATCGGGACGTGGTTCCTCTGCAGTTGGCTTAACAGCATATGTAACAAAAGATCCTGAAACGAGGCAGCTAGTACTGCAAACGTAAGTAAAGGAAAAAAAGTTATATAGGTAAGTACGTTTATCTGATATTGTTTCTTTATAGTGGTGCTTTAGTTCTAGCTGACAATGGTGTATGCTGTATTGATGAGTTCGATAAAATGAATGATGCTACACGTAGTGTTCTGCATGAAGTTATGGAGCAACAAACTTTAAGTATTGCAAAAGCTGGAATCATTTGTCAGTTGAATGCTCGCACTTCAATATTAGCAGCAGCCAATCCTGCTGAAAGTCAGTGGAATAAGAAAAAGAATATAATAGACAATGTTCACTTGCCCCACACTTTGTTATCTCGATTTGATTTAATTTTCTTAGTTCTTGACCCCCAAGATGAATTATTTGATCGACGGTTGGCTGCACATTTAGTATCATTATATTACGTAACTCGTCATGAAGAAGAGGATGCAATGTTCGTGAGTATTAATTCGTATTTATGTATATAAAAATATTTACTATTAAAATTAATTAAAAATAAAAATAATTTTTAGGATATGAGTGTGTTGCGTGATTATTTAGCTTATGCTCGTGAGCACATAGCTCCAACTTTATCAGAAGAAGCACAGCAACGGTTAATACAGGCGTATGTTGATATGCGCAAAGTTGGAGCGGGACGTGGACAAATTTCTGCATATCCCCGACAATTGGAAAGTTTAATTCGTCTTTCTGAAGCTCATGCTAAAGTTCGTTTAAGTCCACAAGTAACAGTGCAAGATGTTGAGGAAGCTTGGCGTTTACATCGCGAAGCTCTTAAGCAATCGGCAACAGATCCTTTGTCGGGTAAAATAGATGTTGGTATTTTAACTACAGGTCTTTCAACGGCAGCTCGGAAAAAGCGGTCTGACTTAGTAGCTGCAATTAAAGACAACTTACAAAAAAAAGGAAAAATACCTACTGTGCCATATCAAAAACTATTCAAGGAAATAAAAGATGCTTCACAAATTGTAATATTTCGAAAATATACATCGTGTATCGTATGTATACTAATATTTTTTTTGTTTGCAGCTTATTACTCGTGAACAATTTGAAGACGCTCTTAAAGAAATCCAAGATGAAGGCACTATTGTTGTTATGGGTAAAAATACTATTCGCATTTGTTAATTTAATACACTATTCTAATATATTTTTTCTCTAAATAAATACAATATGCTGAAAAAATTTTATTATATTTATTTAAATCACCCAAACGTTAAATTATACATATATGTTTATACGTTACAGGAATTTATATTCCCACCTCCATATCTAACTTACTTTACGAACCTAGGCTGAAAAACTTTATAAGCAAAGCTTTAAAAAAGTTTTAAGAATATTATAGAAGACATTTTTTTAGAATACAATTTTCACAATCGCAACGCAATGTAAATTTATAAGTTATTTTCTATATTATAAATCGCAATAAATTTCCCCAACTAGTAAAGTGTGGACATGGTGATACGGACAACATCGACCAAATCAAAGAATACTCATATTACATCTGTCACCAATGGCAGATTTATACAAAAATTTTAATGTGTACACTTGTCATTATCTTGTCTAGTTCTGCCATTAGCGTTTGTAATACAAAACTTACCGCCGTATTTAACATTGCCGTGGCGGCGTCAATAGTCCGACAATGATTTGTTTTGTGATGAGTACATAAGAATAGATATACAAATATTAATATATAGATATTTATGTATACTAGTGTATAATTTGTATGCGAAGTTGCTGTTTTTAAGAAATAAATAAATGTTGGTTTTAAAATGTCTCCAGATCCAAATCCACGTAAAATGTCCACTTGCGACAGTAACGACAGTGTAATTGGGTGCAGTGAAATTACTGCTGACTTTAAAACCAGAATATGCCAGCTAAATGATTTACAACAAAATGCAGAAGTAAACAATACGGGATCTGCAGAATATCGTACATGTAATGATACGTTGATGAAGTTACCAAAATTGTTGACCGGCCGAGAAAGAAGAAATATTTCTCCACCCTCGAATACTTTTCATGAAGTTTATGTTGATCCTCAGTCACCATCGTCATCGTCTTCTACTTCCCAAACCACAAACGATGTTACTTTTGAACCAACTATTGAAATGATGGTAAATGATTTTGATGATGAACAGACATTAAACGAAGAAGAGGCCTTAGCTTCTCAAGAATCGCAGGATCCGGATGATGAAATAAATACCCTTAAAAAAGAAAGTGAAATGCCTTTGGAGGAATTGCTAGCTAAATATAGAGATTTACCTCCTCTGCCTCCTCCAATTCTTTATCTAGAACCAATACGAAAAAAAACCAAAAAAGCATCTCACAAGGATAAGCAGAAACAGAAAAAAAAGCTAGAAGCACCAACCGCAAATAAAAATAGTGAGAAAAGTTGCGCTAGTAATAAAATGGTTGACACTTCAAAAAATACTCAGACGAGCTTAGAAAATTTTGATAATGCAACTTTATTGGATGAAAATATTTTACCTAAAGATGAAAATATTCATAATTTTAAGGAAAAGTGTTCTAGCAGCACATCGTTTTTACGAAAATCCTTCACTTCCTCAGTAAATGCAGAAGATAATGAATCGAATGGTAATCCAATTGTACATACTGAAATTTCCAAAGTTCGACGGTCTCATTTACTTGACCTTTATCCGGAAGGTACATTTGATAATGTGGTAAACGATGCTATTGTGAACAATAGTAAAGGTAATAGTAATGTATTCGGATTAGGTCCGATGTACTTATATATACATATGTACATATGTTTGTCATTTATGAGATTTAAAAGTACAATATTTATATATTATAGACACAGATATTCCCTTAGAAAAATTATTTGGCGTTGAAGATGATGAAGAAGATGAAGAAATCGAAGAAGAGGATGAGGACTATAAAAAGAAAGTTATGATTGGAACATCATATCAAGCTATTATACCGGAAGGTCTGTCCCAGTATGGTGACATTTTACCATATGAAAATGAAGACAAACTTATTTGGGAGCCGTGTCAAGTTAGTGAACGTGAAGTAGAAGAATATTTAATCAAAATACGAGACATAAAAACAAATTTACAAACCGAAGAAGACGAAGTTTCTACTATTGAAATACATTCGGAAAACAAATCAAAAGAAAATAAAAACATTAACTCTGAAAACAAAGTAGATGATCTAGAAAATAACTCCTGCCTAGCGAATGGTAATAATTTACTTGTTGAAACGCTGAGTTCTATGGAGACGGATAGCCAGGCCGTGGTTAAAGATAACGAACAGGTAGGACATGTATAAATTTCTTCCGAGTATGTATGTATGCATGTATAATTTTTTGTATGTACATGTGTATTTAGGCGCTTCATTTGTTAGTTCAATGCGGTTATGATTTTAAAGAAGCTTTGCGACGTAAACGTTTAAATGCGCTACCATTGAACGATTGCATGAGCCTGTGGTCTGAAGAAGAATGCCATAAATTTGAAGAAGGCATTCAAAAGTATGGAAAAGATTTTCTTAAAATAAGACAAAATCAAGTTCGTATATTCAAAAAAAAAAAAAAAAAACAATATGTTTAGTATTTAGGATACATACGTATCATCTACATACATATGAATGTATTTTATACTTTCAGGTGCGAACACGTACAATGCGTGAGTTGGTACAATTTTATTATTTATGGAAAAAGAGTGAAAGAAGAGATCACAATTTTGCCAACGCTGATACTGTCGATCATATGGATATTTATTTAAATGAAGATAATGAATACGGTTCTAATCCTTCATCTGTTATAACCCCAGTAGGTTCGCCTGATGGTAATACTTCAAGCTATGCGTGCATTGGAAGGAACAATAATTTTTCTCAGAAAAGTATTTCCATAATGTCTACCCCTTCAAGCGTACAATCAGCAACAAATTTAACTACAGAAAAAACGTGTTTACAGCAGCATCATCATCAACATCACAAAAGGCGCACGAACAGTTCTAATCAAACAATTTTTAATGTGACGGTAGCGAATGATTTTGGCAGTGAAAATTTAACAAATTCTATTAAATGATAACGTAAAAATATAACTTTAGGAAAAACAAGTTTTCATATAAAAATATATGAACATAAATACATATTTATGTAATAATAAAAAATATTCATTAAAATATGTTATTTCAATACGATGCAATAAAGTTTAAAATTCAAGTTAGCAAAAGTTAGGTCGATTCTGAGAGTGAGGGGTGAAAATAGAGGCTAAATTAAAAGACCCGTATCGCGGCGTTTGTTTATGTTAGTTCGAATTTTTTTTTAATCGACCTTCGAACTTTGCAGTCAAATGCCGATTTTCAGCATATTGTTTATATGGGAAGCAAAATAACATGTACACAAATTTTCTATTATGTTTTTCAGAATGCCCTTAAGAACTTGATGGAAACTTACTTCTACGATGTGATAGATATTTCTATCAACAATGAGTATCACTGTTCTTGTAGGGTTGTTGAAATTTAGAAGAAGAAAGTTTCTATCATGGTATAATTAATATTATTATACCATGGTTTCTATCAAGTTTTGTATTGCATTTGTTAGAAGGTGTGGGTGCGTACAACTACATACAAAGGCAAAAACGAAAAGTATACATATAGGTGGTGTCACTTTCTGGGCATATGCATATTTTTGTTTTCACGTTGTTGTACTATACATATTTTTGTTTTCACGTTGTTGTACTATGCATATACGTTTATGACAAATTGGTGTCATATGTTTTGGTTTTTTGATTACATAAAAGCAAACATTATAAAATAATAATTGTATTTTTAGTTATTTTTACAGAACAACTTAGCACACTCAAAAAAGCTTGTGGGTATTAAATTTATTCTCTATTGGTTAGTGACACCACCTCATAAATATTATGCCTTTACTGAACGTATAACCACAGTGTAACCCCCAAATAGTAACATACATGCAAAAGTACATGTGAAAGTGTGTATAAATTTCATGTTTGTGATATAAATTGTGAGAATCATTGTAATCAGTCTGGAATCTCAAGTGACAGAAGCATGAGGTGAAATATACAAAATATTCAAGAAATACAAAATAATAATACAACAAACCAAACGTACATAAAAAGAAGGAAAGTGAAAAATCAAAAGATATACATAGGTATAAAAAATGTTGAATATCATAGAAAACAGCTAGAAGCAAGTGTAAAAGGTCTAAATTGGTAATAATAAATGTGTAAAAAATGAAAAAATCAAACTAGGTATATTTTGTAAGATACATTTTAAAAATATTTCATTTGTGTGGGAACAAATTACAATTTTGACAAAAAATTATCGTGCTTAAGATATGTTCTGTGTATACAGTATACATACATATATATAATATTTTATGGAAAGTTCTTTAAAAACAAAATATTAACCACCATTAAACAAAACATTTCTAAATATTTGGATCAAGGCCATATACACACATCCTTATAAAACTCTACTTTTGATTCGTATGCCTGGTCCACAAATTGTAAGTAAATTTTTTTGATAAATATGTATGTATATAATGTATGTTTTTGCTTACTATCGAATTATTTACATTGTCTGCTGTATTGTAAAAAGAAAGATGCATATTATGTACATATTTGAGTATATAAAATTTACACATTTATGTACGTATATCAATATATAAATAATGTGTATACATTTATTCACATTTCTTATATATGTATACATTTGTGTTTGTATGTATGCATATGCATGTAAGAATTGATATTTATGTACTCATGTAGGTATATTTCCATGGTAGTTAAATTTAAAGTATTTTTTTTAGAAGATTTACAATAATTTTTGCATATGTATATCTATGTAAATATGTATATACATATTTTCAATTAAATGTGGATTAACAAAAATAGCTTTTGATTTACTAATAAAAGGCTATTAAATTATATAGGAAAGATATCGAAGATATTGATTTTCTTTTACCTATTTCTTCTAAAATATATATGTACATATAGATGTATACACACAAAAAATTGTTTCAAAATTTGTTTTCAGCGTTCTTTTTTTCTTTATTAAACATCCCCTA
Organism: Thelaira solivaga; assembly: GCA_947397855.1. NCBI lineage: Eukaryota > Metazoa > Arthropoda > Insecta > Diptera > Tachinidae > Thelaira > Thelaira solivaga. Next base: position 1,284,509 of record OX377614.1, read on the forward strand.
AAACAACAATAATTATACATACACATGTATGTATAAATGTCCTTTTTTCCTATTTCTTTTTCGTTTTTTTTTTGTTCTTTTTCGTTAAACAAACAAAACAAGTAAAACCCTCAGAACTGTGAAAGAATTATAACTTACCTTATCACTGTTGCAGAAATGAAGGTCAGCAGTTTGTGATTACCAAAAGAATATTTTTAGACCCGATTTAAAAGTAATCTTAAAATACCAGGTAAAGAAGGACCAGAAAATGTAACAAAAAGTAGCTATAATATTAAGAGGATTATTATTTTTTCTTCCTATATTGCTCTTTTAAAGGAATTAATTCTCTGTTTCTTCAAATTAGTCAATTATAATTATTTCTCTGTAATATCTACATCAATACATAGTGTGAATGACAATGTGCGTGATTCTTATATTAAAATCAAAATGGTAAATAGATACATACACTATACAAATGCGCCAGTGGCTGCCATACTTTTGCACTAAAATTGCATTGAACTTGAGTGTGTATGGCCAGCGCCATACATATGTATGCTTCTCTACAAGAACAGTGATAGTCAATTGATGGGTCACTTGACTAGCAGTGTTGACATAAATATGTGTCACAGCGTAGAACAAAGTTTCTATCAATTTCTTAAGGGCATTGTGCAAAATGTGATGGAAACTTTGTGTACGTGTGATTTTGTGTCTCTCTCTTACTCATGGATGAAATGGATGTCAACATAAAAAAGAGGTAAAAGTTTAGTGAAAAAAATGAGTATGTGTTAGTTTGCATCACACATTTCTGGTAGGGTTGTATATAAGTCTAGATACACGTCACAATCAACAGCTGACTTGTAAATATAAACAAATAACTTGCTGAAGGCATAAACTTCTTTTCTATTATTCATGTTTGAAGCTATAAAATATTTACAAACAATTCAACGAGTATTTACGAGTATGCGTGCCTGCTGAAAACTATTGGTTATATTGATGTTACGTGTAGTTAATTTCTCCCTGCCTATCCACAATCTGACATGACTAGCTTCAACAACTCTGTCATGCTTGTTTCAGACAGATACTCAAATATTAAAACTGTGTTATTTTGGGGACCCTAAATTAAGTAGAAGGGTGAGTTTGAATCGCAAAATAAAAAGTAGTTTGGGGATGATTTTATTTTTGTATAGGATAATGTTTACTTTTTACTCCCAATTTGTACAGAAAACAATCATACATACATACATACGTATCTATGAGCATAAATTATGTATGTATGTGTGTTTTAAATATAATATAAATAATATATATATATATACGGAAACTTTGCATTCTTTAGGGTTTTACGAGCTGAACGCCGTTCCTGGCTGTTAGAAAAAATTTTTTAATGAAAGAATACAGAACTACCAAAAATATGTATTCACCTAAGATTCAGAAAAAAAATCATGATTCTCCATTTAGGTATTTTTATTATTTTAAGCTAAAGCCAAAACCCATTAAAAAGCAAATTAAGCAGAATGAAAAATATTGCAATTATATTTGTAGTAGAGGTATTACTAATAATCGCTTTATTTAAAAGATACGGAAGGCTATGGAAGTTTGCCCAGACACGAGAAAATTGATTTTTATCGTCTAGTCTTTATTATTACTATGTACATACATATGTAAATGCATGTATGTGGGTATAGTCATAATGGATATTACGGACGATTGGTTATTTTAGAACATCGTAAACATGTAAAAAGTGGAGATTAAATGACCTATGTACATACGTACGTACCCGTTCTGACAATGCAATAAATTCATGTACCGAAGGAACTTAAGCTCCAAAATGGTAAAAAAGAAAGCTTATGACCTGCCCCTATTATGGTTCACAACTCAACTGATATTCGTGAGTTCTTATTTTTCTAATTTTTTGTCAACTGCAAAGCAGAGTTGTACTCAGTAATAAAACAAATAGGTTGTAATTCGTGAACCATAATAGGGGCATTAAACAGGTAAATAAATGGTTACATATAAATGTATGTATGTACATAGTTACCATAAATATAGGTAAATAATAGCTTATATAAAGGTAAATAAGTATGCACATGCATATGTTTTTATTATTTACAGATGAAAACTGCTTGAAATTAGTAACAGGAAAAAAAATTGATTAGGTACGTAAATATGTATGTATCTATTGACCTGCTAGTCGATCTATCCTTTTATCCTGCATTAATTTAATAGAAAAATGTAATATGACACACATCTGCCGTGCTGAGGAATATCAAATGGTAGAATTGCAACCATAGGTATTGTATTATTTATTGTTGGCTGTTGGTTTGTGACGTATTTTCCATTTTGTTTTGCTTTGTTTTTTCATGAATAGAGCAAAAAGGACTCTTTGTCTTTTTAATGCATGCATACATATTGTATATATGTACATATGTAACCATATATTGAACAAAAATACATTCTGACGAACGCGCACACACACAAAGATTGTGTATAAATACACACGTGTGTATATGTATAGAGACAATTCTGCATATTAATTTAAATCCTTGTACCTACTTGGCTTGAAAACAACATTTAGACTCCGCATTCTCATCTTGAGTTTACATTGCTTCAGTACTTACTTAAATAGGCACTCAGTAGTTACTCATATTTTATTTTCAGTTACACTTCGTAAAATTTATCATCTATCATCATCTTCCTTCATCTTTCAAGTGGTTATTTAGCCCTTTTGCGCGGGATATATACACCGTAAGAAAATTAAAAAAATCAGTAGGTAGGTATGTGTGCTTTATATTTTTTCACTTAAAATTGTGTTTTAAAGTGTATTTTATCTGAGGGATTTAAAAAAACGTTGTAATTCGCACTTTAGTTTCGAACAACTTGCTTCACGGAGCAACCCTTAAATCTTGTTATAAACAGGCATTTACAATTTTTTTGAGTTTGTACGCTGATATATTTGTGTGTATATTTGTATATACATACCTATTTAAAGAAAAAGACAGAAAAGTATAATACGAGTTGAGTCTACTGTGCAAATCTGTATAGTATTTTGTTTTTATATTTTTATTTGTTCCGTTTTGTTCGTATTGTACTTCATCACCAAGTGCTACGTATTTTATTGCGGCATACTTTTGTTCGTAAATAGTTCCGTAGTTTTATTTAAACGGTTGTCGATTATTTTATGATGGAACTGTTGTCCAACAAATTATTATCAGCAGAAATGGCGTCAGAAAGGGGTAATAAAGGAACAACGAGTGGCAATCATAATACTGGCTCAAATACCACGGATCAAACGTATTCAGATGTTTTGGATTCAATCTGTACATGGGGCTTTGGCAGAAATCCGATGCACAATGATGCTCAAAATTCGTAAGTTTATGAAAATAATACGAGTACGATATGAGCAATTGTGAAATGTTATTTATTAACTACATACATATTTTCTTTTCCATTAATTTTTTTAGTTCACCTCCCCGCAATGATTACTTTTTCAATAATTTTCTTTCATCATTGGACAGTCAAAGTGAGTTCAATATTGGCGTAGCACTTACAAGCAGTAACATGAGACCTCCTAGAATGTCTCCGGAATCATCGAATAACTCGAGTATCAGCTGCAGTTGGTGTGATGTAAATGCTTCAATGCGTTGTGTAGAATGTAATGAATTTATATGCAATGGGTGCGTAAGGGAACACCGTAACTCGCCACATGCAAATCATTCCATCATCTCATTGCCAACTCCAATTGGTACTTCTCCCACCGGCGGTATATCCACTAGCGTACCTAGCATGCATAGTCCAAATTATTACTGCGATCAACATAATGAATTGTTGCGGTATGTCTGTGAATACTGCAAGAAGTTGGTATGTCAATGCTGTACCTTGCATGAGCATAAAGATCATTGTCATATTTCAATACAAAACTTTGTGGATGCATCCAGGGAAAAAATTGACATAGCTTTGGAGAGCAGTCGAATGGGTACCAAATGCATTAAAAGCAGTATTGATAAGGCACTAGCCTTCATACGTCACATTGAACGAAATTGTGCGGAATTGACCGATAATATTCGCAAAGCCTTTCGTCAATTTATTATCGCCATTGAAGACAGGGAACGTTTCCTTTTGGATTATGTAGAAAAATTGCGACAACGTCGTTTGGCCATGTTGCATGACCAAATGGCTGGACTAAAATCTGCACTCGCTGGTTTGGCTGAAACTACTGATATGTTAAATAAACTGGAAGAGAATGGTGGCCGTATGGATCATGTTGACATTGCAATGAAAGTAACAAATGGTCAACGACAATTAGAACAGTTTGCGGCTATTTACAAAGACTTACAACCTAAACAAGAAATATTTGCTTTTGCTTCTCCCGATTACAGCTTATTGCAAGATATTCGTAACCAAGGTGGAATAGTTTTGGTGGATGATAAAAGTATGCCTCTCATGAATATGAGCGGTGGTACTATAGTTAGTGGTGCTGCCGCTATTGGAACAGAATCAGTTGGAGCAGTACTATCACTAGCTGGGAATGGAATACCTAATGGAGTAGTACCTCCTAATATGAGACGGCCACTTCTTAGAGATAATACCTTCCGCAATCCTTCCCCAATAATGCCAGTAAGAGGTGGTAGCGCTTGTAGTATTCCCAACCCAGGTACAGAATGGGAACTAGGTATGGTGCGTAGTTCACCTAGTTTGCACTTTGGGGCTCCTCGTACAACACAAGCTATTCCTGGCACTACCGAGCCTGTCAGGGCACGGAGTTCCAACGCTATCACCCTCTCGTTTGCTACCGAAGGTCATGATGAAGGTCAAGTAAGTCGTCCTTGGGGATTGTGTGTTGACAAACTGGGAAATATATTAGTATCCGATAGACGTAATAATCGGGTACAAGTTTTTAATCCAGATGGTACCATTAAATTTAAATTTGGAAGGAAAGGTGTCGGAAACGGAGAATTCGATCTTCCCGCCGGTATTTGTGTTGACATTGATAATCGCATTATCGTAGTAGACAAGGATAATCATCGAGTGCAAATCTTTGCATCTAACGGTGTATTTAAACTAAAATTTGGTAGCTATGGCAAAGAATATGGACAATTCCAGTATCCTTGGGATGTTGCTGTAAATTCAAGACGTCAAATCGTAGTTACTGACTCACGCAATCATCGTATACAACAATTTGATTCAGATGGTAGATTTATACGTCAAATTGTATTTGATAATCATGGTTCCAATAAGGGCATAGCCTCTCCGCGTGGCGTGTGCTACACACCTGCCGGTAATATAATAGTATCTGACTTTGACAATCATTGCTTGTACCTGATTGATCCTGATATAAATGAGGTAAATAACAAAAACTGTGCTAATTTCAAAATATAATTAAATTATATTTTTGTATATTTTACTTACCTTATGATATTTTTTTATTGCAGATTTTATCAGTTAAGGGTCACGAAGGTTCAGGTTTTCAAGAATTTAATCGCCCTTCTGGCATTTGTTGCGATGATGATGGTCGCATAATAGTTGCCGATTCAAAGAATCAACGCATTGTCATATACACTCCTTCTTTGGATTATTTATGGGATGTAAGTATATAATTTTAGTATTACACTTTCGTAATAGACCCTATTTCATTTCAAAATGCTCTTCCTAACTGCAGATTGAAATAAGACCATCTCTTAATCCGTTAATGCCTAAAACTCTTGATGAAAAAGATCGTACTTGTGATGTGGCCTTAATGCCAGATGGTCGTATTGCATTTCTTATCGAGTTATCACCTGACTCTAAGGAAGGCTCGAATCATAAGAAACGTTTTGTACATGTCTTCTAACGTTCAACATATCCGTCGTTTGGATGGATAAATAATAATTCAATGACTACTGCTGCATCCGATACGACTCCAATAACAGAAGCTTTTGGAACATCATGCTCAGCAGGATATTTAATTGGTAACAATATTAACAATCTAAATTTAAAAAATCATAAAACTTAACATTCTTGACAAACAAATAATATGTAATTATGAAAACAAATATTTTGTAGGCATTTAAGTTACAACGATTACCTCGTTCATATTATTTAGGGATCAGTTAGTATGAATCATAAAACATTTTTTTTATAACAAAATAATAACATTCTAAATCACATTAACAAAATTAATCTAGGGTAAATACATGAGCAGTTATTTCTTTTTTCCTAAAATAGGGAATCGATGACGGTACATAGTACGTGTTAGGGCTGCACAATAAACAAATTAATTCTCTAATATTGCTTTACTACTACATACACAACACTAAAGCTGTGCTTACATGGCGTGTATTGTCTATGTAGAATGTCAATTTTCCTTGTGAGTTTTTTGTTATGTGTAATAGCAGTTATTTAGAGCTCGTTCTATTTGATGTGTAAAAATATATGTATTGAATGGTGTCAAAAATCAAAAAAAAAAAAAAAAAAAATTAAATGAATTGAAAAAATTTAATTAAAAAAAAATAATACTTGACGTACATATGAAAATCCATAAATTACAAAATTTTTACATTCCATATGACTTGTACACATCATGTGAACACAGCTTTAAAAAAAACATTGTAATTGTAATGCTGCTTGTTTTTTCGATGAAATGGGAGAAATTTGAAAAAACGTAGCATAAAGTCCTACATAGATTTCACTTGTTCAAGTGACCCATTAACTTTTAAGCAGAGACTCACTGCTGCTAATTTTTTTTAAATTAAGTAAGTGTAAAAGTTTCATTCAATAAATAGAAAATCTTAGAATCATATATATTTAAAGGGATTAAAAGAGAAAACACCTTGCATTTATAAAGACCCGGAACATACGGCAATTTTAGTGGCGCAACTCTCGAGATTATAGGAGAGAGAGGAAAGAAGAATGGAAAAGGGTACAGACTTGCTCGTTCTCGGCAATTCTTTTGTTCTCTATTCGTACTTTTTAAAGCTGTAAAAAAAGTACACAGCTGGCTCGAATGCTAAAATTGCCGAAACAAAATGTTTGTGTTTGCACACAACGGAAATTTTAAAAGAGAATTAAAGATTTCTCTGTGTATCCCCGAACTAATACATACTCTCTCTCACACATATATATATTTATTTACTTGCATATGGAAATACTTGTTTCACAATAAAAACGATGATTCAAGTTTAAATTGAAATAAATAAATGTATAATAATTAATTTAACAAATAGCCTACAAATGCCTAGCTATCAAAATATTTTTTTTATTAAATACATATATATGTATGTGTATATATACGTTTACTAAAATCCCGTTAATTTAACATTTTGATGTTAAGCGCCTATTAGACGATCATGTGTGGCATGTCAGCATGTTATGATGAGAGCGAATGAAAATATCAAAAAATTTTGAAAGCCATCATGCGCGGCATGTCAAACAACAATTTTTGGCTATTAAACGAGCATGATGGCATTTCATCATACCGTGCTGACATGGCCACACATGATAGGGTCTTTACGCATGAAGAATTTAAAAAAATTTTAATATTGCTTTTTTTTAATTTGAGACAAACTAAAGTTTGAGTGACATAATCTTAAATTTTTACAAACAAACATGGTAGAGTTATACAAGGTAACGCCAAACTTACAAAATAATATTAAAATGTAAAAATAAGAGGCGTCTCTTTTCTCCTATTTGTCAAACATATATACATATGTATGTATGTATGGGTATAAAACATCGGCGCACAAACAAATTTTGACATTTACTATAGATAGCAGGAGATGTACACTGTGCTGCTTACATATGCATACTTACATATGCATACATACATACATATATAATTATGAGGTATAATTTTTGGAAGCGGTATAATTCCACTTTAAAAAAATGAGTTAGCGGTAATTTTAGTAAAGTGGTCGCAGATTCGATTCCTGCCTACACACACCCCGGGTGTGTTCTGCAGACAGGCCGAGAAGGGGCTTTGTATTGTTAAAAAAATTATCTAAAACTACCACTGACACATTTAAAAAATAACAGCTCTAATTATCAAATCATTCTCAATTTGAATCCATAGTTATTTTTAAATCCAAGTATGTATGAATGTATGGCTGATTTAAATAAAACTTTAAAAATGTTTTTGATATCAAAAGATATGTATGTGTAATATTTTTAAAAAATTGTTTGTTGTGAAGCCTTTGCACACTTTTTTCAAATAACTGTTGTCGATTCGCATAAATTTTTGAACTTAATCACCACCGCATTCTACTAATTATGTTTTCTTATTATCAAAGTGTTGTGTCTGTCTATATAAATACTCCAATTTTGTTTTGTTTAACAAGTTAAATTTGTAAATAAAATTTCAATTCACATTCATACAATTTATTTTACTTTATTCCTAACTTCATCTTATCAATGTTTTTTCTCTTTTATGTTTATTAATCCAAGATTAATTTTATTTTTTAATAGACTGATAATGTTATAAACAATGTCAAACTCTTAGTTTCGAACAGACTTGAAAATCCTTAAAAGTTCAATTCACAAAATATCCCATTTTTAAGCAACTTACTAAATTAGCTTTAAAGCTAATAAAAAAAACCATAATAATCTTACATTAAAAACATGGGCTTTGTACACTATAACTAAAATAATAAAAAAATAATTAGAACGCCAAGCCCATGGCGTGATAACGGAAAGATGGAGACAAAGTGAATAAAAGTTGCTGTGAAAGTTAAAAAAAATAGATTAAAAACTTGTTATATTTAGATTTTTTTCCTGATTTATATACATATTTATATTATATATATTTTTTTTGTGTTTTTTTTTTATTAATTGAGAGACTGAACTCAAGGAAATTATTTTCATTCACTTTTTTAAGTTGTAAAACTTATTAATATTATTTTTTAGTAAGACTGATTACCAAAGTGACTAAATAACACCGATTAAAACAAAATGAAACGCAAAAATAGTTATTTTTAATATATAAATTAAACAGTAAATCCCTAACACTAAGCAACAGTTAGAAAACTAAATTCAACTATTATATAATTGAAGCCAATTTTCGCTGAAAAATAAAATTATTTAAATGTGTTCATAGTATTATATACATACATATATTATATATAATATATTAAAAAAATTATTAGATAATTTAAAAATAAAAGAGCAATATTTAAAAAAATGTGAAGCAACTTAAAATTTGAACCAGGATTAAAAAGAATTTATTTTCAATATCAAATTAAACTTGAAAAGTTAAAAAAAAAACAAAAATCAGATCATAGATAAATAATTAGTACATAATAATACAAAACGATCACGAAAGCTTATTTAGAAACTTTGAAAGATATTCTTATTAAAAAATATAAAAAAAAGATCGTCGCCTAAAATCCAAAAATCTGATAGCTCAATAACATTACATACATATATAAAAAACATACATAGTTCCAATTATTCAATCTAGAATCATTTATTTAAACAAAAATTAAAAAAATTAATAATAATATCAAAGTACGTATGTAACAAATATTGCATTTATTTTGGTACGCCTTTACATCTTGGCTCCGTACGATAACAATTTTGGCGATTTACAAGAAAATTATTGTTTACTTTACTTTAAATGAAATTCTATAAGCTGTTGGAAAAAAATTAGAGGCCGCTTTAGCGGGAGCCCACACATCTGTCACCTCTTATAGTTTTCAATGTTTGTGTTTGGTCTTCACAATGTTAATTTTTATTGAGAGAGAGAGAGAGAGAGTGAACATACGAACTACAAGAAAAGAATATAAACTCTTTTTTTAAGTTATGCATGGCCATAGTGATTTTACTGCATTATAAGCCAATAAAAGTGCACAGTCATGTAAACTTGTGCAAAGAATTGAAATGCAACATTTAAAATATGGTTTAATTTGAGTTTGTATCATTTTTAATTAATTAAATCCTGGTATTGATTTTAAAAATAAACAGAAAACCTAATTGCAACACTTAAAAAAATATATATGCAAAATTGAATTTTTAGTAAATTATAAATTATATATATTATAAAAAAAAAAAAAATATATATATATATATATATATATATATATATATATATATATATATATACACACATACATACCTATGTATATAAAATATTGTATTACGTAACGTAAGAAATTATAAAAGTAGTTAAAATAAACACTAACTTACTAAATACATAAAATTTTATATAATTATTAATTAATTAAGCGAAAAAGAAAAACATTTTTTAACAAAATTAAATATAAATAAATATATGGATGTATCATAAATGCATACATACATACATAAAATGCATAGAAACATACATATATCATTTAAATATTGATCTTATATGCATAATTTAAGAGAAATAAATAAATATTGTAATTTAAGTCCTTCCATAAATACCTACTAGCAAACTGCATTTAATGCGCCAACCAACCATTCAAAACTAAAAAAACTGCAAAAGGGATTTTTTTTTGTTGGTTTTCGGTTTTATACATACATACATATGTAGATGAATATACAATGTATTTAAATAAATATAAGACAAAAAAACGATTAATATGTATGTAGTGTATGCTTAGAAGTATTAGGGCCATTATAATAAGTTACCAATAGTTAAAGTTTAAATTTTTTAAGGTTCGTAATCGGTTACTTTCATTTAAGATCTAACTAAAGGCAAGATATATTCCCTACATAATTCTAACTTTAGCCAATAGGCAACTTATAATAGGGGCCTTAATATTTTTTTGTATTAATTACAAATATATATACACACATGCACATATTTTTTATATTAATTATTTATTAATTTTTGTGTTTGTTTTAATTTTTGTTGAAACATTTTCGTTTTATTTTAAAAGTATGCAGGCTCAGGTATTTACACACACATATATACTAATATAAAAACAAAAATTAATTATTAAAAAAATTCTTTTTTTCTTTTAATTTTCATATTAACATACATAACTATATGTACATTGTACATATGATGTTAATTTAAGCAAAAATGTTTTTAATAGTTTTTTCCTATAACTGGCATTCATTCTCCTTTCATCTACATTGTAACGTAATTATTTTTTTTATTTTGTTTTTAATTTATCATACAACAAAGTTATTATTATTATAATTGCCAAAGGCTACAAATCAAAAACAAATTAAATTTTTTAATATACATATATATTTATTACATAACTTATGTGTATACTATTTACATTCATACACATGTGTGTACGTACATGTACATAGTTTTTAAAATACAATGTTCATTAAAATCTGCATATCGCACTGCATTGAGAAAAAACCTTTTAAATATTCCCAGGAAGCAAAATAAAAAATATTTTTTTTTTAATTTATTTCAGTCACTCGTTTAATGCAACAATTTTTTGTTTGTTTTTGTTTTAGTAACATCTTAATTAGTTTTGATAAAAAGTGCAGTCCGAATATTTAACTTATTTTTCTACCCAATTTGAAGCATCTGTGTTTGATATCAGTTTAAACACAAATTTTCTGAATAGATATATGCCTCTATTACGGTTTACAACTAAACTCAGTTGAGTTGTAATGGGAAAAAACTGCTATTGAGGAGTTGTAATTTTTTAGGTTTTTGTCAACCACACTAACGCAAGGTTGTAATATCAAAATTTCAACTAAAATAGAGTTGAGTTGTGAACCATAATAGGGGTAGTAATTTCAAAATTTCAACTAAAGCATAGTTGAGTTGGCAATTTTGAATAAGAAACATGAAGAATAAGTGTTTAAAATTCGATTTTTAATATGTATTTACTCTTCCTTAGCACCTACTGTTAGTTTTTTTTATTGTGCGCGATGTTAATTACAATTATATTACTTTAAAAATTATTCGTTTTTAAGTCAGTGACGTTAAAAATAGAAAAATATTTTTTAGGAAAAAAGAAAAAAAATTAGATTTAAAATAAATTTCGAATAAAATAGTCTTATATTCATCCATGTATTTCATGTGTAGCAAAATATAATTTTGAGAAATTGACAAAATTAAAATATCTACTTTATACATTTATATTTACGTTTAAGAAAAATATTTTTTACAATAAATTACATTTAACATTTTCATAAATTATATTAAATATAATTAAAACAATTTAACAAAGCATAATTCATTTAAAAAACAAGTATATATACGAGTACACATATATACAATATAATAGTTAAATTTTTATTATTTTTTATTATTTTTGCTAAATAAAAAAAATCACAAGTTTTGAGTACAAAACATTAAAGTACAAATTAAAAATTTAAGTTTGAAAAACAAATTAATAAAAAAAGAATGAAAATTAATTAATTAACTACGTACACAACAAAAAATTATACATACACTGCAAAAAAAAAATCAAGATTTTGACTTGAGAATAAGAAAAGCAGTTTAACTTGTTGATAAACATAAATAATTTCCTTAAATCAAATAGATTTTTAGTAAAATTCTAAAACTACTTAAAGACTATTAAATATGTAAACAAAAAGAAACTAATTTAGATAAGATTGAAAAATAAAAGACAACAAAAAAACAAAGAAAGTTGTAAACCTTTCATCAGGTGTTAAAAAATTCTTATTAGAGGTTCTTATTAAATAAAGTAAACTCAAAAAACTTAAACTTAGTTACTTATATGTACACATAAATTCATATATATTGTATATGCTACATTATACTGCCATACATACATATGTATGTGTGTATGTATGTATATGCAGCAAATATTAAATTAATTTAAATAAATAAAAAAAGTATTTAATATACATACAATTAATGAAACAAATAACACAAACATACATATGTACATACATACAGGCATACCTCGTGTAACACTCATATTGCGTTCCTGAAATTTGAGCGTTAACAGAAATAGCACCTCTCTGATTCTATTTACACTAAAATATGGGCTTACGTTCCTAATTAACACACTTCAGACTGTCGTTCACCGTTTTCAATTCGCTTAATAACATTCATATTTACCTTTAAAGTCAAGCTTTTTCTAGATTGCTTAGCAACATGTGTCTTTGGTTCATTTAATTTTTGTATTTATTTAATCAAAATTACTGAGGTCTATATCAAACCATATCAGTATTTTTTCTTTTCAAAAACAATAGGTCATAATCGTAGTAACAAAAAAGTAGGCTTTATGAAGAGCTGCTTTTTGTTCACAAGAAATTAATGTATTTAAAATTAGAAAAAGAAAACTTATTAACAAAATTTTTATGTTAAAATATATATATATTTTTTTTTTCAAAAATATTTCGCTATAGCGAAATGGCGCTAAAAGAGGTAGAGTTAATCGAGGTATTCCTGTAAATACTTTATTATATAAAATATTCTCATGTAACATTTTTTGTTTGGTTCATACAGTTATTAAAATACTATGTATGTATATATTGAATAAGAATATTATTATCCATCTAAAAATTATGTATTATGTACTTATGAGAGTATAAATACATACATACTTGTATTTACTACATGTAGATTGAGAATGAACACCTGAAAAAATCTACTGACTCACTTATTTATTGAACGAACCGTCATAGGTATATTTTTATTAAATTTTTATACATTTAATTATATACATACATATACATAAACATACGTACTTCTACATTAACACATACACAATTCACTATTAAGAAATTAATAAATTATTTAAGAGAAATTTTCTAGCTATCTATACACTAAACACAATTAAACAACAATATTACAAGTGTTGTAAGTGTAATAAAATGAATAAATTTTCGATTTATTAATTTGTACTTCATAAAAAAAAATTAAAAAAAAATATTTTTTAAAAACTAGGCATACCATACCTACATACTATATATTACATATATTATTAAAAGCATATACATATACCTAAGTATATTGATACAAATATACATACATAAATATATTTTATAACATTAAAAATAACAAACAACATCATAATTGATAGCTTAAATTCATACCAATAATAATATTAATAAAAATTATATGTAGAAAAAAGATAATTTTTTAAATGTTTAATAAATAAATTATACACAACAAGAAACCATTTTTTATATTTAGTTTAATTGAAATTTGGATACAATTTTCTAAGGCATCGTGCATTTAAATATGAAACATATTTATTTTTAAAAATTTTTTTTAGAAATATATTGAGTGATTATATTTTTTCAAAATTAAAAAAATTAAGGGAGCTGTTAGCACATACATATATACATACATATTTATGTGCGCAATGATATTTATATAATTTTTTGAAACAAATTGTCACTTACCAACCCTATACACACAAATTTTCAAACCACAAGTTGAAAATATTTATTTTTTTATAAATAAAATCTATGCAAGCGACCACATTAGCGAATTCGCTAAGCTGTTATATTCCAAATTGTCAAATTTATTTCAATTTACAATTGGAATCGGAAAAATTAGTCTATAAAAAAATAATTTTTTTAGAATTAGAAATCCTGCACGAATAAATAAAAATGTACAAGTTGCATGCATCAAAAAATTAAAATAAAAAAATAGTTTACTATAGAAATTTTGACAATTTGAAAGAAAATAATGAGATTCGCCTTGACAACCGAGTGCCGAAATATCGAAATAATTAAATAAATAGTTTAAAAATAATTGTAAGCTTAAATATATTTATTTATTAATTCTATTTTAATCTTTTTCAATAAAACACTAAAAAATTACAAGGATAACGCTAAAAAAAATCACAGAAGTTAAAAAAACCAACAATGGAGATTCGCTAACACCATTGGGCATATTTTTAGGTGAAAGTAAGTAATTTGATTTAAATCAATTTAAAATTAAATAAACGAATCTAAAAAATAAATACAATCGTATACCTATACAGGCATATTTATAATTTACTTTTTTATATATGTATTTATGATGTTTTTGTTATAAATAAGTAATGTCAGTAAGTCTTCTTGTTATATTTGTATGTGTGTACATACAGAAAAGTTAGTTTTCAATAAACTTTAGTCAAGAAACTAGAACCAAGGGTTATGCTCCCAAATTTACATAAACACACATATATTTAGGTGTATTATGTAATTCTTTTGTAAGTAGACAGACATATCGTTTATTGTTTAAATATATGTAAATATTTATTTACTAAATGTAAATCTATTGAATACAAAAAATTAATTATTTTATGGATGTGCGTGGTATCGTTATATCAGCAGATACCCAGCATACATTTTTTTTTATTAAACTTGCTTAGGCTTATTATTGAAAGTAAATTCCGATAATATCGAATTTTTTCTCTATTTTTAATTATACTAAGTAGGAGCAACTTAAATTTTGTTTGTGTAATATGTAAGTTTACTAAAACATTTTTCACATTATTTCAACAATTAAACTGACAATTTTCGATAAAGAATAACTTAATAACAATAATTTGATAGTAAAACTTTAATACAGTTTTGAGTGAAGAAGATTATATTATTATACTTGGTCGGACAGAGCTATAATAGTGCTGTTACCATTCCTAACATCATATTTATGCGAAATTCGATTTTCCATGAAATCTAAATATCGAAGTCGCTTAGTAGAGGGAAAAGATTCCGATTTGAGAAATTTTGTCTAATTTTTTGTCTATTAATTACATTTACAACTTGAAAATGTGCTTATATTATTTTATTGTCTTATCTAATAAGGGGGTAGCAAATTTTTGGTTTTGTAGTGCATTTTTTAAATTATTTAATAAAAATCTTTGTTGCTACATACTACTATGTTCACAGTAAAGTGTTTTTCAATTGAAAAAACTATATTTTGCTTATTTATTCAAGATTCGGAAATACATAAATTTAAATATGAATTTACAAATATATGTATGCGTATGTATTTATAAATGTGTTTGCTTAGTTTGCTAAAACCTTAATACGCACAATAGAAAGTAAAAATGTTAGCTGGGTATCTTGGTACATACATGCATACATAGTATGAAATGAAACGAAGGAGTTGTTGTTGTTTTGTTTTATTTTCATATTAACAACAACAAATTGTCTAATATTTAGTAACGACATTAGTTTAAATTGCGATAGCGTAAAGAAAACATTAAAGTCGTTCTTAAAAAAATTATTTTACACAATAGTATTTATAAAATCACTCCATTATTATTATTGTTAAGAAATGTGAATTCCTTTTGAAAGAAATAAAAATTTAATTTATTAAAATCCAACAAGTCGTACAGATTTCAAGTGCAAGTGCAAGGCGACAAACGAGATCGTGTATATTTTGCAGTTTTAGTTTGTGTGTGTGTGTATGCTTAATACTATTATTGTTATTAAGTACATAACTCCATACATACATGTCTGTACATATGAACAAGTATTCATGTTAAGCCTTTGTTAATTGAATATTTTACTGTCAAAAATATTCGATCCTGGAGTGGAGTCTTATTTACAAAATTTAAAATATTTCTTTTTATATGTAAGTGTAATTATGTAAATACATACATACGTGCATACATATTTATATAAGTAAATAATTTATTGTTCGTTTTTGAATAAGCAAATACCTACTTATGTACACACAAAGCTACATATCACGATATGTTTTCAAAAACGCCCTAAGTTGCAAAAAATTAACATTCGACTTTTGTTTTATTGCATTATGATTCATTTTATCCATATCATAGTTCCCAAAATATTTTTCACTGTCAAAATTAAAAATAACGTTCTTGAACTGATGCGTAAGCTGTAAAAGTTTTAAAAAAGTTTTTTTAGTTTTTCATAGTAGAGACATTTTGGCTTTTTTTGAAAACATACAAGGTGGGCAAAAAGAAGTCATTAGATGTTGTTTGGCTCCCATTTTTTTTTCTAAATGAAAATGAAATGTGTGCCGTTGCTCGGTCCTGTGGATTTTCGGTGCCCCAGAAGCGATAGTTTTGCTTGTTCACCTACCCGCTGAGGTGGAAATGAGCCTCTTCGTTCATTATGATTTTGGTTGAAAAATCGTCCACTTCGATTATTCCGCGTTTTTGGGGAGTGTATCGCTCCATGGCTTGTTCACTTGTATTCTACATCTGTCTAGTTCAGAAATGTCAAAACAGACTTGACATTGGCCGCCATTTGCAAAAATAAGAGCATCTTCCAATAGGGTGATTTTTTTTAGCCCACCTTGTATAACGATGTGTACATATGCTTATACGCAAGTACCGTAGGTAAGAATATTTTTAAAATCAAGCAATCTGTAAAAAAAATTTTGAATATATAACGAATATAAAATCATATAACGATATGTATGATTGCATATATTTGTAGTTACCATATTATAAATTTTGACTTTTTTCAATCCAACTTAAATAGAATTAAGAATTAATAGAATTTTACAGCAAACACATTTAAATCATCATATCTCATATACATACGTACATACGTTTTAGTTTTCACCTTATTTTAGCAAATGAGCGATATATGTACATTCCCATATATACTCGTATGCCTATACATAACTTATACCTGTAGGTATAAATAGGTACATACGCACATAGTACATAGATACACATAAACAAAAGGGAACAATGCATATTGCATTTTATGAGTCCCTTTGTTATAAAATTAAGAAAATATGTATAATATTCAACTAGGTACCTATCTACCTACGCTTTTTAGAAATAATTTTATCTACAGACATACTTATGTACATACATGCATACATAATAACACATATGTTTAAACATTTACATATAAAAATTCGGACAAACCTCTCCAGAATTTCCAGAATTCAACTGTTACTAAAATATATATATATATAAAGGTATAAACGCCTTTATATGTACGAATGTATAGATACGTGTACGTAAATACTTATGTACTATATAATTTATAAACGTTTATTTAAAAACATTTTAAAAGACCTTAAAAAATATGTGTCATGACTAATAACACTGACTGGCTGCTACTACTTTTTAGTTTGTTGTATTATTATATATACATATTTATGTATGAATTGTATATACTCATCATTTAATGCACTTGAATACTAAACCAATTATTACTTATTCATTTGCGTTAGTTAATCACTGTTGAAAGATTTTATGAGAGATTGACTTTAGACATAATCTACTTTGCATATACATAGCTAGAAAAATATATTAAGTGTAGAGTTTTTAAAATTCCAAATTTCTGATTTTTATTATTTTCAGCAGAAATAAAAGATTCTTAAAAATTTTATTTTACTTTTTGCAAAAATTAAAATTATCTAAATATTTTTTTTTGTTTTTTGAGATAAATCGTATGGATAATTCACTTTTTTAAAAATGAGTCAGCGGTAATATTAGTTAGCTTACCAAAATGACCGTTTACTACTTTCAATAAGAGCTCTTATATACTTCTTTCATTAATTTTTCAGAGGCTTTATTTTATTAGGATATAAAAACATCTAAAAAAAAAAGAAAATAGCAATTTTGTCTGCCCATAAAATACGCAAAAAATTACGCTTTTACTAAAAATAAAGTCATAATTATTACGGTCCCAGTTATAAAAAATAATTCAGACTTCAACATTTTTTAATTTTTCCATATTTACTTTTTACACAGTGCCGGTAAAAATAATAGCATAAACTGCAGTTATTTTATTAACTACCGTACTAAATTCCTATTTTCTTTTTTGATGTTTTTGGATTGCCCTGTGATATAAAGTAATATGACGCCTCTCATAGGAATTAATTTTATTTTTCTAAAATTAGTGGTTCTTCGCATTTGAAACAATTTCTTTACTGCCGTGTAAAATATATCAGTAAAAAATAGCACCGGATGATGCCTTACTAGTTTTAGTTCATTGCTATGTCCCTATTTTGTAGAATAAGTGTGTATAAAACAATTTTATAAATTTATTTAAATTTTTTTTTTTAAATGCCAGATATGGCACATAAACAAATTATTAACAGGCAAAACAATACTTTTTGTAGATTTCAATATAAATTTTTGATTTTTTTATATTAACGAACCTAAAACTATTAGACTGAGCTTAAACGGTGCAGGACAAGGTGAAAAATAATTAGGAGAAGAACACTATACTTTTTATTAATATAATATAATTGTATTTTTTGAATCTTTTAACATTAACGAATTTATAACTATCAGACCGAGCTCTAACGGTGATCAGTAAATATGAAAATCAATAAATTGATAAAAGGGCCCTTTTTCCATATGTATTTTAATGATACCTTTTAATGTAATTTGTATTAAAAAATTTTGAACTGAGATTAAGACTATTTATTGGTTGATTAAGACCAAGAAATACGAAATTATAATAGTGACAGTATAACGAAGTAGCGAGTTGAATGCTAGTATTTTATATTTATTTTACCGTTGAAATTAAAAGCCAAGAAATTTGAAAATTTTTTTTGAATAGCATCGACACTCATTATACCTATTTTTGTTATTGTCGAGAGCTTGTATCGACAAGTAAACAAAGGTAATATAAAAAAGGGAAGCCTTGACTTCAGCGCTATTTTTTTGACCGCAGCTGTATATATGTGTATGTATCTATTTATATTTACATGTTTTCAAAAAAGTCCTAAGTTTTATAGGAGAAGCCAAAAAGTCGCTGTTATGAAAAACTACATTAAATTTGCAAACATTTAAAATTTTTTTTACAGTTTAACAACTTTATTTTTAATTTTAGAATATTGTGGGAACTTGTGAACATAAAAAAATCGAAGGTTAATTTTTTGTAACTTAGGTCTTTTTTGAAAACTAATGACTTTATTTATTTATAATTTAAATACAGATGTGTGTGTGTGTGTGTATTTAAAAATTAATAATTCATTTTGAGAAAAGGTGAACGAAGCAACATTACATATTTACATTATACCTATTTCATTACTTGAGAAAAATAATAAATTTTATATAAAAAAATACCTTTCCCAGCACTCAAATTATATTAGATAATTAATACGGTGATTTACATATGTATTTATATGCTACCTACATACATATGTACTTATGATTAATTAATATGATAGAGTATAAAAGCATAAAATTTTTTTATTGATACTTAGGTATATTTCATACATTTATAACAAACAAAATGTTAGCAGAAGTAAAAACTCTAAGAGTACGGTCACATTTAACAAATATTTTTCGAAATAAGCATAACCACTATGGCAGCTACATACACGTTTATATATTTTTAATAAATATGTGCTTAAATTAGTTAATTTTTTTATTAAAATACTACATAAATACTTGCATTATTTTATTATATGAATTAATTTTATGTTATAAAAGTCATATGAGACTATAAAAATATTTGCCAAAAAGTAGTGGCTACGCTTATTTCGATAAATGTTAGTGTAATGTGACCGTAGCTTAAGTATTTATATGTGATTTATAGGTAGGTAAATATAATGATCAACTGGGATATGCATACGTACTCAGTATACATGTGTGTACGTGTGTGCGCACAGTGCTTATATGAAAATAATTTAAAAACGGATTCTAATTGAATTGTATTTAATTTTAGTTATTCAGTCCATAAAAGTCCTTTAAGAATGGCAGAACCATATAATACAAGTGATACAATATTGGATATACCAGCAATAAAAGGAGATTATGGTATGTATTAAATATCTGTTTAGAGGTGTAAATTTAATTAGTTACTCTTGTCCATTTAAGGAAACACATCCAATATTTGCGAACATCAAAATGATGAAAAAATTGAGATAATAGATATTGGTAAGTATACATTTTGTTTTGTTTCTGATTAAAAAAAAATTAACATAAGGAACGATATTGAAATTTTTCAAATAAAATTTTCGTAAAGTTCACTAGTGTACCTACAAGTGCTGTCAAAACCAATATACCTACCAAATAAATATTTGTTACTACTGGTATAAGGGAGAGAATGAGTATAACCCATATAGTATTGTTTTCTTTTTGCATATTAACCTAAAATTGCGTGTCCAGCAGAGGCTGCCCAGTTTCTTTCAAGCCTTCTGTAATAGCTCCGTCAACCTTTTTAAGTGTAGAAAGGCCGTTTGAGTGATCCTCTAAATAATTAGTCTCAAAAATAGATTTAATAAAATAAATTATTTTGAAGCACGGGTATGATAAGGTACAACAGTTAGTAATAATAATACATTATGCTGATAATAGCACATTGTCAGTATATATGTAAATATGTATGTACTTATGCATGTATACAGCAATACAGATTACCAGTATTGCAAATAAACAATACTATTCAGTTTAATTTTTGACTGCTGTGCTATCAGATTTGATTTAACTTATATACATGCGTATTACATATATTCAGTAAAAATTTAAAAAAATTAAAATTTAGACTTTGAAATTCTAAAAGATTTTCTTCCTATTAAATTACATAAATATATAATTTAATGTGTGTTTTTAAATTAACAAGTTAATTTTTTCCCAATTAGTTTATAAAGTGGGTAGGTATTAAAGCAATATTTTATTTTTCAGAAGAAAATATTTAAAATTTTTCTAACAAATTGAAAATTTTATATGGCTACTCTATTGATTGAAGTTAAATGAGAGATCTGTATCTTAATACATGCATGTGTGAATAAAAAACTATCTACTATTGTTTGTAAAAAGTACTATGTAACAGGATGTTAAAATTATTTAAATACATCATACTTACGCACAGCGTTGCCAGTTCTACTAAAAAGTAGCTGGAAAAAAGCAGCAGTTACCTTTTTGGTCATAGCTTGCTTAGTTTTCAAGATATCGACTTGATTTCTATTGCGTTGAATAGATAAACGTACTGGCTTTAATTCGAATTTTTTTTTGGGGATAGTGCGAAAAAATTTTTTTTTCGCCAAACATTACCATGAACTATCCCCTTTGGTTTTTTCTGAAAAAATGATAAAAAATTTTTTTCGCACTATCCCAAAAAAAAAAAAAAAATATCGAATTAAAGTCAATACGTTTACTTATCCAATGTAAAAGAAATCAAGAGGATATCTTGAAAAATATCAATCAGTTCTACTAAAAAGTGGCTCGAAAGGCAGTAGTAGAACAGGTTACCTTTTATTTTTTTTTTAATTATAAAGAAAAAACTTTCACACTATCCGCAAAAAAATTGTGAAAAAGAAAAAAAGCTATTTAGAAAATGAAAAAAGACTAGGAAAAAAGCTAGAGGCTAAATCATAAATTTCAAGGCTAAATGCGAAAAAAAGTTAAATCTAGCCTAAAAAAGGCTTAAATGGCAACGTTGCTTACGCATATCAGTGTGTATATACATATATGTGTGCATGTGTAAACGTATTATAATATGTGTTCAAGTATCAAATTGATAATTTGTGAAAATTGGTGGTATGATAAGTTAAATTCGGATGTGCCGGGTCTTATATGCCCTTCATAATGTAAGCCAAATAATCATATTTTCCACTTTCCACATTCTTCTTAAATACCTATAAAAAATTTATTAATTAATAATAAATTAGCCGTTTCAATAAAAAATGGTCAAATAACCTTACAAAAAAATTATATATAAAAAAAAAAATGAAAAATATCATTGATAAAAATAATTAGTGCTGTTCTGTATTCCGACTCCGGATATTTTATTCGGAATTGAAAAATTCAGCACCTCATAACTACTCTGTGGTCCATTTTAAAATTTTTTAAATTTTATTTTTGCTTAAATTAGTGTGGAAAGTTATTGGTTGAATTAAAAAAATATAAAAGTTTTAATTTAATAATAAGAAAAAAATTTAATTCCACATTTTTTCTAATCCGTGCGGAATACAAAACATACACGAATATTCTTTGAATACCAATTTTATTATTAATCTTAAAATCAATGATTTAAATAAAAAAAATCCTTTCTGCTAACCTAATTTTTAAAAGCAATAAAATGTCTGCAGGCATTCAATTTTTATTTAAATTATTAAACAAAGAAATTCTAAGAAAGATATCTAATAGGAGTGCAAAAAATATTTAATATCAATATTTAATTAATTATAATTACACTATGGACACACACATATACAAACGTTTGTAGGTTTCGTGTTTGTGTGTACCAACATTACGCACATATGCAGCTTACAATTTTCCATAAAAAACAAAGCAAAAATTTATAAACATTTTTTGACTCACAGCTCCGCCATTTATGGACCGATCCGGCTGAATTTCAAGATTGGTATGCTAAGCTCTTCTGTCGTTGATTTCAACGACTACACATAACGCCAAAAAGATGCACATCGCTTTTTCGACTCCGGTATTTAAAATCATACAGAATATAAATAGTTTATATGATGTCCCATATAATATAAAATAAAATTCTCTTATAATTCCCTATTAATATTAAAAGTACTCGTATGTAATCGTCACTGCCAGCAAATTTGGCACTGCCACTGCTGTCGTTGAATTCTGTTTATACTTGAAAATACTAATCTTGCAGCTGTGATACGGCATTTCGTTTCGATGGATTTTAGTTGATTTTTTAAGCTCGATTACATTTAACGTTGGCATTTGTGCGGCGAGACCGACGGTTTGTTAAATAATTGTGTAGTTAATTAAATTGCTTGTTTTTACAGTTTATTTTATTAATTTATTTCTTTATCTTTTGTTTGGTTTGTGGTCAGTAGATTACAGAAGAAAGAGTTCCGCGTAGTGTTATTCCAAAGAAAAAAATTATTAAAAGTAGTCATACATACATACATACATACATCCATATACATATTATATATTTGTAAACAAGCAATCAAAATACACACATGCTTACATATTTATGTACATGGCACATACATGTATAAAATTTTTACTTACAAATTCAGATGTATGTATGTAAATTGCCGAATAATTTAATTTTCTGTTGTTTGCTAAAAATGTTCTGCTCTAAACTAAATTGTTGAAAGATATGTAATAGAAATTGTGTATAGAAATTAAAATAAAATAAATTGGAGCCATAAGAATAATTTTTCTAAAATATTTATAAAAATTGCAGATAATCATCAACTGGAAAATATGACAAGCTACGACGATGTAAGTAAAGTTGTATTCACAAAACATTCTGCTAAAATGTTAGTTATTTATTTTTATTTTCATTCATTTTCTGTTTCATAACCTTAAATATCAACTGGCAATAACTTTTTAAACTATGAAATCAATAACAATTACATACTCCAACTAAAATTACAAACAGGTAATGCAGAGATGCCGCACAGCTTTTGCTAGTGGAAAAACACGAGATGTCAGCTTTAGGTGAGTTGTTAAAAAAAAAATAAAACAACATGAACAGGAAGTTATAAATATTTATTATGCTTGAATAATTTTTTATACACGCACACATAGTAATATGTAGATAAGACGTATTTATGTACATATTCATACATATGGATGTACTTATCTATAAAATGACCTACTTGGACATATTTTTAATGATAATGTGCTTCATCAGATACATTTAAGTAAGGAAGAGTAAGATAGTTTTTAAAGAATGTCGTGAAAGTGCACTTCAGCTTGTTTGGTTTATGTATTTTGTTCTGCCTACAGAACGTAAATTCGTTTAGAAGTGCATCCTAAAAAAAGTGCAGAAATCATTAGACCGCATCGTCTGCGGTAATCTTATAAACCTTTTGTTGCACATAATCAATGATAAACCTGACAAATATAAGTGGCAAACAAGTTACAATATTTCTGTGGCCATATGGCAAAACCGCTTATGTCTATTTCGATTATAGCAAACGGTATTGTGTTCATTACCATCTCGTTTAATTGTGAAACCATCCTTGAACCACAATAATAAAGTTATTTAGTAAATTTTTGCTTAAATAGACTTAAACGATTTTTGATTATTAGCACAGTTTTATTGATTAAAAATAAAATTTGCTAACTGACAATCCTTAAGTCTTAAGTGTAGATCGTTGAAGGTATCTCATACATAAATATAATCTAACCTTTATTGATAGGTTGGTACATATGACGTCTTTTGTTTTTTTTTTTTTTTACTTTTGTTCCGTAAACAAAAATTCGGAGTAAATGTAGAAATTAAATCCGCTTATTCATCTAACAAAGGACTAAATTGTTATACTAATTTGAACAAAATGTTTGCCAAAAAGCGAGCGTAATTTTCGTTTAACTAAAA
This sequence comes from Thelaira solivaga, assembly GCA_947397855.1. Lineage (NCBI taxonomy): Eukaryota > Metazoa > Arthropoda > Insecta > Diptera > Tachinidae > Thelaira > Thelaira solivaga. The sequence goes on from OX377614.1 coordinate 1,309,532, forward strand.
TTATAAATATAAACTTTGCTCTATTAATATCCAAAATTACTGGAATGTCGGGTTATATTAATAACTATAATAACAATTTAAAATTACAATAGAAACCTTATTTGAAAAAAAAAAAAAAATAACCACAAAAAAATAAAACTGAAGCGAGGTTTTAAAGTTTAGTATCGTCCTGTTACATTTAATGTTATTGGGGAAAACGAGTTCCTTTCGAAGTGAGAATTTTTAGAATACCAGTAAAATAAAATGATTAATTCAATTTTCAGAATTTTATTAAATTTAAAAATCAAAGCACTAAGTAGCTCCTAATTGTATGTATCAAAACATATTTCTCTAATAATAAATATTAACACTACTAAATGACAACTTTTTTTTGGTCATTGAATAATAAGTAATTTATTTATATAATATTTTATCATTTTTCTCAACTTCTTGTTTTAGTTAATCGACTTGACAAGTGTATAACCATTCATTAAATCAAAATATATTGTATTTATTATATGCACATCGGTATCCCATTAATAAATTTTAAAATGTCGAATATATTATAATTTTTTTTTGGGGACTATGATTTCCGTTAGTCGTGGCTGAATGTTTTTATAGAAAAACATTTTTTGAAAACGCGCTTGTGTATTTGAATAAAAAAAAATATTTTTTTTTTTTCAGAACAAAATATTTAACACTTCTCACATATCTAAGAGTGCAAACTTTAAATTGCTCTCCTGTAAAATCACGCTTTTTTCAATTATGATACTATTGAAAAAATTGTGCGATATGTGTATACAATAGACTGCTCCGTAGATGTATACTGATATGAGATGTATTTTTGATAATTATTCTACTCAGTGTGAAAGGTCTGCACCTTTTTTTCTCAAGATTTTTAAATTCATATAATTTGGAGACGCTGTATGCTCAATTGTATGTATGCATATGCATATGCATATATACTTACTTGATTAATATTTTTTGTATTTAATTGGTTTAAATTGTGTTTCTTGTAATCCAATTTAAAATATAAAAAATCTGACTTTGAATTTTGTACTTTGTTATTACACACAAATATGTATTAACGTTTATCCCTGCATATACATATATAATTACATATATTAAGTGCAATTAAATACAATGAAAGAAACTACTGGACAAGGTGGAATTTATACAAATTATAGTACACAAATAATTGTTTTTACTATTTATAAATTAATATTAAATCCATACCAGTTAGAAAAGTTGTACGATAAATAAATTATATTTGCTAATTGTCTGCCGAGTGCAGAGATAAAATTTGATTATGAGTAGGTAGAATATGATATTCTGTAGTCATTTTTTTAATATAAATATATGACAGCGTGAATATTATTACGCCTAAGAGCGTTTGTATAATTTGAGCGGTATAAGTTCACTTTAAAAAATGAGTTAGCGGTAATTTTAGTAAGATATAGATGCTAAAATAACCGCAGACTCATTTTTTAAAATGAACTTATACCACTTTTAAAAATAACAGTTCATTTAATAACAAAACTTAGTCCCCATTTATATTATGGACATTTCTGTCTGGACAGACGAAGCTCGTAGGCGAGGGGGCAAATACGCAAGGTGTATAGTACACGACCGTCTGTACTAGACATTTTTTTGTCTCTTTCAACTTTTCGTAATAATCGTCTTGTTGCTTCATTTCATTTTTGTACACTGTATTAATTTGCCGATATTTTTATAGAAATCAATTTTTAAAATGTATTTATTTATTATTAATTTAATTTGGTTTGCTTCAAAAATTCTTTTCAATTAATTTTCATACAAATCAATTAAGCACGTCACAAAAATAAATGGAAAGAAGAATTGAAAAAATTTCTATCTGGACATTAATGTCCGAAATGTTAGGAAAGAACAAAAGAGAATTGAAAAAATATCCGGCAAGAAATGTCCATAATGTAAATGGGGACTTATGGTAACAATTTTCATACACTGTGTGACGGTTCACTCACAGCTTCTTTTTTTTTGCAAACATTTTTTTAAGAGTGATAGAAGAGATTATAGTTTTTTTCTTTATGTACATCTCGTTTTTTTATATTTTGTCGCAAAAATTTGTGAACAATTTGTGTTATATGAATTTCTACTTGAAACCTGTTTTAATGTCACTTATAGCTTTTAATATATAAATAAATTAAGGAAAAATATTTTGCAATTAACAATTTAATTTTTTTTATAGAAAAAAACAGCTAGAAAATCTATTACGTTTGTACGAAGAACATGAAAATGATATGATTAACGCCCTTGATGCCGATTTACGCCGTCCCAAGCTGGAAAGTTTGGTAGTTGAAACAGAGTTTTTAAAAAATGATATCAAACACGTGTTGTTTAATATAAATGACTGGGTGAAACCAGAATACCCTAGTAAACCATTGGTCAATTTAATGGATGATATACAGATTTATAATGATCCCTACGGCGTTGTGCTTGTGATTGGCGCATGGAATTATCCATTGCAATTATTATTGGTTCCTGTTGCAGCTGCTATTGCAGCTGGCAATTGTGTTATGATTAAACCCAGTGAAATTGCAGTGAATTGTGCAAAATTCATACAAAACACGTTGCCAAAATATTTGGATAATGTAATTTGATTGCATAATGTTTTGAATAATTAATAAAACCATAATTTGAATATTTACAGGACTGTTATCCTATTGTTTGTGGTGGGCCTGAAGAAACGTCTGCACTATTAAAGCAACGTTTTGATTACATATTCTACACTGGCTCGACACGGGTCGGGCAGATTGTTCATGCTGCTGCAAACAAATACTTGACTCCATGTACACTTGAATTGGGTGGCAAAAGTCCTTGTTATATTGATAAATCTGTAGAAATGAAAACTGCAGTTAAACGTATTTTGTGGGGAAAATTAATAAACTGTGGCCAAACTTGTATTGCACCCGATTATGTTTTGTGTTCTAAGGAAATTCAAGAAAAATTCATCAAAGAAGCTAAAATCATTCTTAAAGAATGGTATGGTGATAACATTCAAGAGAGTCCTGATCTCAGTCGTATCATAAATAAAAATAATTTTGAGTAAGTAAAAAAAAAAAAAAAATAAAAAATAAATAAATATACTTGTTAGCTTATTTTATTAACTTTTTCTTTTTGCACATCAGTCGTTTAGTTGGTTTAATGAAGCAGGGAAATATTGCAATTGGTGGCCATTATAATGCTTCTGAACTTTTTATTGAACCAACAATAATTGTTGATGTTAAGCCAGAAGATCCTGTGATGCAAACAGAAATTTTCGGCCCAATCTTGCCAATTATAAATGTGGAGAGTGCTTATGATGCAATTAAGTTCATCAATTCTAGGTATGTTGAATGTTGCACAAACAATTTCCAAATAATAATTTTCAGTAAGCAAACCCAACTGGTAGCAGCAAAGCATAAGAATACGATTATGATTTCAAATTTACAAAAATAATTAATTGGCTAAACAAATAGGCTATAATGATGATGTCCATTTTTTCAACCATTTTCTCCTTTTCCTTTATTTTTCTTTTAAAGCTTTTAATTGAATATACAGTTTAGTTGAGCTGCTTTTATAAATTAATTAAATACTTTTTCATTCATAATACAAAAAATTAAAAAAAAAACATACGAAAAATAATTCGAATTACTTACATGTTTTACAAATTTCTTGTTTGTATTCTGATTTTTTAACGATCATCCCAACGAAACGAGAATTGAAAAGAGCAATAAAAGCTTTCTAAACAAACCTCGTACATACAATGTACAGAACTGTTTAATTAAATTACAAATGCAATTGCGAAAAAAATAATAAATTCAAACGATTAAATTGTTATACATATTAAAAAACCCAAATAGATGTTTTTAATTAAAATAATAGAATAATCAAAATATGTAAAACAAATTTAAATTGATGTATAATGTAGGCTAAGTACAGTGAACCAATCAATTAAATTATCGTTTCTTATGCTTTGAATTGCTGTTTTTAAATTAATTTTTAACGTGTATAATTAATTGTTGTCCCTGTGTGTATTGTAAAAAATTCATTTAGTCTTTGTTTCCTTTAAAGTTTGCTCATTTACATTTTAATTTCTTATAAACGAACTTTTGTATTTTCCATTTGTTTTCATACAAACGCACATACATGCCAATAGAAAAGAAAGCCAAAAAAACCTACATTATTTACAACATTTGCACTCATTTTATATTTTTGATTCTCATTTTCAAACATGTGTCTGTCTGGTACCTCGATTTACACGATTAATTTGTATTGGCATAAAAAAAATATTAAATTAAATGAAATTGATTAGAGAAAGTCCTTTAGCGATGTACATTTTCACAATGGAACCAGAAGTACAAAATTCATTTATTCACGGTACAAAATCAGGAGGCATTTTATTAAATGATACAATAATGCATTATGCCGGTAAGAAAATTAAAACAGCATAATTCATATTAAAAAATTAAATCTTCTGGTTAAAGGGAAATTCTGTCAAATATTGTTTATCGTATATATAAATAAGACATATAATGCGGTGATGGGAGAAATATATACTATATGATTATATTGTATATGTATTTTTAAATAATTATACGTATTTGTTATTTACATATATGTATGTATGTACATATAAATGTTTTCAATCTTGTTAATTGTAAAAAAAAACTTTTATACATTTTTAAATTAATAGGGAAATCCCTTTAGTGATTTATGTTTTCTCCAAATCCCAGAAACTCATTCAGGAGTTTATAGAAAATACCAAAAGTGGTGGATTTTCCAGTAATGAAACTTTAATGCATTGCGGAGGTATTGGTTTTTATATATTTGTATTTCGTTATAACTAAAAATTTTGCATGCATTTTTAATTTTTTTAAATACTAAAATCATTCACAATATTTATGTGTGTACATATATTCCCAATGTTTCTCCTACATGCATAGATACATATGCACTGTACGAGGGTATACATATATGCAGTATGTATTGTGCACATTTATTTATGTACATATTAAAGCTTTTAAAAATATATAACGCCTAATTAAATATATATTATATATATGTACATATGCAGAGAAAAACCTTTGGCTTTATATGTTTTGAGTAATTCACAAGCAACTATTGAATTGCTTAAAACCAAAACAACATCTGGAGGTTTTTGCAGTAATGAACTTTTAAATCACTTTACAGGTACAAATGCTCTTTAATTTTATTATTTTGCAAAACTTATGCTTAGTGTAATTAAATTTTTATTAAAATAATTTTAACACGCAAAAAAATAATTCATAGTGAGTAGACTATCGTATCCAATAGTATTTCGATATGTGCCGAGTTAGCAAATCACCACATATGATATCTATCGAATCGTATTTTTTTTTCAAATTGGAACAGATTTATACTAAAGTGCTGCACAAGTATACTTGAAATCGCTTGCAAGCACTTTTTATTATAAAATATTACACATGTTTGTAGGGGCGTGTGGTTTTCAGGTGTGCTTGTGTAGCCCTTTCTTTTATATACAAACGTTTGTCAAATTGCCGCAAACTCAGTTTTTTAAGTGGACGTATTAGACGTTGGTTTTGATTTAAATAATTAAAATATAATTACAAAAAATGATCGTAAAAATAATTATTTTCTAATGTGTTGTGAAACGGTAACGGTTATTTGCCTGCGAAATCATCTTCAATCTTCAATTTAATGCTTAAGAAATCAGCATTTATATAGTCAATCTAATGAGCAACTTCCATATATGATTACGCTATGTACATATACAAGTATTTACGTCTCAGAATTTTACATTACTATAAATTAATTATCTTAAGTATTTTATACAATTTTTGTAGATAAAAATTGTAAATTCATGCATAATAAGTTTTTAAACTTTTTGATACAATTAAGTAAATAATAATAATTTAAATAATTTTAGTAAATAAATTAAAATTTTTATCAATTGTATTCATACCTATTTGCTTGAGAAAATTTTTTGGAAATGACGGCACGGATCCCGCTTAAGCTTCTGAAGAAGCAATCAGTTGGATCCGTACCAGACTTAATAGCAAAAAAAAAAAAAAAATTAATGTACAAATGTATGGCCCATTAAACAACTTACAAAACTTAAAGCATGACAGCTTTTTTGTCGTATTTTAACATACATGCATACATACATACATAGATAATGAGCATTTGCAAGCGCCAATACAGTTTATGTTTTTGAAAATGTGGCATCATTTTGTACAAAGACTAGAATTCCATTTATGTACATATGTATGTAAAGTTATTAAGGGTACCGGGGCATGAAGAGCACGTGGACAATGAAATGGTGGACTATCTGGCTAAAAAGGGCACGGATACCCTTTTCATAGATCCAGAGCCCTTCTGTGGGGTAAACAACACAGCAGAATGATATTAAACTCTACGATATTAAAATCTAACACTTAAATACATCGGAGCATGCTCCGTGCTAGTGGGACACTGGTTCCAGGTGACCTGAGCATGATTAGTCATACAACAGTTATGAGATTCGTAAGGAGTCTCGGACTGTAGTTGGGAATTGGACCGCACAAAAGATCTAGGGTCGTGGTGCGACTATAGTCCAATTAATAATAATTAATTATTGTTATTTTAAAATAATTAAAAAAATTAGTTAAATAAATAAAAATAAACAATTTCATATTAAAATAATTATTCGAACGATAATTATTTTACATGAATGCATATACATATAATTATGTATATAGAATAACTATGTATGTATGTATGTATGTAAGTAGTATAATAGATAGAGTATAATATAGTATTTACAAAACTCGTGTAATTATTGAATAGTTAAAATATATAAACTAATGTTTTATATAAAACTGTTTCCATTCAGTTGATGTACTGCCTTTTGGAGGAGTTGGCTCTAGCGGTATGGGCAGTTATCATGGCAAATATGGTTTTGATACGTTTACTCATAAAAAATCGTGCCTTGGTAAAAATTTGAAACCACTTGGCGAAAAATTAGCCTCGTAAGTATTTGTTATTTTCAAAAATAAAAAAAGCTGCAAGTTGAAATTTAAAACAACCACAAAACACGGATGTGCATTTAATTAATAATGGCAACTAATTTATACTCATTTTTTATTTTGCAGTGGTCGATATCCTCCATATTCGGAACGCAAAGCGAATATTTTGAATTTCCTATTGCGCAAACGTCGCCCATTGCCCAGACTATATTTGTCCCATATACTCGCATTTGGTTTAGGCATTGGATTATCATTCCTTATCAATCATTATATGCAGGTAACATTTCAAATTGATTTCATTTCTTAAAAATCATTTATTATAAAATCAACTTAAAAGGGAAAAATATTTTCGCGCTAAACAAGACAAGCCATCAAACATGTCTAAAATTCGCTTCACAAAATATGGGGAAAAAGCTCTTTCAATTGCAGTTGCACTTTTCTACCAGCATTGCTTACACAATTGCATATATACATACATACATCGCTTATGATTGTATGTATCTATAATTATAAAAAATTGATTTTATTTATGCTTTTCATCTAAAACACAATTTTTAATTAAAATTCTATCGTTTTTGTTTTATAAAAGTACTCTTTTTCTACTCGTATAAAAAAAATATTAAAAAAATCTATATCTATGTATATATAAGTAATTCATTTGCCCATTTTAAAGATTAACGCATTTGGTATTAATTTAGCATTTTATTCAAAACCATTTTTGTGTTTGAAACAGTAACTCAAAAATTACATCAACTTTTTTTAATATTTTAAAAAATTAAAAAATGTGAAAAATAGAAATTTATTAGTGTAAAAATTATGTGTTCGTTTATAAATTCGCGTTGGAATATTTTATTCGGAAGTGTAAAACTAATAATCATTTCGAAATTTTTTCTCGTTTTGTTTCTATTTTATGTTACGTGGGAATTAAAAAAATATATTTTCTATTTTCTTCGGGACACAGAACAGTGACGAAAGTATGGTGGAAAGCAATTTCTTTATTATTCGAAATTTGTAATATCGAAAATTGAATTGAACATATCGTCATATGTTTTCCAGAAAGCCCTAATTTACAAAAAAAAAATCAAATCCTACTTTTTGATGTGTATATTATGACGCACCGCATTAATTTACATGTCCTTGAAACATTTTTCACTTCTACAATTAAAATAACGCTCTTAAACTGGAGCGTAAACTAATAAAAAAAACTTCAAAAAGTTTGGCTAATTTTTCAATTTTTGACTTTTTTGGCTTCTCCTCTAAAATTTTTTAAATGTAACTTAAGATTTTTTGAAATCATATGACGATATGTAATATGTATAAGTACATACATATGTAAGTAAAGAGAAATTGTTTCATATTCATAAAATATATTTATAGAGATATAAAAGAAAAAATGATTAACACCAACCTATTCACACATAAGCGTCTATAGATGGAAGAGAGTGAAAATAAAAAAAAATAAAATAAAAATTAAAGCCATCATGCGTGGCATGTCAAAGAGCAAATTTTCACTGTTATACGAGCATGATGACATTTCATCATACCGTGCTGACATAGCGCGCATGATCATCTAATAGGCGCTTTACATACCTCTAACGCATATAATACTATTTTTACACATTACATAAAAATGTATGGTATGTATGTAGTTATACATCGCTCCTCCTATTCAACATAGTCAAAGCTTAAAAAATGCCATTTCGAGATAAACCTTGTCAGAAATTTAAATTTACCAATTTATATCTGTGCAAAAAAAATTTTTTGTATTGTCTCTTAGGAAGAAGAATAATCAAGATATTTTATTTTTTTAAATAAGATAAAAGTGAAGAAAAAATATGAATTATTAATTCAAAAATAAAAATTTTCAGATATGACCATGTTGCAATAAAAAAGCGATTTATCAAATCATTACCTTTTTTATACAAAAAAAGCTTTCTAATTAATATGACTATTTATAATTATATCCTCAAGAAGATACGCAAGTTGGAGCGAAATATCGATATAAAAATAAATTTATAAAATAAGACCTCAAGCTTAATAAAATAGCCATATTAATTAAAAAGAAAAAGATAAAATATACTAACAAAGAAATAAAAAAGCTTTTGTTTAGCTCGAGTAAATTTGAAAACCGAAATATTTTCCATTAATAAAATAAAATATAATATATGTATGTATGCTTTAATAAACTATTTCTATTACTTTTTTTCTAATTTCTTACAGAGTGATAAAAACTAATAATTTTAATATCATGTTAATTCTTGAAATAAAGTGGTTAGAGGAACTGGTATTTTTAATCCCACATTGTTATGTATTATTGTTATTATAATTGAAAACATTTTTACATAAATAAATTTTATAATTTTTTTATTAAAAAATGCTGTTACTCTTTCTAATAATTTGTAAAATTAAATGTTAAAAAAATTTTTTTAATAGGAAAATGGATTTTTTTAAATCGTTTTTGTAAAATATTAACAGAACATTTTATTATGTTAAATATAGTTATAAGCATTTATTTAATAATTATTTTTGTACAATTTCAACCAAGTTACACCCTTCGGTGTATAAAACTTTTGTGTTTTTGTCAGATTTTTCACCTTTGTATCCAGAAAGCAAAAAAACAAAAAAATTCTTTCTTCGTCATTTTGACTACGACCTATTTCAAGAAACTATAAAATACGTCGTGATCGAAAATATATACCAAAATAGATTTATTATTCATATATAGCTATTTTTTAATCAATAAATAAACAAATTCATATATTTTTTTTAAATTCTTAAACGTAAAATTAACATTGCATAGCCTTCTTTCAATTGGCATTCTTTTTTAAACAAAGGATTATATAACATAAAAGTTAGAGAATACGACACATCATCCTTCGTCATTTTGACTACGGCAAAAAATTAAATCGAAAAAAAAAACACTTTCAACGCACGCAGTTCGCTGCACGTCTTTGTCACTGAGCAATCTTTGTCCACCAACAGCTTGCAAGCGACTAACGCTATACGAAAAATGAGATAAAAAACAGGTTTTAATTCAAAAATAAGATCGGGCGTCGTCATTTTGACGAAGGATGATGTTCTAGGGTTAATAAAACTTTCAGAATGAGAATTGGGTTACATTTTAGGGGACCATTTTTTTTAAATCTCTAGCGCCAAAAAGTTATAAGCGTTTTTTTAATTAAAACTCTTTTGAGCTGAAGTGGATGTAGCATGTGGCAGATAGGCCATTTCTCACTTTGCCACATCACATGGTGAAAGTTTCAGTAAATTGATCCATTCCAAAGTTATTGTGAAAATAGAAATTTTTTCGAAATCCGAGAATTAAATTAAAGAAACGAATGAAAAAAGTAAAATACCAGGCTAACAGAACCAGCAGTAGGTAAGTTTGAGAATGTTTGGTTTTTTATTACAACTTTTCAAGGATATATATTTTAAAATGACACTTGCCCCATGTGGCACAATGAGAAATGGGATATCTGCTCCATGCCATTTTTGCTGCCCCATAAAAGTTAAATCAAAAGCGTTTTTTAATCTTTTAATTTCTTCACAACCATGGTTCGTAGATTAAATCATTTGAATTATTTTCACTGCATATGTTTAGGCGATACTTCTGACTGAACAAGTGTTTTTAAATTGTAGTAGTTGTTAAAATTGAATGCAATCGTGAATGGAATGCAAGATATTGTGTGGCTTAAGAAAAAACTACATTAGGAAAGATTGTCCTCACTACAAAACGTCTGATATTCTCGTGCTGTCAATCCCGTTTATATATTTTTTTTTGCATTAGTTTCAGTGTTGCAAAATGAAATAAAAAAAGAGCAGCTGGCCTAAAGAATTTATTTGGTTTTTTAATTTTTTATTATATGCTTAAAATTTTTTTGATATATTAGTGTAGCACCAATAAAAAAGATTTCTTTCGGGTTCAACTTGTTTTTTGAAAGATTGTAAACGTGCTAAAATTTCAATTCACCAAAGTGGAACGGAAAGCGCTAAGAAAAATTTTACATAGAAAGTGTGAAAAAAATCACCAAAAAATTGGTAGAATTGTATTGAGTTGATAACGCTGGTTACGATTATTTTGTTTTTTTGTAAAATCATTCTACAAATACTGTAGAAAAAGGGCATTTTGTGAAATTTATTTTGCATAAGAAATTCGAGAAAATAGTTTAACTTGTTATAATAGTTAAACAAAATAATGGCAGATCATGACGAATTAATAGCCCAATTTATTGAGATTAGCGGCGGGGAGGAAAATGTTGCTAGATTTTATTTGTCTAGCAGCAATTGGTCACTAGAGGTACTTGTGCACATTTAGCAGTTTTGGGTTTGGGACATTTATATCTGTAAATCAAATTAAACTCTTTAAAGGATGCTTTGTCAAACTTTTTGGGCAACCAAGGTGATGAGGGAATATCGGATGCTGCAGGCGTTTCTATAGATGACCATCAGGCTGAAGACATGGAAGAATCCAAACAATCTTTATCATCAGAAAGCGATAATTTTGGCAAAGGTTCTTCCACAAACAAACCAAGGTATATATTGCAATAATTCATTAAATCATGTATCTATATAATACACATATCTGTATGTTACCATGTGTTTAGATTTGCTACCCTGGGAGACATGTCAAAACGTCAAAGCAGTAATGATGATGAAGAAGGCCAAGCTTTTTATGCTGGTGGCTCAGATCGATCGGGACAGCAAGTTTTAGGTCCACCTAAGCGTAAAAATTTTCGTGAGCAATTAACAGATATGTTTCGCATGGCTCAAGAGAATAGTGTAAATTCCGATAATTCACCAGCTTCAAGTACGTCTTCAGGAGCAAGCTGGGGACAAGGAATACGTCTTGGCATGACTGATTCCGACCATTCAGTTGTAACACCATCGAATAAGGAAGGAGAAGGTAAAACTAAACCTGTAGTTGTTTTAAAATTGTGGAGCCAAGGATTTTCAATTGACGACGGAGAATTGCGTTTGTACGATGATCCTCAAAATAAGGAATTTTTGGAAACTGTCATGAGAGGGTATGTGAAAAAGCGATGATATATTTGTTCGTTATGCTAGTTCAAGTATAGAATAGTCAGTAACCAGTCAGTCGTTACCGTAAAAGTGGGTTCGTCATTTTATTTTGTCTGTCATTTTCTTTTTGTTATACTGATAGCGAGATACCCAATGAACTTTTGGAAATGGGATGGTTGGTTAATGTTGATGTGGAAGATCATCGTCATGACGATTATAAAAAGAAGCCAAAAACTGTGAAAACTTTCAAGGGTTCCGGACATGCATTGGGAAGGTAAATATATTGTAAATAATTATTCTTAAATTCTAAAAATTTTGCTCTTAGTCCCACCCCTAATATTAGCGAGAATGAAACTGAGCCGACACCCATAGCATCTACATCAATATCGACGTCTACAGATATAAAATTAAATGAAGATGCAGCTAAAGAAAAACTCGAACTTAATTCTTCTGCTCCAAGTACAACAATACAAATACGCTTAGCAGATGGTACACGTTTAGCAACACAATTTAATATGTCCCATACAATAGGTGATATACGGGAATATATAGAAAGGTAAATATAAATCAAAAGATTCGTAAGAAGTTTCTTTAAAATTGAAATTTGTTTTTAATTTTTTAGCGCACGCCCCCAATATGCAAACCGTAACTTTATATTGGTGTCATCCTTTCCTACACGAGAACTTACTGATGTTACTGCTACTATAGAATCAGCAGGCTTAAAAAATGCATCATTATTGCAAAGATTAAAATAAAAATGCATTACATAAGCAATAAATCCATTCAGTAATTACATACAATAGTGTTAAAGAATTTATATTTAAATTCCTTGAGTAAACATCAAAACGAATTTCATTTCAATATTTTTACTTACGAGTAATTTCCATAGTTATTTATACATATTCGCTTTAATTTGTTGGATACAATGAATTTAAACAAGATAAATTCATTCGCCTTGGATTTAAATTAGAACATAATAAAATTCGTATAAAGTTAAAATTTTTGTTAATTTAAAACTGAATAATTTCGCAAAAATGTAAGAATTGTTTCGTGAACCGCAACAAACTTGGTAACTAAATCGATAAACAAAGTGCTTTATTATGAGTTACTAACGGCGTTTAATCCTTGTTGGCTATCAAAACTAAGTCATTACTTCGAATTGAGAAATTAAACTACATAAAAATAAGGAAAAAATCATATTTATATTTACATTTATATAAAAGCTTTAATCTCATCATTGAGCATTTGTATATGCAGCCTAAAATCTTCTCTTAGAGAATTTCGCCAATCATGAAGACCGTCATCACCTGCGTGAATGCAGTTAATATAACGATGTGTAAACACTTGAGATATGGGTAGTGATATTCGATAGGGCCCAACTGATGCGTGTTTAGAATTTAACGATGGCTCATTATCTTTTGGTCTATAAATCGATACTGAATAAGAAGATTTAGATTCGGGATCATATAAAATATTTTCGAATAAATATTTGAACTTATCATTTTTGCACACCGCAAATACTGGCAAATCAAAACGGTATACATTGTTTTCGTAGTGTTTGAGAGCCCGTAGAATAGAATTTTGATCGTCTAACTTTGAGTTTGGGTAGAAGAATTCATTTGGTGCCAATAATAAAGAGTAGCGTGCTCTGTTAGTTGATCTTAGTAAACAATCCATTTCTATTAAATCTCTAATTTTTACGGTCGCATTTTGTGCAGAGTAAGGAAAATTAAAAGGATTTGAATAAAGGCGTACTTTGATTTTTCTTAAAATAGGTAATACATTTTGAGGTAAGTTATCGCCGTTGTAAATTATAAAATGTTCTACACCCAAAGCAAAATGGTGTATGAAAAATTCCAATAACTCCAGACTCTGTTTGTCTGAGGCAGTCATGTTTTCATTTACCAAATCTACACACACTGTTAAAGGCTGAACGGTTAATTTTCTTGTTACATCCTGCACAGCTTTAATATACCTTAATTTTAATGAATGACCGCTTTTAGCTGTGCTTGTCAAATCAATAAATTTCACAGTATCAGGCAGGCCAAAATCACGGGTAACACGACAAAAAAATTTGTATCGTATAAATTCAGAGTTATTGTCATGTGCATCTTTATCCATTCTTTGAAAGCGAAATTTTCCTTGATTGTGACTTGCATATGTATCCTTCAAATTAAAAGAGCACTTGAAATGAACTACCGCTTGTTTTCGTCCAACCACTAGCACTACCGCTTCTCCACCAGACACCAATTCATTACGTCTCCAAAAAGCTGAATATGCATGGAAATGATCTCCGATTGATTGCCACACTCCTAGGGGATATAAATAATCACCTAAGTCAATTGCAGTTGCATTATCAATTTGTTTCAAAATGACCGCATCGTTTCGTCCAAAGAAATTAATTACATGCAAGACATCTTTTAATCGATTATTCTCTGTTTTGTACATTAAAAGAACTCCAACGCTTACGCAAGATACTATTAAAAGAATGAGTTGTTGATATTTACGCATGATTTTTCTACATTGGATTTGCGTTTATAAACTTTATAAAATTTTAATTAACTTTTAATATTTATGAGCTCCATTGCTGCTTTTTCATTACAGAGATGCTTAAAGTCTACCCTATTGTTTAATTTTTTCTATAATCATGAGTTTGTATAAAAAAAGATGCCACACCAAAGAAACGAATTGTTAGTTAACTTTTTCTATTTTAAATATTTAAAAATAAAGTTATGCACATGAATTTTAGTTTTAAAGAATGCGATCGATAATAAATATGATAAACATTAGCTGTCTATTACAATTGTAATAAATTTAAATTAGGTTCTTTTGTTCTAGTTTTATTTATATATTTTAAGGTTCACTGTCTAGATTTTATTGTTTTCAAAAACTATTGCAAATGAAAAAGAGTCGAGATATATAAATAAAATACTAAGTGGAAATGGTGTTTTAATACAATATTTCCCAGTGTGCTATGTTGTGGAGACCTTCAGAGCCCAGTGGTAGGCAATTAATTAAACACTTGTTACCCCATAATATAATTATGTCCAATTGTAAATCGTGTACACAATCACAGTCACACACAAATAAAAAATCGCAAATGTATCTAACAAAAAATTTAACTTAGACAAATTTCCTTTGTTTTCAATTAATAAGATTTTACAATTTGCATGCTCTACTCAAATGAACAAATGAAATTAAGATCAGTTGGTCTGTTGGTCTATAAAAAAACACACAGTATTCAAATTTTAAATAAAAAATAGTTTTGCAAATAAAAATAATAATAATAGAAATAGATAAAACGTTTACTTATCTATATCTACTGTATATAAAAATGGATTTCGATGAAGTACTTAACGAAGTGGGATCCTTTGGATTATATCAAAAAATCATAATATGTGCCGTTTTATTGCCTGCGGCCCTTCCATGCGCCTTTCATGCATATAGGTGAGCAATCAGCACAAAAACCAATGCAAGCATTAAAACCAAAAAGTGTAAATGAAATTGTTTAGTCAATTGTTTATTGCAGCAACACCTAAGCATTGGTGTCGCATTCCCGAATTGGAACCATGGGTACAGGATTACACTGAATTAGTTATGAATTTAAGTGTACCATTTGTAGAACGTGAATATTCTCAATGCGAAATGTATGTACGGAACTATACAGATATTGTACGTTATATGGAATATCGTACACCTGTGGATTTGCAACGCGATAAGGTATGGCATATAGGCAGCCCTTCCGGATCAAAATTAATGCAATGCCAACACGGTTGGCATTACGATCGTTCACATTATCCTGCAACAGTTGTAACAGAGGTAGTATTTGTTTAAATTTTATCATTATTCTTACATTTCGCAAGCACTTGATCTCGAGTGTATTATCCTCATTTGTAATTTATTCGATTTAGAAACCAAGTACCTCTGTTTTTAATAAAATTTAAAATTCAATTCTAAAAAGGGATTTTTTTCCTTTTGAATTCGTTTTTAAAACAAACACAATTGATCAAACTCAATTAGTCACAGAACACATCAAATACATATTTCATTATGTGGGATATTTTATAAAAGTAATACTTTTACTTTACACTAACTGTACACCTACATATGTACATACATAAATAACATTGCACAAGTATGTATTCACATGTATTTATCCTGAAAGATTTATATTATACCCGTAAACTACTTACATGCATACATATTTTTACGATAGAAAAAAATTACAGGTCCAAGTCCACAAAATTAATTTTTTTTCTGATCGCTTTTAATTTTTTATCGAAAAAAAGAGAAGGTTACGCCATGTAATTTGCAATAGCTCGAGAGCTAGTTCTCAAAATAAATTTACAAAAAGACGTAAGGATCGGGAATAATATTACTTTTAAATTATGTTATTATCAAAAATTTTCCAGTCTTGTAGTTTCTGAAATATTCACCGTTTTGTAAAAAAAAAAAAAAATTTTATTAATTCTAAAATAATTTTAATAACTGCATATGGTATAAATAAAATGAGCCATATTTTATGAAAATTCATTCATAGGTTCTAAGTTTATTTAGTGGTGGCATCTATAAAACAGGGTATCGAATATACTAGAAATCAGTTTCAGTTTTGTCGGCACCAAAATCATCGTAGCCCTGTGTAATGCATTATAAATTCATTCTTGATCAAGTGCCAAATGTAGAGCCTAATATTAATTAATCTTGGAAAAATTTTTTGCAGTGGAACTTGGTGTGCGATCAGAGTTATTTAGTAACACTATCGTTAGTTATATTTGGTGTAGGTGGTCTTGTAGGAAATTATATTTTTGGATACCTGCAGGATATGTGGGGAAGAAGACCAAGCTTTTACGCATATTTAATATTAGAAATAACCTCATGTGCTGCCAGTGCACTTGCTTGGAGCTTTAACTCTTGGCTTGGCTTCAGATTCATTGTTGGTTTAACAGTGCCGGCCATATTAGCTAGTCCATATGTTTTGGGTAAGTACAATTTTATAATAAATCATATGCACCTGAGTGTAGTTTGAATGCGCCGTTACAAATGGAGGGTGGGCAAAAAAGATCTTAAGATTTGTTAATAAGAGTTTAAACTGAAGCTCCTTCGGTATATCATACTATACATGTACTCATGAGTCGGTCCCAGATCATATATTACATGCAATAAATTTGATTCAAATTAACAAAATTTTGTATTTGTTTGCAGCTATTGAAATGGTGGGTCCTGATAAGCGTGTTTTTTGCACTATAGTATCAAATATTGCATATTCTTGTGGATTGGTTTTGCTCGCTGGTATAGTGTATATTGTACGTGATTGGAGATATTTAACATTGGCAGTTTCATTGCCATTATTACTGCTATTCTCTTGTTTTTTCGTTTTACCTGAATCTCCTAGATGGCTGATGGCAGTTGGACAACCTCGTAAAGCAGCTAAAGTTTTAAAAACAATGGCCAGAGTAAATGGATTAACAGTAGTTCCAGACTTTATAAATATAATTGAGCAGAAATTCGCCTTAACTCGACAGTCGCACAGTAATTCGGCTTCTGCTGGCATTTTGGACCTGTTTAGGACTAAAAATATGTGCCGCAAAACGTTGATAATAACATTGATATGGTTCGCTAATACAAGTGTATACGTTGGTCTCAGTTATTATGCTCCTGCTTTGGGAGGTGATGAAATCTGGAATTTTTTCCTGGCCGGTGTTGTCGAGCTGCCAACATACATCTTATTATGGCCGGGCTTAAGCTATTTCGGACGTCGTTTTATATTATTCATATCAATGTTATCTGGTGGCGTAGCGTGTGTTGCTACTTTCCTTTACAGTGAAAATGCCGACATCATGTTAATATTGTACTGCATTGGTAAAATGGGTATTTCATCAGCTTTTGTTGTGCTGCCATTGTTGGCCTCAGAAATTTATCCCACTGTGGTAAGGGGTTTAGGAATGAGCTTTAGTTCAGTTGTAGCTATGATTGGCCCCATTGTCATTCCCATTATAAATCATATGGGACAAAAAATGTTAGTTTTACCTTTAATCGTTATGGGTTTCCTGTTAATTATTGGCGGAATCGCTAGTCTGTTCTTGCCTGAAACTAAAGGCAAAAATTTACCTCAGACAATAGCCGATGGTGAGGCGGTATCTTTAAGCTTTCTTTCGAATTGTTGTGATAATGAACCTCAAAACAGAGCTCGTAAACCTCCCACTCTAAGATCAGATCCAAGTAAACATTATATAATTTGCAGTATTTGTAAAAATGAAATAAAGAAACGTGGTGCTTAGAAGATATTACAAAATTTTTTTGTTTAATTAAATTAAGTTTAAATTAAATTAAATATAAAAAAAATATATGCATATAAATATAAAGTAAAATAAAAACTCACTTATTTCCTGCAAGAACTTCATAACTCAAAACTAGCCTTGAATCAATTTAAAATAAATCATTTTTACATCGAATGACTTGCGAAATTAAGTAAATTAAAAAAGATTTCCAACTTGAGACATCTATTTAATTTTTTTTTACTTGTATTATCAAGCCAATTTAATCGGTCATACTTTTTTTTTTATATAGATTTCACATTTCTAACTTCATCCTCAGATTCCTATATATTTTGTTAACCATTTTTACATTCAGTAAAGTAGAAATATTCAGTGGTGTCATCCATAAGCGCATTTTTTAAATTGCATACGATACCTTAGCAATTGAAATTTTAAACTTCTGAAATTTTATTATTCATAAATTTTATAATTTTAAAAAGTTTCACGAATAATTATTTTACATAAACATTTTTAGTTGCTAAATGTTTTTAACGTATTTTGGTAGTATACATACATACATACAGATTTAAATTGAAGCAACAATAATATTAGTTTTATTATAAAATATATTGGAAACAGTTATTTATAAATACATAAAATAATAAATATATCTACATGTATAGTTGTTGTTTAATTATTTTTTGGTATGAAACTAACAAAATATAAATAAAAATTATAATAAAAATAAACAAAAATTAATAAAAACTCTAGGAAATGATCTGAACTTAAATTATTTTTTCAAAGGTACAAAATGGAATATTTTTTATAAACAAAAAATTTAGATCCGTTGATCTTAAAAATGGTAACATCAAGAAAAATTTAGTACTGAAATACATAAATGTAAAGGAAGAATATCTAATGCTTATTTACGAATATATATAATATACCTAGATGGATTAATTAAATTTAAATTCATCAATTGTTTAGAATATTTTAATAAAATTTCTGCTTAATTTTAGTTATCGAATTTAATAAATCAACAATTATTGTTTTTCATCCATCGTACCTTGCAATATTTTAGTCTCTCGATGCTCCTATAATAGCCAAAATATACATGAATATATTTACAATATCCAAGTATAGATTTAAAGCAGCGAATATATACTCTTCAGGACTAATCGAGTATTTGTGGTCACCTCCCATCATTAATTGGGTGTCGTATATCAAATAAATTGAGAATAACAAGGCTCCAATTGATGAGTACACCAGCGTCATTATTTTTCCAGGCAGGAATATGGCAACAATACCAAATATCAAAAAGATTACCATACAAACTAGCAGCACACCACCACACATAGTAAAGTCATATTTTGTTTGCATAGCAAAAATGGTTAATGCCAAACAAACAGCTGCTGTAAGTCCTACCGCCATACAAATCTAAAAAGCAAAACCAAGATTTCTTTAAATTCTGACTATAATCTTCAAAAGCGTGTATGATAGTGAATACCTCAAGAGGTGCATAGCGACTGGCAGATATTCCCAATAAAAATGATTCTGCCAATGTGAAAAGACCCAAAAATATAAAATTCATTGGTGTTTTACGGCGAACTCCTTCACAACATGCCATTGAGATCATGGTCACCAAAAGTACAGCCAAAGCAATCCAGAATAAGTATGAGTGAGATCTTACAAAATTCTTGGTGCCTGTATGGAAAGCGAACAAAGCCACAAAGCCGAATGTCACCAGTAATTGTCCCTACAATTTATTTATTTATTAGTTTTTTTTCCTTTCTCTTAATTCCTTATAATTCCTCTTTACCATTAAAATCATATAAACTTTGCGTATAAATCCTTTGCGAATAGTCTGGTCATCGAAGGAGAAATTCTTTGGAGCTTCTGGGTCTTCATAACCTCCATATGATTCATTTATTGGAGGTGGCTGTATAAATCCAGGTTGAGGAACAAAACCACCTGGTGGGTAACCACCTGGAGCACCATAGCCCCCAGTTGGAGGATAACCACCAGCTGGTGGTGGAGGATAGGCTCCCGGTGGTGGATAACCTCCTGGTAGTGGGTAACCTCCTGGTGGTGGATATCCACCTTGTGGTGGAGGATAACCGCTGCCATAATATTGTTGATTGGGATCTAAAGAAAGTGAATTTTTTTAATTATTTCATTTAGTCTATGTATATATTATCCTTACATACTATTGTTTATAACATAGATATGAGTTCTTTTAGTAGCATTTTTTAACTGTCCTTTTTTCTGTTACATTTATATGTTAATGAATATGTATGTATGTAAATCAGATGTTAAAAAATCTTAATAATGAATATTTACTTTTCATGTGTGTACCGGCAAGATGCCGCGTTTGAAACAAGTAAATATAATTGTAATAATCAAGTCATGTCTATCCTAGTTTTTTCTAATTGTTCAAACTTTTTTTTTTTTTTTGTTTTCCGAAGTAAAAGCAAATGACTCATAACCATTTTGACCAATATATTTCATAAATTAAAGAACTTCTAATGTATTTTAATCCTTAAAAATTGTATGTGATTCGCAGTTTTATTGCTTTTGTTGCCTACTAAATCTGCTTTTATTAATATCTAACCGCAAAATGCTTATGGCTAGTAACATTTTTGTATTTATTATGTACCTATTTTGAAAAAATTTCATTCTTTGAAGTTTATAGTATCTATAATTAATATGGAAATCAACTCAGTGACGTGAACAAATTCGTATTTAATTATGTATATGTAATGTAACTCTCGCTTATAATTTACAGTTATACTTTCCTTGGTTTAAGTTTGATGATTCTTCTGATTGGTACATTTCTTATTTTTTAGTAAAAAAAAAAAAAAAATTAAAAAGATTTTCAAAGCTATTCTATTTATTTTAACTGCTCTCTCAGTACGGTAGTAAATGAATGACTAAACAACAGAAATAGCAGTGAATACCTTCCAATAAAAATAAAATGAAATCTATTGTTATCAATCAGATAACACAGCATATCGCTGCTCTATAAGCAGAGAGAGGAAATCCATGCAGTAAAAGAACGTTCAACATTGTTCCTAGGGGCAGATAAAATTGATATAATCACATGAATTGTATGTTCATAAATAGTATACTACATATACTACGATTTTATTACATTGTACATAAATCAAAATTGATGCGAACCAAATTTGATACATGATATAGTTAGCCTAATAAATTAGTTTTTAAACTAAAGGTAAAACAAGTAACCAAAAATTTTATAGGAATACCCTACAAGAACAGTGACACTCAATTGTCCTGTCATTTGATTGGCAGTATTGATAGAAATATCTATCACAGCATAGAAGACTGTTTCTATCAAGTTTTTAAGGGCATTCTGTACGTGTGATTTTGTGTATCTCACTCTTACACATGGATCAAATGATAATGATGTAAAAGTATTAGTGAATAAAATGAGTATGTGTTAGTTTCTATCACACATTTCTGGTAGGGTAATATCAATTAATTATACACACATACAAATGTATGTGTATACACATACAATTAGTGATACAAAGTTCTTTAATATATGTTTAATTTACTATACGTGCATATCACTCATCTACTACATAACGGTAATAACTCGATTATCTTGAATTGTTAGAAAACGCACTTAAGTTTTCATTTTATTATCACATTAATATTTAAAACTCCCTTCTGAAAGGTAGAGTAATGGGTGTTTTGTAGTAAATAAGCAATATGTATGAATGTATTGCAAACTTGCAAGAGTATTTAGGTACGTACATACATATGTATATATATATATATGTTGTGTGTGAGTAAAATATTCTAGCAAATATTAACCAAACATGCTTGCATACAATGTTTGTTTTTTTTAATTAAAAATTATAAGAAAAACTACAATATTAAGCTTGCTAAATAAAAATGAGAAGTTCGTTAGTGTAGTTGTTTAAGAATCAAAAGCTAAAAATGTTAATAAACCTTGATAATAAGGTCCACCTTGCCAAGACATTTCCTTAAACTATTTCTTTTAAATCTCAAGAGATTAACGATTGATGTGATTTACTTTTTTTTAAATATTTGAATAAAAATTTATTTGAGCTGAAAGTGAAAGAAACAAACAAAATTAATTACAATTAGTTATTTAGTACTTACCAGCCATAAAGTTAGCTTATTTTATTTTTTTGCTTTAAATGTAGTTACGTTAAGAAGTACCTAAAATATCAAAAATTAGAATTTTTGTGTTGTCATTGTTGATAATGGCTAATTAATTATTTTTTAAAAAGTTATGGCTTTGTAATTTTAAAAGTTGCTACTCAACATTTGCATAGGTAAAGAGTGCCTCAGTAAAACTTCACTTTTCATTTTAAAATACGAATTGATTTTTTTTTTTAATTTTTAAAGAGGACATATTCCGAATAAGTATGGAATTAAATATCCGCGCCGGCAATTCCTAATGGAGCAAATTGAAGTCAATGTCAATTTTTCAAAAAAGTCATCTTCGATGATTGGCTTGGTGAATACATAAAAATGTCAAATTTGTGGCTCAGAAAATCCTTATGCAATCTATATAAAGAAAATGTACCCACAACGAGAAGTTGTTGTAATTGTAAATGTTATTCGTTATAGGAATACGATAATGGAGTTCTTGTGGTCTTCACAAGACTGCAGGGATCCGCTCGACATGTGTTTTCAGCGAGACCTACCACACAGCGCGTGAGAATTGCAGCATAAAATGAAAAAGTGAACTTTAACTGGGACACCCTTTAACTAGAACGTCATATCAAAAAATAATTGATTTTACTGTAAAAAGCATTAGAGTTTGAATCTACTAAAACCTTGAAGAATAATAATAAATATGGATTTTTCAAGAGAGTACATGAGGTTTAAAACGATAATTAGAATTTAGTGTGGAAATTTTATGCAATACAAACGAACGTTGACCACCGAAATTTACTTCTTTTAATTTTGTAATAGATAAATAAATATACATACGTATATACTTGGGTGAAATACGTACAACGAACCAGCCTGAAATTAAAAATAATGATCGTAGCTATATTATTTTTAAAAAGATAAGTAATTACATGAACGTTTAACAACAATGCTTAATACAAAGTTTTGGTTGCCCTATAAGTTTTTTAGTAGAAGTTCAAAATAAAATGAAGGAAATAATTCTAAATTTTTATTTAACTTTGATATTTATATTGATTTAGTAACAAGGATATCAAAGGATATGCGTTCCACAAAAATATTTATTTAGTAGCAAGAGCAGAATATGCTGTAATAAATATGAAAAAATCTTTTCACTATTTTTTCATTAATGTGTTAAATTTACTCAAAAAGGGAAAATACTGAAAAATTGTAAAAGTAATGAGTCACCCATTGAATCTCTTAGAGTATAAAAAAAATATTACAGCGCATTAAAACTAAATAGTTTTCTGTTTTAGGGTTTGTACTTATTTAGAGACACTTTTTCTGGATATTATTTATTTACCTTTTTTTAAATTTAATATTTTTAACACGATAAGACTAAGCTTCGTACAAAATTTTTCTTAAACCACCACTTGATTTGTTTTGGTAGATAATTCTCGACTAAAAAAACATTACTTTGAAATTAGTAAGCTTATTAAACACAGCCAAAAGTTGTATTACGATTTACCAGCGCTACCAGTCCATAAAAATTAAAACTCATTAAACATTTTACAAATGGTAACGTGTGACAACTTAGTCTGGCAACTGTATTGACACGTCAAATAATAGCTGCATGTTCTCCCAATCGAACGAAAATATTAACTTTTATTATTTTATTTTTAAAATTTTAATAAAGTAAAAGGTAATTTTTTAATAAAACTACTAGTTCTTACTAGCGTTAACAAAAGCGTTTAAGCTTCACATACAATTTTTCATTCAACAATTTGACAGCAACACAGTATTTATGAAACGTGACTCAAAAATTAGTGTCTAGTCAGTGCGAGGTAAAGAAAAGAAAAATATAAATTATTTTCAAATTCTTGATTTATATACATATATATATATACAAATGTGTAGTACATACATATATTTATTTCTACATTAGTCACTGGTAAATAAAAGCACAGTTAAATATTTTTTTAGTCTATAAAAATTTTAATGATGCAATAACTTATCAAAATGCAATTTTCTTAAGAGAACACACGTTTTATCTCTTAAAGAGAGTCGGCTTTTTTACTCTTACCAGTAATGTTAACTAAAAAATGCTCTGATAATTAAGTACACAAACATATCTACATATGTATGTATGCAATGTTAATTATTTTTTGTGTAATGAAAAAATTGTTTCTCGTGTTTTAAACAATAGCTAGTTCATCTGCAAATGTTCAGAATTATTTAATTTTTAAATTGTATAAATAAAACATATCTTTATAAACGCATTCATTTAGCATTGCCAATACTAAATTCAGTGCTTAATTATTTATTTTTTTTTTTGATTTTTTGCAGATAATAGTTGTTTCTTATCAATATGGTGACTGAAAACGATTTGGATGCGAAAAATTCTGCATCGCCTGATGCAGAAAATACATCTAAAAAGGCTGCAAAGAAACAGGCAAAGGAAGCATTAAAGGCAGCAAAAGTGAGTGCAGTACATGATTTTTGTTTGTTTATAGGAGTAATAATAACATAATATAATTAGAAAGCTGAATATAAACTTGCTGCAGGAAAAACTGAAAATAGCACTGAAGTTGATGATTCAAAAGTGGACTGCTCAGCCGGATGCTATGGTATGTCTGGCATTATCAATTCAAGGGAAAAACATGAAGATAGAAAGTTTATTTCGATATTACAATTAAATCAGCATGTAGGTAAAGATACAATTTGGATACGAGGTCGTGTTCATAATACCAGAGCCAAGGGCAAACAATGTTTTTTGATTTTACGTCAACAAAGCAGCACAGTTCAGTGTATTCTTGCAGTGAATGATAACATATCAAAACAATTTGTTAAATTTGCCGGCAAGTAAGTTAACAATTAAAAAGAATATTTATTTATAAAAATTAATAAAAAATATGAATTTTAGTTTAAACAAAGAAAGCATTATTGATATTGAAGCTAAGGCTGTTTCAGTGGCTGCAAAAATAGAATCCTGTACAGAGCAAAATCTTGAATTATCTGTTCAAAAACTATTTGTCGTTTCCCAGGCGAAAGCCCAACTACCAATGCAAATTGAAGATGCGTCTCGGCCAGAGAATGCTGATGATACTGAAGGCCTTACCATTCGTGTGAATCAAGATACACGCTTAGATAATCGAGTTTTAGACTTAAGAACTCCAGCAAATCAAGCAATCTTTCGATTAGAAGCAGGTGTTTGTCGTCTATTCCGCGATATTTTGACAGAAAAAGGTTTCACTGAAATCCATACACCGAAAATTATTTCAGCTGCCAGTGAAGGTGGTGCTAACGTATTCACAGTTAGTTATTTTAAAGGTAAACTAAACTTTTTTTTTAAATATTTCTCTAATATCTGTTAGTAAAAATATTTATTTTGTTAAGACTCTGCTTATTTGGCACAGTCACCACAACTATACAAGCAAATGGCGATTGCAGCTGATTTTGATAAAGTTTTCACCGTTGGAGCTGTTTTCCGTGCTGAAGATTCAAATACTCATAGACATTTGACTGAATTCGTGGGGCTTGATTTGGAAATGTCCTTTAAATATCATTATCATGAAGTACTACATACAATTGGTGACACGTTTACTGCAATTTTTAAGGGATTGCGTGATAGCTATAGCCGTGAAATTGACGCCGTAGGCCAGCAATATAAAGTGGAGGCATTTAAGTTTTTAGAGCCACCTCTAATTTTACAATTTTCGGAAGGTGTAACAATGTTACGCGAAGCTGGAGTTGACACTGGCGATGAAGAAGATCTATCAACACCCAATGAAAAATTATTAGGACGTTTAGTAAAAGCCAAATACGATACTGATTTTTATATTTTGGATAAATTCCCATTAGCCATTCGTCCATTTTATACTATGCCTGACCCAAAGAACCCCATATATTCCAACTCTTATGATATGTTTATGAGAGGAGAGGAAATTTTATCTGGTGCACAACGTATTCATGATCCTGACTTTTTAACTGAAAGGGCAAAGCATCATGGCATTGGTAAAAAAATATTTATAATCACAAATTTTTTTTTATGTTAATTAGAAAACATTTGTTTTAGACGTTAGTAAAATTGCTGCTTACATCGAGTCTTTCCGTTTTGGTTGTCCACCTCATGCTGGCGGTGGTATTGGTATGGAACGTGTTGTCATGTTGTATTTAGGCCTGGATAACATTCGCAAAACTTCAATGTTTCCACGTGATCCTAAGAGACTAACACCTTAAATTAATTGATTTTATACTTATTATAAATTTTTAATTTTATTTGACACTTGCGGGTTTTAATCCTTTAATTTTTTTATTATTTTATACTTAAAACAAAATACTTTCATTTTTAATAAGTACGTGGTTTTAGTTTTATTTTTTTGTTACCTGCAATTTGTACAAGTGTGCATCGTATTCATTTCCAAATTATAATAGCTTTTTCGTTTAGTTTTATATTTAATTTGCAATCGATTTACTTAAAAATGTTGTTCAACACATCCTTTGTTTTTTGTAAGCTTTTCGAAAAAGCAAATAATTACTATCTGATAAAATATACCCAATAAATAAACGAATCCCTTCTTATTTTTATCCTTATAACCTAACATACATACAAACGTGTACACAAACAGAAATACATATTTAATAAAACTTAAGGATATACATACATACATATATGTGTATTAAGAATAAACTTCAAAGTTGTTTTATTTTAAACTATATATGCCACTTGAAGATTGTTTTGGGACATACAAAGCTTCAATACGGCAGCAAATAATTAGGTGGCATTTATCCGTTTTGATTTATACTCAGTAAAAAAAAGTATTCAGGGCTGTCATAGAATCTAAGTCAGTTTTGCAAACCAATATTGGTTTCATTTGGTGTCATGAAACCAAGTCGTTTTTGTTATTTTCGAAGACAAATAAAACCGATGTTCGAATCAGTTGTTCTATACATTAGTTTATTTGTATGAAATTGTTTATGTAAATGTTTGATAACAATTTTGATAAATCGCAGTGTTTTCGTTTAAATAAAAATAAAAACGTGTCTTTTTATTAAAAATTTTTAATATAAAATATATAATTAGTGTCAGTGAAATAAGTAGTGAAATAAAATGACTTTGCCGTTGTAGGATTTTTATTATTAGAAGAAGAACGCTCACAAAAAGTAAAACGAATATTCATAAATTACCGGTTAAATAAAGAAGCTTTCTATTTACATCTTTTTGCCGTGAACCTACCCTTTTATTGATTCATCCAACTGTTGTCAAAGAGATCACACAGTTGGCTTATCAAGTTTTGTAAATCCCTTAGCAATGACAAGATATTTTTTATAAAATGCATAATTATTGAGTTTTAAGTGCTATTTTTTTTGGTAGAGAAAAAAAATTATGAGTAAAAATTTATTTTTGTAGAATTAATATTAATTTACTTAAATTTGTATTAAATATCTAACTCCATGTGAATTTTTAATGAAAAAAGTCCGTTTTAGTCACTTGCTTTATTTGAAATTAAACAAACCAACAACTGTCAACTGATTGGTTTCAATCCAATAGCAAAACCGATAACATTGGTTTCTGTGACACCTAAAACCGACATTAATTCTAGTTCGAAAATGAAACCGACAACATTGGATTTCATGACATCAAACTAATTTTTTTGTCGGTTTCAAATCCAATACCGACAACATTGGATTCTATGACAGCCCTTATTAGCTTTTCTTTACTAATTGCACCAAGGCATTCACCCCTATTCTGCGTTTTTCCCGCATTAAGATCGAAAAATTCCAACAAAAACCGGAATAGAAAGAAAATTTTTCTTTGAAAATCTTTCTTATTGCACTTTCTTTTTTAATTTCAAAAACAAAAACGGAAAAAGTCCACCAACAAATCGTAAAAAATTCGATTAAAACAGAGTGGAACAGAACAAAAAAATTAAAGCTGCCAAACGGAAAAATTTCGATTCTGATCGAAACGCAGAATATTAAATATTTTAATTAAAACCATTAAATTGTCACTCATGCCTTTCGTTCAGATAACCGTAGATCGAGCTTTACAAAAAATTAATAATTCTAGCTTTATATCATTTTTGATACATCCTATTTGTGCATTAAGAAATTGATTAAATATTTAATTAAAAATGTAATCAATATAGCAATATTTGAATGAAAACAGGTATTTTTAATTAGTTAATACTTTTTTTCTTTGTACGTTTTTGATGTACAGATTTGTTTTGTTTAGATAAAAAATGCAAGC
This sequence comes from Thelaira solivaga, assembly GCA_947397855.1. Lineage (NCBI taxonomy): Eukaryota > Metazoa > Arthropoda > Insecta > Diptera > Tachinidae > Thelaira > Thelaira solivaga. The sequence continues at coordinate 1,338,190 of OX377614.1, forward strand.
ATTTCGATTCTGTAGCGACTGTCAAGCAATTTAAGTAAAACCCTATAAGAACTAAATATTGCGGTCAAAGCGTTAAGAAGTTTTTATAGCTATTACTAGCACAAAATTATAAATGTAGTCATCTTGTAACTACTAAAGATTCACACAGCACTACAGGCTTATTTAACTGTAAATTATTAGCCAATAATTATTTTTGAAGAAAGTTTCAATTTTATGTGTGGGATGGCGTAATCTTGTATTTCAATAATTTTTGCTTGTAATTAGCACAAACTTATAAATGCAGTCACCTTGTAACTACTAAAAAGCCTCACATTAGTACAAACATGTCTAAGATTTTATAATAAAAAGTGCTTGTAAGGTACAAGGTGGACTAAAAGAAATCACCCTATTGGAAGATGATCTTATTTTTGCAAATGGCGGCCAATGTCAAATCTGGACGGAGCAATGGAATGGCACACATTTCATTTTCATTTAGAAAAAAAAAAATGAGAGCCAAACAACATCGGATGACTTCTTTTCGCCCACCTTGTACTTGAAGTATGCTTGTGCATCTCTTTAATATGTATGTATGTGTAGGTATGTAAATAATATTTTGTAATAAAAAATTATTGTGGATTATCTAAGCAGCGTTGCCAGGAGCTAAAAAAATAAGCTCAAGTTGCTTTAAAAAGAGGCTAGAACAAGCTAAATCACTCACAAAAAACCTAGAAAAAAGTTAAAAAACTATCGCTTAAAATTCAATTAAAATAATTATGATTTTTATAAAAAATTAATGACAAAAACTAAAGAAAAAAAAAATTCGAACTAAATCCAATAAGTTTATCTATCCAACGCAAAACAAATCAAGTCGATATCTTGAAAACTGCAAGTTATGACCAAAAAGTCAACCAGTTCTAGTAAAAAATGGCCAGAAAGAAGCAGTAGTAGAACTGGTTACCTTTTTGGTCATAACTTGCTTAGTTTTAAAGATATCGACTTGATTTCTATTGCGTTGAACAGATAAACGTACTGGCTTTAATTCGAATTTTTTTTGCGGATAGTGCGAAAAAAAATTTTTTTCGACAAAAATTACCATGAACTACCCCCTTTGGTTTTTTTTTTGAAAAAATTATAAAAAAATTTTTCGCACTATCCTATTAAAGCCAGTACGTTTATCTATTCAACGCAATAGAAATCAAGTCGATATCTTGAAAACTAAGCAAGTTATATAGAATAGATAAACGTACTGGCTTAAATTGGAATTTTTTTTTTGCAGATAGTGTCAATTATAAAAAATTTTTTTCGCACTATCCGCAAAAACAAAATTGTGAGAAAGAAAAAAAGGTTATTTAAGGCTATTGTGAAAATGAAAAAAATCTAGGAAAAAAGCTAAAGGCTAAATCATAAATTTCAAGGCTATATGCGAGAAAAAAAGTCTAAAGGCTAAAATGGCAACGCTGTATTTAAGCTATGCTTGGGCAGAGACGTAGTAATTACTACTTTATAAATATATAATAAAAATAGAACATCACATATTTAAACACAGTCAAATATTTTTGCTGCTTGATTTAGAATAATTTTTTTTGCACAAGTTCCGAAATGTGTGAAATATGGATTTCAAACTAAAGCTTCTCCAAGCATTTTTAGTCCGCTGTGAACCAGTTGAAGTTTTTATGTATGCATGTATGTATACTATATATACGTAACTACAAACACACATTTGTATTGCAAATATCTATTCATTTCTATTAGTTTATTATTTTTCAGAGAGAACAATAAAATCTTTTTTTTTTTTTATTAAATTTATTAAATATATCCACCAAACTATCTATCAGAAAAACATTTTCATAAGTTGAATTTAGTAATTTTGTATACCTATAATCTATTAGTTAATGAGCAGTAAACTTATAAAGGGTGTTTTTTATAGACGTATAGAACTTTAAATTGCAATAAAACAACGATGGATTATTCGATTGACATGAATTTTATTTATCCGAAAGATAATCTTGTGGAATTACATTTTAAATATGATTTCTGGCATATGACCGCCACGGCTGGCTCGGATGTAGTCCAATCTGGACGTCCAATTTTCGATGACTTTTTCCAACATTTGTGGCTGTATATCGGCAAAAAGGCGGCGAATGTTGTCTTCCAAATGGTCAAGCGTTTGTGGCTTATCCGCATAGGCCAATGACTTTACATAGCCCCACAGAAAGTAGTCTAGCGGTGTTAAATCACAAGATCTTGGAGGCTAATTCACAGGTCCAAAACATGAAATTAGACGGTCACCAAACGTGTCTTTCAATAACTCGATTGTGGCACGAGCTGTGTGACATGTTGCGCCGTCTTGTTGGAACCACAGCTCCTGGACATCATGGTTGTTCAATTCAGGAATGAAAAAGTTAGTAATCATGGCTCTATACCGATCACCATTGACTGTAACGTTCTGGCCATCATCGTTTTTGAAGAAGTACGGACCAATGATTCCACTAGCCCATAAAGCGCACCAAACAGTCAGTTTTTCTGGATGTAACGGGTTTCGACATACACTTGAGGATTAGTTTCACTCCAAATGCGACAGTTTTGTTTGTTGACGTAGCCATTCATCCAGAAGTGCGCTTCATCGCTAAACGTAGTAGTGCGCGATACGTATTCCGCACAGAACCATTATTTTCGAAACAAAATTGCACTATTTGCAAGTGTTGTTCAGGCATGAGTCTATTCATGATGAATTGCCAAACCAAACTGAGAATAAATCACTTGACAGCTGTTAAATCGGTCGCCATCTTGAACAGTAATGCCAACTTAAAGTTCTATACGTCTATAAAAAACACCCTTTATTTGCTTATACACTTTAAATACCATTAGACCACAAAACATCCACAGAAGCATACAACGCAAATTGTTTCTCAGCTTATTTGCATGAATACAATATGAAAACCGAAAAGAAAACCTCTATCTCTATGTATGCAAGTACAGACATATTATTTGAATACATGCACATACATGCGCATACATAAATATGTATGGCTGTAGTTGGAGGTCGGTAAAAGCAATGCTGAAAACAGCTACCTTCTCTGTATGATTTAACTTTATGCATGCGTATGTGTAATTAAAAGAGAATATGTTTTTGTTGTTGCTCGACAGCAGAGCAATAACAATGCAACGGAAATAAAAGTCACACCATTTTAAAAATAAATGTAAAAAGGAAGGAAATTCTTAATAATAATGAAGAGAGACAGCCAAACAAATGCTGTCAAAAATTAACACAGAAAACAACAAAAGCAAAAAAGGAGGAACTAACAAAAGGGGTATACACTCACACACACGTGAGTGTACATTGTCATGCATACAAATCTCCAATATATATATAATAACCAATTGAATTAGTCCAACCTGCTAGCAAATGTGTTTGTCTCTTTCAATCGCATACATTTTGTGTGAATTATATAGCAAGTGATTCATTTACTTTTCTTTCAATTTAAATGCAATAACATGGAAGTGGTGTAAATTTTTTTATAAATTCATATTAGGCAGTTTGTTGTACAAATACAGCGAGTGCGCACGTTTCCCAATGCGGACGGGTTGTGGCAACATTTTTATTTGAATTATTTAAATTCAAATGCTAAATATTTGAAGTTTATACGACAAAAGAAATAAAAAAGGAGTCGGAACTAAATTGCAAAATAAGAAAAAATAGAATAGCATATAACCGATCTGGTAAACAAAAAAATAATAGTGAATTTGTATTTTTAAAAAGTGCAATTGATCAGTAATGATCAATTAAATCATACGCTTTGCCGTCGTTTTCCATGTAAATTATATAAATAGCAACCGATGTAAATACAAGTTATAAAATTAAAAAAAAAAGAATTTAATAAATTTTTTTTAACGGTTACAATTAAAAAATCTAATTAAGACAAGTTCATTGAAATTTGTGTAACAAATATCTACAAATATCTACATACACATGCATGTATTGTTTCACGCATACATACATATGTGTGTATACACATATTTAATTTTTCGCATTTTACAATTTCCGCGATTATTCTGACATAAAATTTACAAAAAATTTTAAAAATTCACATGAGAATTTTTATTGATTTTTTCCTCATCTTTTGTGAATATTTAAAAAAAATGCCTCAAGTTTTTTAAAGTGATTCATTATGTGTTAAAAGGCATTTGGAAAAATGAAATATATAGTCGTTGATGTATGTTTGAATAAAATGAATGAAAGAAGAAAAAAAAAATTAAAAAGTAATTAAAATAAACAAATTGTTGTTAGCAACAACAACAACAACAACAACTACTACTACTACTACAACTAACTTATGGATTAACATACACAAGTACATATGTACAATGTATTTATTACAATTTGGATTAGCAGTTTTACTAAGCGGTGAGTTGTCTATATATGCATCTACGAACGTATACACGTACATACTACATGCATGTGCACATACATGTACAATTAAATTCGATCACAAATTGAAATTGCAATAATTTGAATCCCATGCCCTGGAAAACATTTAATTTTTGAATAAATATTCACATTTTACAAATTTGTAACAAAAATTTTATAATTTTAAAGCGCTTGGAGTAAAGATAAGTAACAAGCAATTACCGTAATACGATTTCTTGGCCGGCAGAATATTTGGTTAGATGCTATCTAATTTCATTAGAATAATTTTTTTTTGCTTGACTTGACTTGTTATCATTTTAAGTAGTTAGGACTTTGAGGTGTACTACCGATCGAAGTAAAAGCGAAAATTACAATTTGGGCTTGGAATTTTTCGCCTTACACTTCATTTGGACAATTAAAACTGATTTGCCACACACTAAAAAAATTTTACACGACAATTCTAATGAAAAGAAAATCGGATTTCTATATGAAATTGCGACCCACTCTTTAATATTTTTTCTCTTTGTACGAATATAAATGTCAAAAACTGTAATTTGTTTCTTGGATGTCGTTACGACATCTTAACACGGCCCACGCTGCAAATCAGAAATAACCGTCATTTCTTTTTGCCAAAACTTAATTGCTTATTTCCGCTACAATCGCCTTTAATGATATACTTTGCAGCTTTGCAATGTATGGGTTGTCGTTATCTATTGATAACGACGTTGTTTATTGCCGACGGCATTTAATTAGTATTCTAGGTGTCGTAATATATCGATATTTGTTAATAATTGGTATTCTATAAGGAAATGCGATTGTGATATTGTATAGAAAAAAAAAAAAAAAGGAAAAATATAAACCAAATGTTGGGAAAAATCCTTCCATTCCATTTAATTTTAAAGCAAATTGAAAACAAATTCTAGTGTATTCAGAGACTGAAAAAGAATTTTTCAAATAATTGAATATAAAATAAGTTGTTTTTCACGCTAAGTTGATAAAGTCCCTGGGCTAAAATTCTTAACGTGACTTCTTCCAATTTATTTTTTAATAAATGAATGTAAATTTAACTGCATCCTTTAAATCACATGCTAATTACTTTGTAAGAATGCTTTTCATTCGGCAAGTTGAATATATTGGAATTCTTCCTGATAAGGTTATTCTCTAATACAAGATTATTTTTTTTTTCACTCAATTTAAATCACAACCGCAAAAATTTTGTCACAAAAATTCAAAAGAAAATAAACTTTTATTACAAACATTCGTATCGAAAAAATAAGTATAACGATATTTTATCAAATTTGGTATTCAGAAACTTTCCAACAAAAACATTCGAAGTTCGCAGCAAATAAATAATCATCGCAAATAACGATTTCTATCGTCGAAAAGTTACTGAATACCGAATTCGATAAAATATCGTTATATTTGATTTTTCGATACGAATGTTCGTAATAAAAGTTCCTGAATCGCACTACAGCTGAGTGAAATAAAATAGTTGGGATGTGTTTTTGTTTTATTAAAAAAAAAAAAGAACGATAAAGACGAAACTTACTGCGACAACTGGTATAGCGGTGATTGCTTCAAAACCGTTTTCGCAATAAAATCCAAGTGAAATTAAAAAATCTATAATTTTTGAAAAAAGAAAAACAGAAATTTTCAGGGAACCTATTTGAATAGGCGCATGTGTAGATATTTCAAGTGTAGAACGATTTCTGAATTTTAGCCAGAAATCATTAAAATGTTCGTTGCAATCAGATATTTTTGTGTAAATGCTGGGTTGGCTTTTGTTTACGCGGTGACGGCCTTCAATTAAGAGTCCCAAGATTCCGTTTAAACTTAGCTTGACTTTACTGAATGATATTTTCCTTGATATTTTTATGTTATTAAAAATTGTATCGTATTTAGCAGTGTATTTAATTAATATCTTTTTCTGTTTCCTTTCAGATTTACTACAACAAATAACGTACTAAACAAATATATAGAAAACATGTGAATATTGTCGAACTGCAAATGTTGTGATTAAAAGTATAAACTAATAAAAAAGAAAATAAGAGGAATTAAACATTATGTTCCAATTGAAATTTGTATAGAAAATTTGGCTGTTCAAAACAGCCCAACAACTACTCTCCTGGTCTAGGAAGTTGTTAGCTGGTTGGCGTTAATTTGTGTTTCTATATGAAAAATTCACTTGAATGAAATTTAAATCTCATCTCAGCAAGTTATATCTCTGTATATACAAATGCTTACTTTTTTTTTTGTTGTAATAACAACTTGGTATTTAAACAAAGTATAATTACAGCTACAATTACAATTAAAATCAATTCAAACACGAATAAGTGAAAAACGCTTGAATTGCGATACTCGTATTAATAAGGTATTCCTATAAAAAAATAAAACAACAACAAAAAAGAAAACAAATCCATCCACTAACTAGTTATTTAAAAAATACCAGTCAGTAGTTTTTCTTTTTTTTAACTTTTTTTTGTTGCTGTTAGTCTACTGATAGTGATGATAATGACTACCACCGCAATTGCAATGATAGTAGTGCACTCTGGTTAGACATTGCAAGCAATACAAATTAAAAAAAAAAAAAACGCTGGGACAGACAGACATTTGGTTTTTTTTTTGTTTTGTTTGTGCATGTATCAAGCAACCATCCATCGTATGTAAATAAATGTAACAAACGGAACGTTGAATTTCTTTCCTAGAATTTAAGCTGAGCAATTACAACTACCAGAAGAGAGTTAGTTACACGGTTTCAACCAGCTACTGCAGAAAATTAAATGAACTTGAACAAAATAAAAAACAAAATACAAATAAATAAATTACAAAAAAAGAAATTAAAGTAAAAACATAAAATTATTGCCATAATTGCATGAGAGTTTAAGTGAAAATTATAAAAAAGAAGATTGAGAAAAAAAAAACTGTAAAAAACTGCAGAACAATCCAAAACTCGTGAATCCAGACCAACTTACAACTAAAAGTCTTTGTTGCAGTTGGCAGTTGGTTGCTCTTTTTCAGTTTGTTGCATTAAATTAATTATTAAATTGATGAACAAGTTTTATGTTTCTGTTTTTGCAAGCAACTCTTAAAAAAAAAAAAGAAAGACAACAAACGAACAGACACATAGACAAAGCAACGTGATCAACATCAATATTTAATAGACTAGATTTCATGGCATCGCATCACAGAACAGCTTAATTCATTGTGGATACAGAAAACGTTAACGAACTTCAGTATTCAAGCACAACAAAATTTTGAGCCTCGTTTAGAGAGCCTACCATGGCAGTATCCTGCCCTGAAGTTATGTACGGTGCTTATTATCCATATTTATATGGCCGTGCTGGACCAAGTCGTTCATTTTATCAATATGAAAGAGTAAGTGCATTTTTTTTTTATTATTTTTATTGAAAAAGCAGGAATATAAAAATTTTAATTACGATACTTTAGCAGGGGCTAAATGACGGCATTCAATATCGATCCTATACACAGAAAACAACATCGGTTGTTATAACTACATTTGTTACTTATGGAAAATTTAATTCTTTTTGAAATAATTCGAGTTGCAACAATCAAAAAAAATTTTTGATTGGTAACAAATTTAATTATCATAACCAAAGTTGTTTTCTCAGTGTAATTTCAATCAATATCGAGTGCCATAATTTTTACCCAGATGGACGGTTTATTTCAAAATATTTGTACACTTATAGGTACATACATACATACACATAAGAGTTGTTTTTTTTTTTTTAAAGTGGTATAAGTTCACTTTTTTAAAACAGCCAGTGAGCGCTAAGTTTAGTCAGATATAGACACCATCTTCTACTAAAATTAACGCCAACTCATTTCCTTTTCAAATGGACTTATTCCACTTTCAAAAATAACAGCTCATAACCAGTGGCTCAAAAAATTTTCAAAGCACTTTTGTTTTTAATGAATACGAGAGCTAAAGAATTGGAACCAAGGCATCTCTGTGTTTAAAATATTCGGGAATTGTCAACAAAAACAGAGATGGTTTATATACTCTGACAAATCAGGAAACAACTTGAAGCGTACAAATAGTTTCTTGATATTACTTTGTATGAATGATTGGAACATTTTATAGAAAAAAATTCTACTTGCTAAAGTTTATGCTCTCCATTTCTGCAATTACCATGAGTATTTTTCACTAGCTACCCACTCTCACGCAGTTTTGATACAAACTGTGCAAACACTTCTTTTTTTTCTAATCAGCAAACTATTTATTCACTATTAAAATATTTCCCATTTCATTTTGATGATGATACTGACATTGATTGAAAAGTTTGTTTTGTCAACATAAATACAAGTTAGTGATTGCCGGTCGTTCAAATAGAACAGACGAATTTTGAAAATATCAGATCAACAAATAAAATTATTATAAATATAATAATAAATGAAATTATTTTTATTTAACTCAGTGTCTTGACAATTTTTTCGATTTATACTGGGTTCAGCGCGGCAAGCGTTGTTTATCTGTCAAAAATCCAATTTTAACAGCGTGTTTTGTAGTGAAGTTTGCTGCAAAAAAAAATACGATATTGCGCACTAAAATTTCCCCAACGCTTCGAAATTGGTTCATTGCTTTCTAATAACGTAGAAGTTGTAACAAAAAAAATGCTATTTAATATTTTTTTAAACAAAATTTTTAATTTTCAAAAATTTAGCTAAAATAGAAGAAGACAAAAATCTGTCGGTTTTTCCGGTTTTTCCAAAATAAAAATCGATGCACAATTTTTGATTTTTATTAACTCGAATCGTATTTTAATAATTAAATAAAATGCAAATGGCTTTTAAAAATATTAAAAAAAAAAAACGAAAACAAATCACAGAGAGTTTAGAATAAATAGAAAAATTTAGCTTAAATATTTCATAATGAAGTTGGAATTAGATAATAATAAAAACAAGTACACGAGCAAGTAAAAGCTTTTTAATTTTTATTTAATTTAAGAATTTTTTTTTAAATTTTTAAACTTGTCGAAATCCATTCAACACATGCTGCAACTTTATTCGTACGTCTTATGATTCAATTCAAAGCGATCCACACTTGGAGGTTGCTGTGCGTCCTTTTTTATAGTCCACACACTTGAAGAATTAAAAAAATAAACACCGACAGTAAATGTTCAATAATTTCTCGCAGTTTCTGTGAGTTGGGTGACTCATACAAATCGATTTGGTTCATTTAGTAGATTCGTTGACTGACATACTAACGTACTGGCAGGCTGGTTGCCGTACTGTTTGTTGGTGGTTGAGTTTTCAACAAGAAGTACACAAATAAATGGCGGCAAAGACTATAAATTTTACCAAAACATACATGATACTCGTACATACTTTCCACAAACAAACCAACAACATTTTGTTGTTTGCAAAACGATTTCTGGTTCGTGCAGGTTCTTTGAAAGAAAACAACAAACAGTTTGCCAAAATCAAAATCCAAAACAAGCAACAGTAATTTTAAAATGTTCTACTGAAGACCTACAAAAAAAAATATTGTTGCTCTTGCTAGAGTTGAGGCTAATGCTTATGCCGATGCTTTCCATGCACATGCGTATGTTTGTTATGCAAAGGTGCTTGCTTGACATACGAGTATTTGATTTTAAAATTAAAAAAAAACATTTTTGTTTAATGCCGCGGCCTTGTGTAATTGGGGCCTATAGACGTAAGAATTTCTTTGTATTCATGCGACACTTTTTAAAACGAACCAAACCATACCTATCTATCCTTGGAACAAACGAAACCATAACCACAACAACTACAACTAAATGGGTAACAAAAAAATTGTGCACAAAATCTTGTATTTAAAAACTCAACAGAATCAAACATAAATTTCTTTTTTTATATCATGATCTGCAGGTAGAATGGACCGACATGTATGCTTACCGTGAGAACTTTTTATCTAAAAATATAACAAAGCAAGAAAAATTAAAAAAAAAAAAAAATTGCAAACTACTGCCCTTCAATGGCTGATTTAACACTTTCTTCAAAGTCTAACTTTTTTATATTTTGAACGCACATTTTTTTATTTAATTTATTTATTATTTTTAAAGAAAATTAACAATTTTTAATAATTATCCTGTAGGACAACTTCTCTCGATCCCGCTCTCCCGCTAAGAATTTTTATAAAATTTAATTTTGATTCTTGCACGAATTGAAAATCGGGCTTGAGCCACTGCCGAATAGCTAAATTAACACCATCGCCATAAAATCTACTTTAAATACAGCCCAATTATGAATAAATATTCTCCGGCACTTTTTTCGCTTTTCTCTTTTTCTTCTTATTTCTTTTTTTATCAAAAACTACTCGTGTCATTTAGGAAATTTTTCCCAAAAACCAAAATTTTGCCTAGAAAAATCCTGATTAGCCTGATAATTTTTTTTATAAAAATTAAAAAATTTAAATCATTTTTAGTAAATTTTTATCAGTTAAAAAAATTATTTTTTGTTTGTTTGCTTTTCTGTTGAGCGCTGCATATGCACCTGTCCCTGTGAACATTAAAGCCATCTGCCAATATGATCAAAGGGAAGATTTTAAACGACTTTTTTATTTATTACTAGATGTCCTTTATTACGGGAGTGGGAATCTTTAGAGAGCGTATGTACCAATTGTTTACAAATAGAATTTTAATTGTTAAAAAAAACTCATCCAAATAAATATAGCCATTCACTACTTTGTAAAGTGGCTCATGTTTTTGCTAGCGTTACAAGTAGAGGCGCCAGCCAAAGTCGTAAATAAAATATTTCACAGCAAAATTTCAGGCTTAAATGAAGTGCGGCGAGCGAGATTAATTGATAAGAGGGCTTAAAAATGGGCGTGGTCGGTCCAGAAGTATATGCTGGAAAACAAAAAATTTGTGTAGCGACTGAAAACTGTTTCCAAAGTCTTTAAAAGCACTGATTTCAAATCTGCACTTGGTTTTTTTTATTGGCTCTAGTTTCCTAGATGCACTATTATTTGCTAAATTCAAGAGGTGACATGACAAGAGTGAATTTTAATTAAAAACTGTTAGTTATATTTGATTATAAAGAAAATTCGAAATTACGCTTCAAGTCGTTTTGAAATTGGCTAACGCGTTCAAAGTTGTGACAAAAAAAAAAAGGTTTTTTATAAAAAATTTTAGAAATTTTTTTTAATTTTCAAAAAATTATTTAAAATAAACCAAGACTAAAGTCGGCTTTATAACCTTTTAAATCTCAACCAAAACGAGTCTTATTTATTAAGATCGATTCAAAACTTTTAATTTTATTTTTTAAATTGCTCGCAAACTCTAGCAAATCAACACTACTCGCAACGAAATAGTGCCCTTTACTTAATTGGGCTTACAATCAAAAGTTGTGCATTGATTTTATTAAAATATGTCTAGTTTTCTTTAAAACTAATGAGATTATATGGTTGCATAAAAAAAACTATTGATTTGCATCTCTTTCTATTTGACTACATTTTTTCTTTCAATAAAATTTTTTTTAAAAACCAATTTTTTTGTTGCAACTCTTACGTTATTTTGAAAACTAAAAAGCTGATTTAAAAACAATGTGTGCACGACTTTACAGAAATTTTATTGCGGAATTTCGGATTTTTTGTTTTAACAAATATAACTTAGCGTTTTCAAGTTGTGCTCGTTAATGTCACGTCACCTCCTTTATTTAAACGTCAGAACTAATTAAAAAAAAATAAATAAAGTGCAAATTTGAAATTAGCACTCTAAAATATTTTGGAAATAGTTATCAGTTGCTCTGGTCCAAAACCAAAAGCAGCAACTATCGCATAAAGGGCTGCACAAAACATTTTTACACTGTACGAATATTTAATTTTTATTAATTAAAATTGTGCTCTTTAGTTTTACACTTTTTAAATGTCGCAAGTACTGAATGCTAAAGAAAACGTTGCCGAAGCAACAATCGTTGGAGACTCACATTTAATGAGGTGTGCAAGAATCGCGTTATTACTTTAACTAAAAAAACTATTTGGGATCAGAACTTTAAAATCTACAAATAATGCAGGCGGGTACCACTGTAGATAAACCTCATTTTTTCCTAGCGGACAAATCACGAAAAGAAGTTTTCGAATTCTTAATGAACACTAGACTCTGGGAGGATTTGTAACTTGAGAGTAGTGTCACAATAGGTCTATTTTGGCAGCAGTGACCGGATAACTTGTTCCCACACCTCATTCTAATTTTAATGCTGGTATTATGGTGTAAAACCCGCATAAGCATCTCTGTATTTAAAATATTCGTGATTTGACTCCGACCATATAAATGTACTTCACTTTGACAAATCAAGAAAAAACTTGAAGCGAACACATGCTTTATTGATTTTGCCTTGGAGACTAAAATTCAAAAAATTAAAACGAATAATCTTGTGTGCTCTAATTTAATCCTGGCCATAGATAAAAAGGAATTGTTTAGGAAATCATTAGCTGACATTTTAAAATAGAGAAACTAAAAAGTGTCAACTTTAAAAAATCTTAAGGGAGGTGGGTGAGAGTAATTTTTCAGTTAGCGAATGCTCTTCCTATGAGTTGTACTCATCATACACAATCCTTTTTTTTTTTGGAGTTTCATCTCTTTGTATGTTTGCTTGGGCTGCATATGCATATTATGTAAGTATGCATTCTGTTTGTTATTGTTGTACTTTTTCTTAACTTTTCTGATCTGTCAGTTGTTTTAAGCACATAATCAATGTTGTTTCTTATCGAAAGACACGATCGGTACGAAGCTTAAGTCAAATTGTTTTGCTCGAGCAAATGACAACCTAAAACTTTTTGCAACCAACGATCGAAGCAGAAAACAAAAATAAATAAAAACAAAAATGCAGTAGCCCAGATGCTGACAACCAAGCACCAGTCAATTGAATTTGAAAATACAGGCGGACATACAAACGGCCAGAGAAATACAATTATTTTGTTTGCAAAAAAGGAAAAAAATTCATTTTGTTTGAGTCCACTGGTAAACTTATTTAGAGATTTAATTTTTTCTTAACTTTATTTTCATGTGTTGACCAGCTCGCTCGTTTGTTCCCTCATTTCATATTCCTTTTGCTTTTGTGAACAATTTTGTTCTTTTCTTAAGATGCGATTCGATTTTGCCATCCAGACTGGATAATATTTTGTGCTTTTGATTTTCCACCGGCCTCGAAATGTAGCCTCACAAAAATCTTTATACAAAAGGAATTTTGTGTGTTTTTGGTACTTTTGGCCAATCGATTCGGTTGTTGAGAATTTGAGTCTGTGTGTGTGTGTTTTTGTTTAAGCATTATTTGTATTTTAGTCGTTTAGGACCGCAAAAAGTGTTTGGCAAGTTATTAGGTGAATTGATATTTCGATAATGTTCAAACAGTCACAGACAAAATCACACGGCATAAATCACCCAACTCTCTTTTGCATTCTTTTTTTTTTGTCCTTTAAATATTCTTGCTGTTAAATAAAACTTTTCAATCGATGTGTACTTTTTTGTTGCTACGTATGAATGTGTGTGTGTGTGTGTATTATTTTATTTTTTTACTTTTAGATGGACTAGTATTAGATGACAATCTTTGTTTTTGCAAAAGCTTAAAAAAACAAACTTGGATTCACACATCTCAGTGTTTGCTTAAAAAAAAATTAAAAAAAAAAGACCAAAACGAAAACAACATTTGTTTATATTGAGAAAAAGCATCAGTAGCGCATCCTATGCCATCCATTAATACAAATCACTAGAAAATCATTTTAAAATAAAAACGCTTTTATTTATTATTTTCATTTGTGTCTGTGCAGCAGATCTCATGCAGATAATAGTAGGGCTACCTTGCATTTACAAACAAGAAAACATTAATTAATTTAGGCCTGATATCGGGAGATCTGAAACACAAATTGACAAACTAAAAACTATGATTTTATTACGCACCAGTTTCGCGTATTCGTACTCGTATTACCCAACTTGTCTTAATTATTTTTTTGTTAAATAACAAATGCGCAAATTTTTTAAATGTCTGCAGAAAAATACACAGTTTGATGGCAGGAATTGAACCTGAGATCCCCAGATTGATAGGTTAGCACTCTATGCACCAATCTATGGGGGCACCCCATTATTTTTCATCACACTTTGGAATGAATTAAATTACAAAGTAAAACAATTGTCATAAGTCTTGGCTGTAATTAAATTGTCTTTACAACTTAATTTATAAAAAAAAAAAAAAGTTTTCAAAACGATAGAGTCAACGAGAAAACACTTTTCAAAATCTGCTTCTGGAATGAGAAAATTTGATTTCTTTTTCTTTAACAAAAAAAAAAAAAATTTTTTTTCAAAGACTTAATTAACGCAGTAAGTAAATAAAAGTATTCATTATGAGTACGGCACTTAACTACTGGAAATTTAAAAGAAAAACAACTTAATTTCTCTTGATGATTCAACACAAAAAAGAAAAAATAAAAATTAAGATGACTATGTGGACGACTAAGAAGACGAAGCCGGCAATGATCAAGATAAAAGCAACTTGGTTGGCATAACAAAATAATTTAAAGTAAATGGGATTGTAAGTAAGCACGTGATAAACAGTTTTCAAAACATTCTCATTACAAATTTCAAAACTATTCTTAAATTTACTACAAAGAAAAACATTTCAATTCTTACAACTAACCAACCGAACAAACTGATTGTGCCCTTAAAGATGCCAAAGATAATGGAAATTTTGTGCCCATAAATCAATAATTTTGTGTCACCAAAATGACAATAATTTCTGTATCCACGAATAAGTATTGTAACACTCAAATGAAAACAAAATTTTAGAAAATACGTGTGTGTGTGTGCTGCATGAGTTTGTGTGTATGTTTTACCTCTAATTTTAAGGGCGATAACACTTTAGGTTAACCCATTATTAGCAATAATGTGTTTTCCTATTTAAGAAAATTTAAATTTAGTAACACAAACAAACTGAAATTAAATGATGCTTTCAATTCAGTGTTATTTATGCTCGCACAGGAATTAAAAAGAAGCAGATAAATGTGTAACAATGGAATGGAATAGATACAAATTTAATAGCTTGACGACGGCAAATGTCAAATTAAAATTTAAACACAAACCGATCACAAATTTTGAAATTATTTAATGGTAGCGATAGCAGCCGACAAGCATGCGCTACAAAATTCATAATAAATTAAATAAATTTTATTAGAGGTTTGTTTATCTATTTTACAAGCTCATACACACACACTCATGATTATTAAACACTGAGAAACACACACTCAGCTACTGTGTTGAGACTGTCTGTCGGTGTGTGATGTTGATGTTTTCAATGCAAACATGACCTCAACCCCTGCAATCGGGCACCAACACCGACCCGAACCCAAACCTTATTTTTTGCTTTGTTTTCATTTAATATTTTTACACACACACACCCGCACGAGCAGTCATTTTTAAATGAATAAAAGTAAAGCAAAAGATCGTTTAAAAGAGCGGGGGTGTTGTTGGTGGCAACGAGTACTTTTGCATTCATGCTACACGTATTTAAAACATTTAAAGTTATAAATTACAAATGTGACAGTTTCTGTTTTTTTTTCTTTTTTTGTTTTCTCATTATTTTTGTAAATATAATTTTTCCATTTTCATAAATTAGTTTAAATGTCAGACGCAATTAACTCTAAAAGGCAGTTTCATTTAAAATACACGAAAAGTGCTAATGAACCATTTAAACAAATACGAGAGTATCTGCGACGAGTACGAGTACAAGATTTGTTTTTTTTTTTATTTAAAATTAATTTAAATAATAATTGAAAACTATATTTTTAGTTACACATATGAACACACACACACCATAAAAGAAATAGAATTTGCTTTTGGAAATACTTGCGATGTTGACTCAATTGAATTAAAAACTCAACAATTTTTACAAAGTTTATTAAAAAAAAAAAAAAAAAAAAAAAAAAAAAAAAAAAAAAAAAAAAAAAAAAAAAAACTTTGAACTAAAAAAATAAAAAATTGCAAAAAATATTTCGATAACGTTGACTTTATAGTCTAGATTAAGTTTTTTGTATAAGGGCTATTGTCTATTAATTCTTTAATAAAAGCAATGGGACACAACCATAGTCACACGAAAGTCGGTAGCTTTTTAAAAACGACTTTAAATTCATATAATTCTTATGAACAAAAGTCAGCTCTCAACAAAAGCCTACTTTTTGTGATTATGATTATGGCCCAATATTGCTTATTTAAATAATAATTTTTATTCAATAAAAATTTATTATTCCAATTGCATTTTCAATACGAATATTTTTATTTGAAACTCTTTTTATATTCATAACATTTTTTTTATTCGAGTAATACTTTTTACTCGACTAATATTTCTTAATGGCATAGTATTCGAATAAAAAATTTTTAATTTAATAATCTTTTTTATTCAAATAATATTTTTATTCGAATAGTTTTTAATTGATTAATTCTTTTTATTCAAATATTTAATCTAAAAATATTTTTTTTATTTATTCAAATAATTATTTAATTATTGAAATTTTTTATTTATTCAAACAATATTTTCAATCCACTATTATTTTCTATTCGAATATTTTGTATTTGAATAATCTTTTTTATTCGAATATTCGGATATTGTATAGAAAAAAATGTGAGAACACGCACACATACAAACAATTGCATTCTCTAAATACCTATTGTTGTTTTTCTTTTCTTTTCTTTTTTCTTCTTCTTCTTCTTTGCATTTATAGTTTAATCAGGATTTGTATTCATCGTCTGGTGTGCAATTGGCATCATCCAGTGCATCGGGCAGTTCGCACTCTCCATGTAGTCCCATACTGCCACCATCGGTGAGTGCGAATGCGGCGGCTGCTGCTGTGGCAGCAGCACACAATACTGCAGCGGCGGTTGTAGCAGCTGCAGCGCAAACAGCAAATCAGGCCTCATCTTCCTCTAGTTTAAGTGCAAATTTACCTTTGAGCGCAAGCAATGCCAGTGGTAGCAGTGGAGGTAGTGGTGCTGGCGGCAGCGGAGTTGTTGTTGGCACAAATGTTACGGGGGCCATACATGGCAGTGCGGGTGCCAGTCTGATGGGTAGTAGTATTGGCAATACTTTACACAGTAGAACACATACCAAAGAAGAGGATCTGGGTTCAGTGCCACGTAATGAAGCTGAAGGTAAGTTTCACATAAATCGCAAAAAATTATACACAATTTGAAATCCATGTGAAATTAGCATTTACCTACAGCCAAATGATTTATTAACAAAACGAAAAATTATCTCAATTACTAAAGGGCTGCTTAATCGTAAAAAGTTTACAAAAATTATAAAAAAAAACCCCAAATAAGTAGTGCCAGCACAGATAACAATTCAAATCAACTGAACGCACTAAACTGCCCAATAAATAAGAAAGCGAAAAGAGAGCTGACAAAGCCAAAACATTTTTACCTTGTGTTCATTAGCGTTCTTGCTCTTATTTCCTTAGCCAGCAGAAAAACCGGGTATTTAAAAGAAGCACGAATTCAAAACTTTATTTTTTTTTCCCAAGTTTTTATTTTGTTATTTATTTTCAACTAGATTTTGATATGCGTAACATATTTTATTCACAGCTTTTCCTTCTAGTAAAAATTGTTTCGGTGGAACAATCTCAAAATTGTCATCTCTAAGAAAACTCTAAAAAACACTAAAACTAAAATGGCACTAACTTGAAAATTTTTCGTATAGAAAATTTTAAAAGTACTAAAAACAGGGCTAAAGGCGCTAACTGTCAACAACCGGAAACGCTAACAGGGAGCTAATGAAATCAAAACTATTTACATTCTTCTGTTGGCTCCTCTCCTCTGTTACTTCCTTAGCGTTTCAATGCGAAATAGTAGATCAATAATTTCTTTTCAAATATTATTTTTTTATTCATTTAATTTTATTTGCTTTTGTCCAAAATAAATTTAAAAAAAAAAGTCCGATTTAATTTTTCATTTTCGCAAATCTCTGCTCCACTCAATCAGTTACTGACTGACAAAGTTTTTCAAAACAAACCATTAAAGCATTCGTTGTTGCCTGCTGTTGATGACAATGTCGACAATTATGATGATAATGATGATGATCATCATGATGGGTTTAGGCGTACACACTTACAGAAATGAACGGATGGCACTCGTAACTAAATATTCAGGCTACAGCAGTGGAAGTTAAGTTTTGTGGCAGTAGGTACTTGTTTAAAATGCTTGGAATGTCGTTTTGTTAAATATGGTGTCGAAGTCCATCTAAATGCTTTGCATTTCAGCCAGCATGTAGCTATAAATGAATATTTTTGCCTTTAAACAATTATAACGCAAAAAAGTGACGAAAAATACTGCATGAATTTTTTTTCACATTTTTTTTTTCTCTTATTAAAAGCTTAAGCAAGCGTGTGCCTTGTAGAAAAGCAGTAAAGCGCAGATTTTTATTTTGTGTTGAAAATAGAAATAGAAAATCGATTTTTTTTTTCTATTTTCATAACGTATGTAGTGTCTGCGTGTGTGCGTATGTAATGTAAAGTGAATTAATTAATAAATTAGCTAAATTTGTCACAGTGAAACGATAAGAAAATTTAATTTTTAAACATGACTGTTATGAAAGAAAATAAAATTTTCTTTTTACTGGTATTTTCTTCTTTGAAAGGATTTGTAGTTCCACAATTATAATTTAAATTCTTCATTTGAAACTGGGACATTTTATCTAACTTCAAATAACCCAGCAAACATCAAATCCTATAATTGCAATAAACAGAAATAGAGAAATCTCTATTAGCTATCAAGAGATTTAAGAAAAAAGGTTTAAATTCACAAAGAAAGCGATGACAATGATGATAAACTTTTATGCTTGTCTTCAAAGAAAATTAAAGTACTCGTATACTTGAAATCGATATTGTGACAAACTTTTCATAATTTATACTTGAGAAGTCGTTATTAGTCATGTTGAATACCAGCCTTAAAAATTAAAATTATTACTTTTTTTAAAGGGCTAAATTTAAATCGGTTTTTAAAGACCAACAACTGCACTACAGACAGTTCAGTAACTGTTATTTTTAACTTCATATTTTTCTGTTTGCACTAACGAATGTGTGATTCAGTAATTTTCGGTTAACTTTAAGAGTTAAAAATTCAACACTCATATGAATACCATGTACAACAACAAAAAAGGTTTATTTATTATATTTTTTTATTTAAGAGTCATTCACTTTTACTTTTCGGTTAAGTAAAGACCACACAAACTTCCGACACAGCTGACAGTTAAAAATTTTATTGAATCACAAGTTCTTTAATTTTAGGGTTAACTATTTTTAACGAATCATTTTTCTTTAAAATTGAATAGTGAATTGAGTAACTTCAATTGAAATGATTGGAAAAGCAAACATTCGATTAAATGCATTAAATTGAAAATATACAAAAAATGGTATTTCACTTAAAAAGTTTTAAATTTTCTGAAAGTCAACATTTGGGAAATCCATTTGGTGATGAAGAAAATTTTTCTTCTTCGGTCGAGAATCACCTGAAAAAATTCAACTTATAAAATCAAATTCTACATGTTTGCTGGGAAAATAAAAATTTATTTTTACACACACACGCAACACACAAATCGGTCGCTTTTAGAACAACCAGTCGACTGTTGTTGCGTTTGCGTTTTCAGCTGCGGCTGCTTATTAAACTCCTTCGCACGAACGCCCGCATCACTAATTAATTTGCAAATTTTTCAGATTGTTGGACAGCAAATGAACGACATTTATTGCTAAGAAGAGTGTTTGTTGTTGGTGTTTGTTGTACTCGTATATGCTGAGTTGACTGTTGCAAAAGTACTCTCTATGAAGCGGTGGCATGCCTGGGCACATTCCAAACAAATTCTTTCATGATACAATCAACAGTCAACGAGCATAATAAAAAAAGAAGAAAAAAAAATTACATACGATTTATTTGTACATCAATACAACAGCAACAATAACTAAAACAACAACAACAAATATTTTTATTTATTTTTTAGTTTGCAAAGAAGCTTTTTCTCTCTCTCTTTCACTCATTCCATAATTGTAGGAAAACTCTCTAGCAAAGAAAATATTTTGTTGTATTTTCAGGTTACATTCCAAGAAAAAAGTAGTTTTTAGAAGACTTTCACTTTAGACAAGTCAGATGCGCAATCAATTTTTTAAATTTCCATATACCCCCGGACGAACCATAGAAGATTACGGGATGGGACAAATTTCAAAAAAAAAATTAAAAATAGTCCAAAGTAAATTCTGAGTATTTGGGCGGTAGATTACGAATCTAGACAGTCTCCCCTTTAAAATGATATGTGTCCCATCCCACAATCTTTAATGGTTCGTCGGGGAGTTGCTAATATCACACCCAGAGCAACAGCACTGGGCTATATGGAAATTTCAAAATAATCAAAAGTAACTTCCGAACGAACCATAGAAGATTCAACATATCATTTTAAAGGGGAGGTCGCCTAGATTTGTAGTCTTCTGCAAAAATACTCAGAAGTTAGTTTGGACTATTTTTAAAAATTTTCTGAAATTTCCATATACCCCAGTGCTGTTGCTCTTTAAGCTCGAAGATGATCGAGTTAAGAGAAAGAGGATTGCTAGTGTTTCAGTACAGGCGTCTTTGAGTTCCAAATACACTCATTCGGTTTGTTTTTTATGTGCGATTAGCTCGTCAGCCAATTTTATATGAAACGTGCTCAAAATGTTGGTTCAAAACGGAATCTTGCGATTCTAATTGAGGGCCGTAAGGTCACCACGTAAACTAACTCAAATTATTGAGTGGTTTTCATACATATTTTTTAGACGAGTCTTGTGTTATAAAAATAGTAAAGGAAAGAAGATGTAAAGTAAATTTTGTATTTGAACGGTACTAGAATTAAAATGAGTAGCGGAACAAGTCACCTGGGCACTGCGGCCAAAATAGACGACCTATTGTGACATTTGAACGGTAAAGCAACCTCATAAGAAAATACATAGTGAAAAATGAAAAAAAAATTGTGCAACTGACTTGTAAAATATGAAATCCGTCTTAAGATTTTTATTTTTATCTATTCATTGCAGCCATCAACCAAATTAAATCGATGATTAAAAAATACAAAATTGTATTGGTCTACAGTCAGACAAATGACAGAAGAAAGTCTTTGAATTCTTAATGAATACTAAACTTAGAAAGAAATTGTAACTTGAGATTAGTGTCACAATATATCTTTGCTGGCCGCAGCGACCAAGTGACCAATTCTAATTAATTTAAAAAGAAGAAAATTTTTATTTTTCTGAATAATTTTAATTTTTATTGCTTTTAATTTGCTTACAGCCCGTTTAGTGGGTGCTCATCATCATAATGAGTCGTCGTGTTCCTCGGGTCCAGATTCTCCGCGCCATCATTCAATGCATCAAGGCGGTGGTGCCCAAGCAAAAGATTTGCCTTTGGATACCACCAGCATAATTTCTGGCCAAGGGAGAGCACAATACTTATCAGCCACCTGCGTCGTTTTTACAAATTATTCCGGTGATACAGCCAGTGTTGTGGATGAACACTTTTCAAGGGCTCTCAATTTCAACAACAAAGAAAGCAAAGGTAACAAAACAAATATTTTTATTCAACTAAATAGGCTCAAGGTCTTTATTTTTTCTATTCTTTAAATGGAAAATTTGATAAAAAAGTTCTCATGAAAAAAACTTTACGCAAACAGACAGCTGATGCTGTGGCAAATGTGTGTGTATTATAAAAACAAACGCATGAATCCAACATAAACTTAAATGTATCATCTTCAAAAGATCAAAAAGTTTCGTTTTTTTCTTGGCTGTCATGTAAATGTCATACAATCCTTTCGGAAAAAAGTAAGCACTAAATTATTTACATCTCGTACCATTTAGATACTCATTAACCAAATACAAGAGGCACTCTCGCTCCTTCTGTGCGTTAATTGTTGGGAAAACAAAACAAACAAACAAAACTGAATAAAATATTAAATGAACAGGAGTGCAACCAACACTTTTTTTTTAAATTTCGTTTATTCGTTTTTTTCTTCTCTCGTTTGTGATTCTAAGAAAAGTGTCAACATGACATTTAACATGAGCAGCTAATGTTGCGGTTGTCATTGTCAAAGACATCTTAATAAATACACACTCGCACACACATACACACTTATATTGCTACTTAAACGAATGGATAATAAAATTAATGACACACGACACTCTTTTATTAATTCAAATTTAATTTTCGAATTACTTTCTAGCTAAACACAGGTTGTAATCAACATTAACCCCACAGAAATTTTAATTAATTCGTTTTTATTTGAAATTTAAATAACAAAGAGAAAGTGTGTGTGTGTGTGTGTCTGTGTGTGTGTGTGTGTGTGTGTCTGTGTGTGTGTGTGTGTCTGTGTGTGTGTCAGGCTTGAGTTTAAGTTGAGCTTTTGGGAAGGGAAATTCTATAGGAAATACACATGAAGATATTTTCTTTTTAAACATTTGGAACAGACAAAATATCTGTGCTAATAAAAAAAAAATCGCCCAAGTCGACTTAGGAGAAAATTGATTTCCTGTCTTAATTAATTCAGTATGTAATTTATTAATATGGCTCAGGGATGATGGCGCAATATAGTCCACAATTAGGGAGATGCAAATAAAAACCAAACCATTAACTATACGCAAAAAAAAAAAATTTGGTTGAATATGGCCACCGCAAACATAGTTTGTTCTCCGAAAACATGCTTATAGTTGTTTTTACCGATATAATGTTGTGTAACGTCGTAGATATGGTTCAATTATTAATTTCAAAACAAAATTCTTCAAGTTCGAGTTAAAAAAAATTTATTTTGAAATTAACAATATCACGAAACGTTTAATTAAATGAGAAAACTATGGTGGAAAGTGAATTGTTTTCAATTTTGTCTCTGCCACAACCATATAAACAAAGTGAGTATAAAACAAAATCTTACAGCCAGGCTGCTTATGAAGAAAATTATCGTTCGCTTCTACTTCAGATAACAAACAGCTGTTTTGCGGCTCACTGAAAAATTTCTACACGACAATTCTTATGAAGTGTAAGCAAAATGCAACCTTACTAACAACCCAAATGCTTACAATTGTGACTTGTATTACACCACTAGTAATACACCTTTTATTCTTTCCTTTTCTCTTTTAGCCTTGGCGTGATTAACCCGTTTAATCCATTTATTAATTATAACGGGTTTTCTTATGTTAATAAACGTAAAGCCAAGCGAACAATAAGTCAAAAGTTAGGAACTTGAGCCTGGCAGTTAACCGTTCAAATTCAGTGGGGCTTTGTGGCTGCAATAGTTGAATGTCGAGACTTAATGCTTCTTAACTGTAGGTAGAGTCAAATAAATACGAAATGAAAACCAAAGCCGGCATACAATTTCATAAATAAATATAAATTAATTGAAATGAAAAACATCAATAGAATAGAATGAAACAAATTTCATACGAAATTTATTAAAAAAAAAAAAAATTTTATATAAAATATTAAAAAAAAATTTGAGCCTGACCGGAATTTGAACCTAGATATCTCCAGCTGAAAAACATTTTTAATACATTTGATGTAAAAATACTTTTCTTAAATAATTTTTTTCTGCGTGCAGAATCGAAATAATTTTAAGGGCTTTTAAAATTCCATGCACTTATCCAAAAAAAAATTGACGTAGACTTTAAAGTAAAATTTATGAAAAATTTCGTTAACGTTGACTTTAAAGTCTGCATAAGGGGTCCCCCTTCTTTAATAAGACATAAGCGGTGTTTCTATATTGCAACAGATATTGAAACGTTTAGGAAGAAGATAAAGATGATGTGCGTATTCTTCTTGTTGCAGGCAATTATTTTTAATTTCAAATAAAACAAGTTGCACTCAATTTTATTTATATTTAAGCACAGTTTTTCAATACATATTTTCAGATTTTTTTTTATTTATTTATTATTCAAACGCCTTGAAATAAATGGGTGTTTTATTTCTTTTTGTGTTGTTTATTGCAAAAAAGACAGCAAAGAATTTTTATTAAAGAAAATGTTAAAGCGAATTACAAGAAAGTACGTGCGCCTATGATTATCACGCACTCAATGTTTACATCAATAACAAACAAAATTTTCTACACATTCACACAATTTTGACTCCTTAAATTCGATTAACGATTTATTTACGCAAAGTGCGTAACAGTTTTACTGTTAACCTTAACAACTTGATATGAAATCGATTTTTATCGATTAATTATAATCCGATCTTGGGCTTGAAAAATTTGGCCGTTTTAATTAAAATAAAAACGTTAAACAATTTTAGAAATTAATTATTATTTCAGTCTATAAATTAATTTAATTAATTCAAATTAAAAGAAAAATTTACTTAAATTCATGTAGAGTTTCTCTATTTGATAATAATTTATATAATTTAAAAGTCAGTCGAGAATATTTCTTTTTAAAACGTTTAAATTGCAACACTTTTTGCTACCACAAATTAAAAAAAAAAAAAAAAAAAAAAAAACACCTGCTGCATACGATTACAGTGCACGAGGTAAGACATTAATGCCAGCAAGCATATGCTTGCTGCCAGGGGATGAAAATTATTAAAATGATTTTCTTGTTAGAGAGAAAAAAAAGGTACAAAAGACCACCACGATTTGAAATGAAATATTTAGTATGAAAGTCCTTTTTGATAGAAAAACTATTTCTCATTTTATTTAATTTTAATTTAAAAATTTCTTACACATTTGGCCCAATAATCAATGTTCAAAATAACACACACACACAGCTCCACTGCAATTGCTTGTAATTTATTATTTTCGTTGTTTCTTTTTTTTTTTTTTTGAGTTTTAATTTATTTTTCTAAAGAGAAAAAAAAATTTAATTTGATGTTGTTGGTGCTGGTACTGTTATTTTAGTTTTCATTTAAAACTGTTCGATAATAAATGAATAAAAATAGAAAGGTATGAACAGAAAACTTAAGGAATTTGATTGTATCTTTAAAGCGGCATCTAATTAAATTGTTTTTGCTTTAATCCCATCCACAATTACACACATGCATACATACAAATAACAAAAACGAAATATGCACTCGTAGTTGCAGTTCACCCAAGTGACATACACAGACAGAGCAGAGTGGCCCAGAGTACCAAATTATATAGAAAAACTAAATAAAAACGTCAAATGTAATAAAAAAAAATTTACAGTGACAAACAAAATTTCAATAGATTTTTTTAATAATATAAAAAAAAAATTGATGCAGATTTTAAAGTAAAATTTATGAAAAACTTGTATGAAAAATTTCGATAAAGTTGACTTTAAACTCTACTTTCATTATTTTTGATAAGGGGAACATGTATCTTTTTTACTATTTACTATTTAAGGGTTCTAATTTCAGAGCAAGGAATGTGTTAAAAACGAAAGCAAAGCAAATTTGTATTAAAAGCAAAAACAATGTACGAAAATTTGTTTTTGTTTTCAATACAAATGTGCTTTCGTTTCGATCGCTTTGGTTATCTTGTGCCATCGCTGAACAGGCCATTATTTTATCAGATGAAGTAACACTTTTGTTAGGCACTGTATTCAGTTAGAACAAGAAACTACATCTTTATCATTCATTTTGCATAGTTTTGTGATATATTTAGACAAAGAAAAATAAACAGCAAATGCTGATGGCTTTTAAATCTTTTCCTTTTTATGTTTTTGTTTTTTTACTCGATTTGCACTGTAAGTACTTTCGATTTGTGTTCGAATCTTTGAAAATAGTTGCTAAATAGTACATAAATATTTTCAATAAAAAAAAAATAAATAATAAGAAAAACATAAATAAATGAATAAATAGAATAGCTCGTTTGCAAGCAAATGTGGCCGACTGGCTGGCTGGATGATCGGACTGTGTGGTTATTTGGTTGGCTGGTGGTTTGCTTTAGCTGGCTTTATTGTATTATTTCGTTTACTAATTGAATAATGAATGCATTTAAAAATCGCCATGAATCCAAGTGGCATGTGATGGTATTCGCCATTGGTATATGAACGGAGCAACTGGCAAGTGTTTAGCATTCCGTCGACATTTTATTACAAAATGCCAACGAAACAAACACACAAAAACAAACGAAATTATACAACAACACAAGAAAACAAAATAATAAGAAATCACAAGTGTTTTAGAGATTTACGTGTGCTGAAATTCTTTTACTTTTACTAACGAATGCGTTGACTTTTTGTTTTTTCTTTTTTTTTTTTTTTTTGAACATTTCTATTGATGTTCGCATTACAACAACCACCTTTCTAACCACAAAATACCCGTATTCTAGGGCGGAATGAATTTTTGAAATTAAACTTAAGAAGCTGAAATCAAAATAAAATTACTCAATTTGTGTAATTGAATTGGTAATAAAATTTAAATACTTAAATTGGAAATATCTAAGAATGTAATTCGTGTTAATGTTTAGCCATGACAATCATTACAAATCGTGTCTTAATTTCCATTGAATTAGAAAATTTCATTCACGGTTTCTAACAAACATGCACTGAGAAAAGAACTTCGGTTGTGGAAAGTGATTTTGTTTACCAAATATCGATTTCTCTAAAACCCAAGCTTTTGTCTGTGTGTAGAACCAATAAAAAAATAACAAGGCAGATGTATATTTAATTTTGATTAAATTAAATGCGTTAGGGGGCATGTTTGAAAATTTGTCAGAATGGGATTAAGAATTCACTGGGAATGTTGGTATAATAATAAAAAAAAATTATAATAATCAGGCCAAGGGACTTCATGCAAATGCTTGTTTGTTGTCGTTGCTTTGAGACCCACCTAAAGTTATTGGGCCCTAATCATAGTCAAAAAAAAGGAGGCTTTCATAAGAATTTTATAGACTTAAAATCAATTTTAAAAAGATAGCGACTTTAGTGTGTGAATCGCAACATTTCCAATAAAGTGGCATCAATGTTTTAGTGCATATTTTTGCAAATTTTTTTATAAATGCGAAGTTTTTGTCATATTTCGTATTATTTATAAAAAAATTGCTCTTTTCTTAAAATTATTTTTGCATATTTTGCGATTTTTAGTGCATTTTTTATGCGCATATTTAGCGATGATAATAATAAAAATAATGAATTCGCCTTTTAACATTTTTTATTATCATAATGGGCTATAATCGCAACGCGACCTTTAAGAGCTTTCGTGCAGCCCAGTTCCTAACTACAATCTGCGACTCCTTATGAATCTCCTAATTGCTGCAGGATTAATCATGCTTAGGCCTCCTGCGTCTTTGTACCGATATTATTCATGTGGTTTGCAAAAGACCCGTTAGCAGCTCAGCGTAGATTTTAATATCCTGAGGTTTATAACAACCTCTGTCCTAATACACCCCGGTTTTTTTTTTTCACTCAAAAGCTTTTGTCAAGTGAATTTGATGACTAAAGTAACTCAAGCACAAGGGACATTCACTACTCTTCAATAAGTATTTAAATGATTTTTTATAATTTTAATTTTTTTTTATTTAATAACAACAACAATGTTGAAGTCAACTGAAAGCGGTTAATAGGCAACTTGAAAGAAACGTATCCGTATTTCAAAGGAAAAAGAAACAAATCACAAAAAAGGCAACATCTTTTAAACGTGCACACCAAAATTCTTGTGTTTGCTGCAAAATTGCAAAAGAAAACAAAAAACAAGACAAACGCAATGAATACCTTCAGCCCGATGATGAGAAGGATACTCTGATGATGATGATGATGGTATCCCTTCCATCACTTACAACAAAATGCATCTAATGAATTTTTGATTTTATTGTTTTTTGACTTGTTTAGTGCAGCAGCCCAGCAGCCCAGCTAAAAGCAAACACAGTTACAGACACACGAACGAACATGCATAAGCACGTTTAGGAATGTTGTCATCGATGTGTTTTCGTTGCTGTTGTTCAGTTACTGCCTGCATCTGTATTCTTTCGAATACGCAGACAGTAGCTGCTGCACACACCGTCAGCCACATTCTGTATTAAATTTTGAATATGATTTGGTTTGGTAAGGGGGATAGGCAAGAGCCTGCAGGGACGAAGGGGTTAGGGAACGCAAAATACTTGTATCCATATTGTTTGCCCTTAAACGCATTCCTTTTAATATATTGCGCCCTCTGTGCTGTGTATTTAGATGTTGTGTGTGTCTTAAATTTGTGTTCCCTTAATATTTATTTTCTTAGTTTTCTTATTTCTGGAACATTTTATTTGGAAGCTGCTTGCTGGTGCTGTTAAATAAACGTGAAATTCTTAAGTACTCGTTAGTGAAGGCACACTTTTCATATGTTGGCAAATTTTCATTATAATTTGTGATGTTTTTGCTGATTTCGTTTTTTCTTTCTGTTGTGGACGAAGTGGAAATGAAAACTTGCTGGCAGATTGTTTTCTTCAACAAGCCATGACGTAACGGTACAACTGTTACAAGGCATTAATTCTTAATCAGGCATTTTTTTACTCTCTCTCTCTCTCTTTCTCTCTCTGCCCCTAAGTTTTCTTATGTTGCCATCTCCTGGTTTGATGACTAAACTTTAAATTAATTTACATCTTAATAATGTAATTAATAAATGTTTAAATGAAATTTTTAAGTACTTTTTTATTTTTAAATTTAAATTTTATTTTCTTGGTTTTTTAAATTTTTATTTCAGAGTCAACTACACCAATGTCTACTCGTAACTTCCCACCTTCATTTTGGAACAGCAATTATGTGCATCCTGTGACTGCTACCACACATCCGCAGGTAAAATTTATTTGATTTTAAATTAATTTTGGCAAAGCAAACAAACAAACACATAATCCGTTTATCAATGCAATCGCAGATATTTACTTTATGTTTACATAATTAATAATCAATCGTTTTGCTTTTGTTTTGCTTCCCTTTAAAGATGAGTGATTTGTATTCATCTGATGGTGGTTATGCAACAGACCCTTGGGTACCACATGCAGCGGCACACTACGGTACTTATGCACATGCAGCCCATGCTCACGCTGCCCATGCTCATGCTTATCATCATAATATGGCACAATATGGAAGCCTCTTGCGTTTACCCCAACAGTACGGCCACAGTTCAAGGTAAATAAATCACTAAAAGCCAGTTTTTTTTTCACGAAAGTATAATTTTTGGTGACACAGTGAGAATTGTCTACAAAATACAAGTGCAATTTCGGCTAAACTACATTTTTGCTGATTTTTATTAATTTTTCTGTTTCGTTTTTTTTTATTGTCTTGCAGATTGCATCATGACCAACAGACCGCCCATGCGCTAGAAAGTGCTGCTGCGTACTCCAGTTATCCCACAATGGCTGGTAAGTTTTTTTTTACACATTGAAAGTTTCCTTTTACCTTTTTTGTTATACACTATTTACTACCCGTACATACTGCAATATGTGTGCTGTGTGTGTGCGGGTGTGTTGCCAACGTTACAAACTCGTATGCAAATAGAATGGCGTTTGTCATGGCAATTAATTGTTTGACCCTTGTGCATTTAGATATTTTTTCTTAAAGCAAAATAAGTTTAAATTAAAATTTAAATTAAATACGGATTAATGCAACTTAAAAATTTATGCTTTACCAGAGGATTTATTTCACAGAACCGGATTGCTGCAGCAACGCTTTCAGAAAATCCTTGGCACGCTGTTAGTGTTTAGCCAGGGTAATAGTGAAAATTGAATACGGGAGTTTTCACAATTGTTCGAGGCTACCTTGAGCTTTTGTTGAGGAAAATTCTGTAGAATTATTTGGATTAGCAGCACATAATTTTCACTCTGTTTAAAGAGGAAATTTTATGGTTTTTTCTAACTCTCTAGAGATTAATGCCGCAGCACTTTTACAAAATAGTTGAAGATTTGAAAAAAGACCTTTACAATGTCATCTAGAAACACAAAAATAAAATCTACAGGGTGAGGGTTTTTATGAGATTATCTTAGCCAAAATAAAAATTACCAACATTGCACACGGTTGTGTCTAAGCCACAGATTTACCACGCTTTACAACTTAATTAAACACTGAACAAAGGCAGAAGTTTGCAAGCTCAAGTCAACTTTTGCAGCAGTAAAACTGAAAATTGTTTTCAAAGTATTTTAGAGCGCTGATTTCAAATCTGCACTTTTTTTTTTTTTTTATAGGAAACTAGTTGACCCGGTAAACGTTGTTTTGCTTTCAAATTTTATTTATTTTGAAAAATAATTAAAAAGAGAAGAAAAATATAAGTTGGGTTATGCCGAACATATAACAAAAAAAAATTAGACATATCGGTGTAGATGTTCTCCGATTTGAGAAAAATTAAAAAATGGGCGTGGTCTATTTTAATATTCATAAAAATTTAAGTTGGATTTTGACTAAAATATAAAATTTATGCATATTGGATCTTCTTACTCTAAGAAATCGTACTCATAGAGTAAAGGACCGTGCGAGACCGGGTAAAAACAGGTTGTAGATCAATAAGACAGATACAGACTGCAGCGCCATCTGCCGGGCGGTTGTGTGACAATAAACCTTCCAAGGCGTGACCCAAAGGCATGCAGAGAAATTCAATTAAATCGGTCCAGCCGTTTAGGAGGAGTACATTGTCAAACAATTTTATATATTAAGATTAGAATCAATTAACAAAAAAAATTAGAGATTTGAGATCAGAGCTACAAAATACTATGGAAACAGTTTTCAATTTTACGGGTCCAAGACCGAGTAGTTATGCACTTGAACTGCATCGCTCGATATCTAAGCTTTTATTTCTTAAAATGTTATAAGTCCGTTTTTTTAAAAACACTAAAATTACTGTTAAATTATTTTTTATAAGTGGACTTATACCACTTTCAAAAATAACAGCCCATCTATCGAAATTTTTCACTTTAAATGGTATTTAAACTTTGTTTCGTAGCCTGACTAAAATAAATAAAATTTTTATTAAATTCATGATTCCACAAAAACAATTTATTCATCCTTTTATCTTTTGTTGTATTATTTTTCAGGTCTAGAAGCTCAAGTTCAAGAGTCCTCTAAGGACTTGTACTGGTTTTAAGGACTATTTAACTCAAATAAAGGACACTGAAAAATTAAAAGCAACAAACTAAAAAGGATTTGTGTATAAAAAAAAGAGAAAAAGGAATAAAAATACATTTCAAGCAAAGCATACAAACAAATGCAAAGAAAAGCAAGAGAAACCGAATGAAAAAGGTATCTTTAAACAAGGTGTGCCCTTAAGTTAATAATTTTTTTTATTTTATTTAATAAATCGAAAAATGTGCAACAATTTTTTAGATTTAGTTAAAAATTAGGTCAAACTAAATGGGTTGTTTCATATTAATTTCAGTTAAGTTTCATTTATAAGTAAAAACAAATTCATTGAACAACAACCTGTACCAAAAATTAAGAAAAGAAGAAAAAAAATTATTTAAAATACAAAGCTGGGGCCAAATCGCCACATTCGACATCGAGTGAAATCGATTGAAGTGTCAAAATTTCGTAAAAATTTGCTCGATAACTAATGCAGCAATTGGCCCCCTGGTATTTATGAAAATGTTAAGTGAATTTTATTTAAAGAAATTGAATAAATTTCTATAAAAAGAAAAAAAAGTGGCTAAAAATATTTGTATGTACGTAGACTAGTTTAGTTATGATGATGATTGTATGACTTTTAAAACAAATTTAATATTAAATTCTAAGTTATCTTAAAATTGAAAAAAAAAATTATAATAATTTAATAAAAAAAAAATAAAAAAAGTATGTATAAATAAATAAATGAATGAATACATGCAAATATTTAAAAAAAAAAGAGACAAAATCGCAAGATTATGATGATGATGATAATGATAACCATGATTACAATAAAAGAAAATTGTAAAAAATTACGTAAAATATTTAAAAAAAATTTTTTTGTTGTTGTTCTGTGTGTTATTTATTATAACAATTTTTTGCCCCAAAGTAGGTACAAAATGACCAGCATTTAAGTTTAAACAAAACCACAACCGTACCCAACCAAGCCCAACCCAATCCAAGCCAACTCAGCCAACCGTTATTCATTTATACCAATTAGGAGCAAACAATTGAATGAATGACTGAATGAATGAAAAATAAATGTTTTATCAAGCCAAATCAAGTTAAACCCTGTTTACGTATGTATGTACTTGTATGACTTAAACATCATTAACACAGGCGCCTAACTCCTGACTGATTATTTATTATCTCCTTCTCCGTGTGTGCTTTCTGCTATCTCTTCGTTTGTATTCTTTTGAACTTCTTCTCAAAGATGCATAATTAATGAATACTAAATACAAGATTGTCAGATGCTTCAAGCAACAGACAACCGTTTTAATTCGTTTGTACTCGACTCGTACGTTATACTTGCACTACACGCTACACAAAAAGATGTACAAGAACGATTAAAAACGTATTTTATATTTTTCTTAATTTTAATCATAACAGTAGTCAATATTAATAAAAAAAAAAAAAAACAATCAAGAATGAATATTCAACAGTTTTCCCTCTAAAATTACAATACACTTTTGCTATAAAACTTTATTGCTAAATTCGAAAATTGGACTCAAGTTTTAAGACTTGAACTTTTGTGGGCTGCCTTGAGAAGAGAGATTTTGTTGTATAACCAACTGCGGTTATTAGCCCCTAAGCAAATTACAAAAACAAAAGGAATACAGAGGCCAAATACCCAGCAAAAATTAGTGCTTGCCTAAGGGAGACAACAGAACGGAATCACTTGCAGTTGCACATTTATAATTCATGATTTTTGTTCGCGATGAGCCCCTTAGAAGCAATAGTTTTTGCTTCCACAAAATGCTTATTTTTTGCATTCTATGATGCATTAAATTGATGTTCTTTAAAAAAATATATAAAAAACTACTTAATTTTTTATTTAATTCATAGCACTTATTAGGATCGAACCAGGGCATCTCTGCAGTTAAGAAACATTAACTCGTCACTCAACCACTTCAGCCACAAACCTCTGTAAAGTATGAAGGAGTGTTTGTTTTATTTTCACTTTCAATAAATACTACGTACGTTAGTTAGTGCTTCTTGGAAGCAATAAGTTTCCATTTGAAACTGGTTTGTTCTTGGGTTAGAATTTTCTACATTTAAGTTTTAAGTTGTGTTTATTTACAGATGTTGTCGTTTATCATAAAGAGAGCATTTGGAAAAGTTTCTCCAAAACTATGAAACTGAAAAAAATTGTATTTTTAGCTTGTACGCTACGCTATTGCATCCAAAATGCAATACATTGCTTCGAATCTTTGCTATTGCTTCAAAATCAAGATTTTTTCTTCTCGATATTCAAATTTCGATCGTTTTCTTGTGATAGCGAATACCACGAATTGGCGCTAGAAAATTTTTCTTGCCAACAATAACAGCACTTAAGAATGAAGACTACATGTTACAGATGTTGCCTGTTATTCTGAACTTATTTCAGTTTGAATAACGTGTATGAGAGCTTGTAGGAGAGTCTGGTCGCTTATTAAAAGTTCAGTTATCACACAAGAGTAAAAGTTACGCCTTCTCTGCTATCGAAATTCTCGTCACAAGAATTTTTGCTCTCGATTTAAGAGAACATAATGGCTGCCTCAGTAAGAGTGCACTTTTTAAATTAAGTGTCATTTTTGTTTGTGCTAGTAGCAGCTCTGAAATTTGCCAGGGAGCATTTCTAACTTGAGAGTGGCCATGGCAGAATTATACAAGGTAATGACAGTAGCTTAGCGTACATATTCTGCTATCAAATTTTTTTGCACGTCGATGTTCTTAAACCCACACTTACAGAGAAAGTGTAAGAGTATGAATGCATTACATTGATTTTTTCTCTTTTAGTAGTGTTTGACACATAGGAGAAAATAGACGCCCGTTGTTTTTGCATTTTAATGTTTGTTGTACATTTGTCGTTACCTTGTATAGTTCTGCCATGCAGAGTAGTGTCACAATAGATCTATTTTGGCCATAGTGACCAGGTGTCTTATTCCCGCTTCTCAAATTCAATCTAATGCTTAGCCATACCACGTTTATAAAGGACAACCTGTATTCATTGGTTATTTCAAGTTGGCACTGCTTAGCTGAAATGCGTGTGGTGGTTGGCTTGATGTCGTTAAAAAGTCTCAGGTATGAAGAAAATTATAAAAATAAAAAGAAATCGTTATTTGGTTTTAATCAGTATTAATTTTCTACTATCTGTGAGGGATCATAATGTTAAATGAATGTGATCCAATTGATGTTGTTTTGTCTTTACAATGAAACATTTGCACGTTTCGATTAAACTCATGAATTAAACAGGCGATTTCATTTCATTGCAGTCTAACTAACGATCATCAGTTGATAAATTTGTTAAGACAATTTAAAATGAGCTGGCAATAGGAGGAGATGCCAGTAGTTTCTTTTTTTTCCCACATAAGCTAATATGAATGTGTGAGTGCAAACAAATAAAAAAAAAAAAATGGAATACAAAATAAATTTAATTTGCAATTAAATCAAGGGTGCGCTAGACCAAGACTTTGCTTGGAATCACTTATTAAGCCATGAGCTAATAAGTTGAAGTTTAACAATACAGAACTATAAGTCTTGTTCAACTAAATGCAAACGAAAGTTTCGTTCGCATAAAACGAAGGTAAATTTTCATTCAAATTAAGAGAAAAATTTTGCATTTGGGTAATTAAAACAAACAAAACAAAAACCCTAGGATAAAAGCGAGGATTTCCTCGAAATTGTTTGTAACAGACAAAACTAAATTAGAGCTGCAAGCGTTTTTTATCTGTCAAAAATTTTCATGCTCATACAAAATATAGGAAGCAAACTAAAGTAATGCGTCGGCAAGGCTGAACAGATGAAAACTGCGATTTTGACAGCGTTTTTTTTTATTTATTTTGGGAAAGTAATGACTAGTAGTGGGATTCAGTAACTTTTATTACGAACATTCGTATCAGAAAAACAAGTATAACGATATTTTATCGAATTCGGTATTCAAAATATTCGAAGTTCGCAGCATATAAATAATCATCGCAAATAACGATTTCAATTCGTACCGAATATTTTAATACATAAATAATTCAATAAAATATCGTTATGTTCGTAATAAAAGTTACTGAACAAGAATTTTCATGCAAATGCATGTTTTTACTCAGTAAGTTGATCAATTACTTTTTCAAATTCGAGAATTTATTGAAAAATGGCATCAATTTGTTATTGCATATTTTTGCATATTTGGTTATAAATGCATTTTTTTTTTTTTTGGATAATTTGTATTACTTTTTATATTTTTAATATTAAAAAATATTCACTAACTGATAACCTGTAAAGTATTTCACAAATAAAAAAATCACACATCTGGCAGCATTAATTTTCAGAGTTTACCGTTGTAATCGTTTATTCGATCTAAAAGAAAAAATAATTTTCCGATTATTTATGTATCTGAACTTAAACTTTTAATAAATATGACTTAAGCACTTAAAAAGCCAGGATATGCATAAAACATGCGCTTAAAACTACAAAATATGCTCTTATAGAAACTAAAAAACACTGATTATTTTTCTTATCACATTTAAAGCTACGGTCATATTAGACAAATATTTGTTTTAGCAAACATTTATAGAGTCTAACGTGACTTGTTTTGTAAAAAATTAATTAAAATAATTAAGTAGTGCAAGTCTTAAACTTTTCTAAGCCAACATTTCTTCATAATATGTGAACAGCCACGCTTATTTCAACAAATATTTGTCTAGTATGACCGTAGCTTTAAATTTGATAAGAAAAATAGTGAATGTTTTTTAGTTTCCATAAGGGTACTAGTGCATATTTTAATGCATATTTTGTATTTTTAAGCGCATATTTTATGCGCTTTTTAAGTGCATGAAAATCCTTGCTTTGGTAATGACATTTTAGTTATTTTTGACGAATCTAGCGTTTTTAACTCTATTTTTATTTTTTCTTAGTTGGTTTTATTAAACAAGATGATTTAATAGGTTTGCCATTTCAACTTGAACGCTGGGCGCTAAGACAGGTTACACTTGCAGCGCTAATTTAAGTTGATCTGCAAGTATTGGGTCTCTAAAACCATTCAAGTTATTCAATTGTAATTTTTTAAAGTTACCATCATAACCACTTTCAATAGTTAGGATTTTGTGGGGCAAATAATTGGTTGTTGGCTAAAACTCTGAAACCAAATTTTGATGGAAGT
Organism: Thelaira solivaga; assembly: GCA_947397855.1. Classification (NCBI taxonomy): domain Eukaryota; kingdom Metazoa; phylum Arthropoda; class Insecta; order Diptera; family Tachinidae; genus Thelaira; species Thelaira solivaga. Next base: position 1,374,703 of record OX377614.1, read on the forward strand.
TAAGAACACACTATCCGATATTTAATTTAATGTCCAACCAAGAGTTTGATGTTTCAGTTATAAAATCTAAACTTCAACTATCGGTCCCAAGAGGACTAATGTTTGCTTTTCAAACAATAGAAAAAAAATTATTCCTTTAGAACAATTTTCATATTTTTTGCTGGGGTACAAATTCTCCCAAGAACACGAATTGGATGGCAAAAAGTAAGAGAACTTGCTACCGTTTAGAATACACTTGACCTTATTTTTTGTTTGTTTTTCGCATTTTACTTATTTTTTTTATCTGTTTCATTCCTTTTCACAAATTTATTGTTAAACAATTTAGAATTACAATATTTATTATCTTTCTGTATTTTTATTTTATTTAGTTTTTTTTTTATATGAAAATACGTTAAAAAAAAAAGAATCCCTTCCCTTGGCAAAGCTGCTGGTGCTGGTTCTGTTTCTGTTGCTGTTGCTTGTGAATTTATTTTCTTGTTTTCATGTTGTTGTTTTTGTTTGCACAGAATTTATTATTTTTCGCACTAGCAGGCATGTGAGTGACTGTGTCAAGCGGTTCGAAAATACATTATTTTAACATAAGAATTCAATATTTTTCGGACAACAACCAAGTAGAACAACAATTGATAGATGAACGAAGGACGATGGATGATGTTTGGTTGTTGGATGGATGTGCGAGGAGTTGCAGAAAAAAAATTGCAGCCCAAAGAAAAACAATAAGAACAGCAAAACATTGGCTTGTGTATGTGAAGTTAAAAAAATTATTGTTTTTTGTTCACATTTGAATCGATGGGTATTCACTCCACTCACTCACTCGCTACTTGTGCTGTTTGTGCTGTTTGTTATGTTGTCATTGTGGTCGTCAAGGTGTTCAACAATTCGCAAATGACTGAGTTTATCGCTTTTTAATAAGTTCGTCTTGCTGTCTGTCTGTAGTACAATACTAGAGCGAAGTGGGCAAAATTTGGCGTGGTTGTTTGCTAAATTTTTTTTTTTTATTTTTTTTGCATTAAGATCGCAACTGGCAAGTAAGCTGACTCAGAATTATACAGGAGCAACAGACAAGGTAAAGAAAGCTTAAATAGAGAGGGGGTTCTCTAGAGAAACGACCTGTGTCGTCGAGTTGTTTTACGTGAATTCGTTATTCGTTTAGAATATTTAGTTTGTTGGTTTGCCAAAACAACACAAGTAGGAAATAAATGACAGATGTTGTTGCCTGCTTGCAAGTTTAAGTGACCAAGTAACGTTCAAAGACAAACGTGCTTCCGACTTTGTGTGACAAAAGATGAATAAATTTGATGTTTTTTTTCTTTGTTTATGTTTTATTATTGTTGTTGTTGTTATTGTTTTCATTTCATCGATAAGATGACACAACGATAATGTGAAGTGAAACAAATTTATGACTTGTTTTAAATGAATTCAATTTTAAAGAAGTTTTTAATATGATAACTAAATGTCTTGTAAATTTTATATCAACACATTTTCCACTTGGAGATTGTTAACGAAAATAAATAAAAACCAAAAGAAAAAAAAAACATTGTGGGTACGAGCACGATGAAATTGCTGTTGAAATGACGTGCACATAAATGCGTTCAATAAAATAAACAAATTAAAGTATGATCTGTTTGGGTTTCCCTGAGTGTGTATAATTTCCCACTTAAAATTCTAATATTTCTGATTCAGTTTGATGGTTAACAAATAAATTATCAAGAACCCAAAGCCAAAAGTTCCAACAAAATTTTAATGAAATGGAAATTAAATTTGCTCGTGCCTTTAAAAAGTTATTGTTGCTATTTTTAACTTTCGTTTGACACTTTTCTTTACAACATCAAACTCAAACCCACAAATTTATTGTATTCCATTTCACGTCACCAGAAATTTTTTCCTTTTTTTAATTTTTCTATTTAAAACGCTGTGACCAGTGCTGCCATCTTAATATTAAAAAAAAAAATTTTTCTGTTTTGAAATAAGCCGAGTTTCTGAATAATTTTTTTGAAATTTGAAAGCCAGCTAAAGATCTTTTTCTAAAATTTTTTGCTTTTTATTAGCAAAATTTTATTTTTTATTTATCAGGTTAACAAATTTAATTTTAAAAATGTTTTTTTATCATAACAAAAATTTTCTTCGGTAAAATTTATGATTCATTACGCTTTTCAAAAAGATACCACCTAAGAGAAGCCCAGTCGGTCTGGCTTGTGCATACTCAAGTTCAATAAAAGTTAAATACTAAAGTCCGACAATGTGAAAAATTGAAGCGAAATATCAAATTGATTTTGATTTGATTTTTCAATTTTTAATTTATTTATTATTTTTTTTTGTTTAACAACAAATCCGTGAACCTTTTTTGCTTCTTGGCTTATTTGTAGAAAGAACCAAGGGTCAGGGCAGGAATAACACCTGCGACCAGCAAATTGAAAGGTTAGTACACTAACCTCCCCCTATGGGGGCCATCCACTACACAAACAAACCGGGTGGCTCTAGATCACTTTATTATTCCTTGTCTTGGCGAGTAGGTGGTTCAAAACGCTGCACCCTGCGATATCAAGAAAGTGCAGGTTTTTGCTCACCAATGCCTCCGCAGAATAATGCGTATCTTCTGGGCAAATTTAGTCAGCAATTAGAAGCTTATGGAAGGAAACGAAATAAATGCCAGTTGCTATTGAAATAAAGAGGCGAAAGTGGAACTGAATCGGTTATATTCTACGCAGATCGTCAAATGACATCACTAGAAATACCATTGACCGGAATCCACAAAGCGACTGCGCACACATGGGGAGCCAAATCGACACGTTGGACGGTGTTTGCTGAGGCCCTATGCTCCTTATAGAAATGAATGGTAACACGATGCCATAATGGTAAGTATGGCTGCCTTCCTAAGCTCTGTTGCTTTTCTAAGTCCAACTGGGCAAGCTTTTACATGCTTAAAGTTATATTTTTAACAACAACAATGCCATTAAGCGCAGCTATCATTTAAAATGGCAAAGCAGCTTGTGACATGTGTTTAATGCACTCGTTTTTCAGCGCATGCCGGTTGAAAAAGCGGCCTATATTTTCCATATATATTTCCCCTTTTTTTCTTATTGGCAATACTGGATAGATGCTAACAACAGCATCTTTAAATTTTCTTAGAAACCAAGAGTGTAAGTAAGTACCGAGAGCAGCAGAGAGCAAAGGCTGTTTGTGTGTAACCGTATTTTTATTTTTGTTGCATCTAGTTTATGGTTTTTTTTTTTAAATAAACAATTTTTGATTGTTTATGGACGCAAAGGTGCTGTTAGAGGTGGCGTGCAGACATAATCGTAAATATCGCCAACAGTCACGTGTTTTAGGAAAATCTCTAGTGTCATTTCGATTCCATTAATTTTAATTGACGGTGCATGCGTTGAGCTCCAAAATGCATTTACATTTTGGTTTGTGTGTTGTTGTGTTGTCGTCCATTAAAATCTAATTTTCAAATCGTAAAATTTGATGGCATTATTTGGTGTAATTTGTCAGCTTATCCAATAAAGTTTATCAAATTAAAAAAATTTGTTGCCTTTTGTTTTGGGAAAATTTGTTAATAATTAACAAGAATGAGAGACCCAAGATTACGCCATCCCGCCCAAATGACGTCAAGCTAATAAATAAATAATGTAGACACAGTAGACAAATTACGTCATCTAACGGCAAATCATGGGCATGGTGTAATCAAGTGAGCAGTGGAATATGCTACCAACAGCAAAATACGCTAAGATTGAAAAAATTAACATTTTTTTAATATCGTGTCTTACAGAAATTCCCGTATTAATTTTCAAAACATATGCCCGTTTAATACAGTATCCCAAATGGTCACACAAATGGCACCAATAACGAAAACGGAATTTTTTCTGAAAGTGATGGCTCTTCTAAGTCAGTGTCTGTATGGGGTTAATTAAAATGTTGTCTGCTTTTCACAACAATAAAAATTTTCATACTTAAGAGCACGATTGATTGAGCAATTCTATTTACGAAACGAGCTTTAGAAGACAAAAAAAATCGTAATTGAACTTTTAATAAATCACAATAAAAATCTAATGATTGTTTGATCCTGCAAAGAGAAAATAATTCTTACTCTTTTACCTCTGTAAAAGCGAACTATAGCTTCCCTAGGAGGAATACAACTACTCCTTAAGGTATAAAAACGGATTCTCGTTTGGATCTTTTTCATTGCGATGTCCTTAAGGTGGTAATTTGTAACTCTTGACATACTTCGTGACATGTTCTGCAGCTAATCGAAATAAACTTGTTGTACGTTCTTGGCTATTATCCCAGATAAACTAGTCCTGTAACTGATGCTAGGAAAATAGTTCCCGAAAGAACTGCCAAAACTAATGGACTGTTCAGCGATGTCACAAGAAAACCTAAGCGAACGAAAGCAAAGCACATTTGTATTAAAAACAAAAACAATGTACGAACATTTGTTTTTGTTTTCAAGATAAATTTGTTGTTTCTTTTGTGATTTCTGGCTTCGAAAAAATAAAATCACAGAACAGCACAAAATCACATGTGTGATTTTCATTTTGTTTTTATTAATTTATTTTCTTACTAACAGTCTTAACCCGGTCTCTCTGGGTCTTACCCTGTCCCCCCGTGTATAGGAATTTTTAGACTAAACAGAGTGTGAAAATAAAATCGAGTTTTTCTTTAGCTGATTTTACCCGATGTCAAGACTTCTAACTGACCCGCGTGGCCGATCCTAGAGTATATGGTGACCATTCTTATAATATTGTTAAATGATTGAATAGTGGACGTAAAAGTGGGCGTGTCGTTATGTTATATAGCCCATGTTAGTCGCTGGTAATGTAGCTTAATGCTGCTGAAAGAATGTTTAAAATCGGTTCAGTAGCTTGAGTTTATCCATTAAAACACACAAAAAAAAAATTTTTTTTTTCTATTTTACAAACGTTCAGTTTCAATGAACAAGTTTTGTAATTGTAACATTAGAAAAACTCATTTAAGGCTTCAAAATTGGTTGTCACAACCGAAAACTCTCTCTCACTCTCTCTCTAACCCTCTCTCTCTCTCTCTCTCTCTGTGTAATACCAGCTCTGTGTCATGGGATATGCATAAAAGTGATATTAGATATATTTTGTGGTTAATTAAATATGTGTCCTCTTTATGTGTGTGAGTATTAAGCCGAATTGTTCGTTTGTTGTCTGGGAACAACAGTCAATGTCCTGTATATTATTTCTTTCAATTTGGTTTCCCCCCATAATAACAAACATAAAATCTATTAAACAAAAAAAAATCAATTCATTTAATTTTTATTTAATTTTTTTTTTTTCATATTTTTGACAAAGTAAAGCAACATATTTGAGCCACATGTGGCAAATGCACAAATTGACTACCGCCAGACGGACACTTGTGTAGTGAGTATCCAGAACACAATCAACCATACGCGTTAGGTAGCGCGTATCAGAGAGTCATTATTTATTAAAGATATTTGGGATAAAAAGGCGGCATTTTGTCTTTACTGAACTTGTTGTTCAAACATGTTCTCCCAATAAACCGCACCGGGAAAGCAGAAGACACTCTCAGTTATACAACTTGCGCGATCAGTAGCGTTAAAAGAGCAATTCATCATTTTTATGCAGTTCATTGCATTTCAATACGGATTTGAATTGGATTTTGGCGCAGTAGCTGGCGTTTGTGTGATTTATATGTCTCTGATTTAGGAGGATACACTCTCCATAGCACAACAGCATTTACTTGCTGTTTTTTTGCTTCGTTTCTGTTTCATATGCATTTGAGTTTTTGTGTTTTTGTTTTTGATCGGTAAAATATTTTTTCCTGCCCTGCACTTTGTTTTCTTTTCTTTCAACTGGTATGTCTCATAATGAAAACACTATTTTCATAATGTTTGTTTGCTTTTTGATTTTGTGTGAAATGATTGTGGGTTACTTGTATTTTGTGCATCTTTTGGTCTCATTGTCTCATTGTTTCTTTTTTTTTTTTTTTTTGTGAATTGAAATGCATTTATTATGAGATGCAACGGCTACAGCAAAGTAAAGAAAACAACAAGCACCCAAAAGAGGTGGAACTATTTTCCATGTTTTCAATGACATTTCCGGGAGAAGCATTTCTATTCGAATTTGTGCTTCAGTGAAAATGCAATTAAGTTTTAATTGAAGAACAAAACAAAAAACCCAATAGTAATTTAGCTATTTTTTGTGTTTGTTTTTTTGTGTTCAATGAAAAACAAACGAATTTGTTTCTTAATTATATTATTTAATTAATATATTTTCTGCTTATTTATGGCCTGTTTCACAATGAAGAAGAAACATTTAAACATTAAAACAAAAAAGTTGGAAGTGCTTTCATACACAATTCGATTTCACTATGAAGAACGCTGCGAAAGCAAATAATACACAGACAGTGACATTGTGAAATCCGAATGTGTGTGGCTGACTTTCTTTCGCTTAAATTTTCTTTCGAAATTGTCAAAGAGGCTGTTATTTTGTTTCTTTCTTTACATGCGAAATAAAACGTAAAAAAAAAGAAAAAAATATTTCTAAATGGAATAGAGTAGCCGCTTCCTAATTAAGTATTCGGGTGCGGAATGCAGAAAGTAGAAAATGTAATAGAATAAACTTGAGTTGTACAACAAATAGTTGGAATTTAGTAAATTCCATTCGATTATTAAAAACAAAATTCAGCCACAATTTCAATTACAAGAAGCAAAACTACCAAAAATCATTTTTTAAAAATTCAGTTGCACTTCAACAGCGTTCGAAGTATTACAAAACTCAAGCTAATGCAGCAGCCAGTACATTTTCATGCTTTTACTTCTGACTTCCTAAAGAATGTCACACTAATAATTTGAAGTATTGAGTGCCTTGATAAAGACGATCCTGTACCAAACACATAATGCTTGCAAAATCTACATGATGAAGCTTCTTGGTGTGTCTACAGAATATATCCAAGGTTTGGTCTAATCGAACCTGCAATCGCCTGATTGATAGGTTAGTTCACTACTCCTCAATGTATGGGGGCACCCACGTACAAGTTAAAAACATTTTGGTCGGAACTGATATAAAATTTGAATGTAAAGAAAAAAGTGAAAAGGTGTAAGTGCCTCAAGATGGGTTCAAAACGAAATTTTGGGATTCTATTCAATTAATGGCTGTCAGGCCGCAACGCAAACCAACCAACCAACTCAAGGCTCCTGTCACAATTTTTAACGAAGCAGCTACATGCATACATACATACATGTGAAAAATGTCTCAAACCATTTTCTAAATCAAATTTAATTAAACAACTTCAACAAAATTATATCATACTGGTATGAAGTGATAAAATATGTGGAATTGGTTAAAATGTACTACTTATGCGTACATACAAAACACACATTCACAAAACATACGATTAATTTCTTGCTTTTTTTTTTGTCCATTACAAAACAAAAATGGGCTAAATATCTATTTCCATTGCGTACATACGATTTATTTCTTTATCACACAATTTCTTTTTCTTAAAAAAAATAAATAAATAAATAAAAATAAAAAAAAACTGACTCGTATCACAATTTGATATGAGACGAATTATAAAATGGAATGCAATAAAATGCCAAATAGTATTTCATTCAGCTTCATATTTGACAAAGTCATACAAAATTGAAAGGAAAACAGCAAATGAAGAGGAAAAACAAGAAGAAAAATGTTTGCAAAATAATATGGAAACACTTGCAGGAGGTCTTAAACACTTACAAGGAGGAGCGCATTATCGATATCGTCAATGAAAATGGAAAACGTGCTAATGAATAACAAAAAAAAAAAAAAAAAAAATAATGATAAAAAATTTCAATAAAATGTCAAGAATGTTTGTTTTATTCAAAAGCATATCTCTGGGCCATTTGGGTCTTGAAAATTTTTTTTCTTTATTTCGGGGAAGAAAGAGAAAAAAATTTCATAAGAAAAACATTTTTATTTTACTTTTTTAATGCCGTTCGAAGTGAATAAAAATGGCCTCTACTTGTAAAAATGGCATTTGTTAAAATCTTATTATTACTATTATTTGATAATAGAAATTAATATTGGATTAAATTTAAAACAAAAAATCATCTTCTAAATTGTTTTCCATCGCACATGAATAAAATTAATTTTTTGTATTTTATTTTGTTTTCATTTTCTTTTTAATTATATAAAATTTTTGTATTTAATTAAAATGGCGATTTTATTAAGATTGAGGTCTTATTTTATAAATTTATTTTTATATCGATATTTCTTCAGGATATAATTATAAATTAGTAAAATTTTTATTAAAATAAGACCTCAAGCTTAATAAAATAGCCATTTTAATTAAAAAGAAAAAGGTCAAATAAACTAACAAATAAATTTTTTTTATTTAATTTTTTTAACTTTCATAATTTTTTTGTTTTTAATTTTCTTAATTTTTTTTAAATTTTTAATTAAAAATTTATCTTAATTCGTTAATTTTTTTCTTTTCAATTTTCTTTTTGTAATTATATTTTATTTTTTATTTAAATTTTTAACAATTTATAAGGTCATTTGCATTTTCGTCGACGATATACTTTATTTTGTGTTCATTTAAACAAACTGACACACACACACACACACCTATACATGCTCATTCTCATATTGTATATAAAGTCATAAATTTCCAGATGGTACATGCTCGTGTTTATATATAAAAACGACGAGTATTTAATTAAAATAATATAAAAGTGCCAATTACAAAATCAAAAAGGTATAAATATAAATATAATATGAATACTGGAATGCCGTTGAGAATGTGTGAATTTGAAATGAAGATGGAGTTGTGGAATGGTATTGTTGTATGTATGTGTAGGTATCATATCACACAATTACATTTAGCAAAAACACACAAAATACAAACGAGTACTAAATATCCACTTGTAATGCTATTACGGGTACACTCCTTTAGTATGCATTAGGGTGGTGACTAAAAATTTAATATATATTTTTTTTTTTTGCAGGAAACAAATAGCTGAAATTGCCAGCGAGAAAGTACCATTTTCATAACAAAAAGTTTTTCAAGTTGTGCCAACTACTAGAAAATTTAATCTGAAATATCTGGAAGGCCGGTTGAAGCTGATAAAGACACGATTAAGACTTTAATTGATGCAAGTCAATGCATCTTTTTAGGATTATTTAAAAAAAAACTTGTCTTTATTTTCCCAAAAAACTCAATATTTTTCCTACCACATATTTTTGGATTTTTTTTTTTTTTTTTATTTTATTAACATTTGTGGTACAAAATTTCGATATTTCTTTAACTTTCTGCAATATTTTTTTTTAATTTTCCTTAATTTTTTTTGTGACTTAATGGCACTATCTAGCAGCTCGTGGGCAACTCGCTGTTATGAGCTTAGAATGTGTATTATAAATAAACTTTGTGCTAACTTCATGTTAACTTTTGTTATGAATTAGGCAGTGAGAGTACTAGATTCAGAAATATAATTTTAAGTTTTTACTATTTCCACAAGAACTCGCATTATTGATTTTTGATTCAGAGAAAACAATTTCTTTCGAACACAATTTAATTGAACAACAATTTTATGAATTGTTTTTTGATTTTATATCCCCCTAATACAAGCCAACGACTGTAGATAATAACCGTCCGCCATAGAGAGTAAACCGTAGGGGAAACATTAACAATACGTGCCTATAGAAACTCTCTTGGATCCATTTCTATAAACATTTATGTTTGTATGTACGTCTGTATGTGTAAAGTATCTGTGTGTGGAGACTGACTATTTACAATTTGCAATTAATATTTTGAAGAGTAAAAGAAGTGTTTGAAGATACAAAAACAAGTCTGCAACAGAACAGACACATTAAACTACAGAAAAAACAAAAAAAAAACAAAATTAAGGAACAAATCTGCCCGTGTGTGTGTGTGTGTGTGTGCATTACACCACCACCACTAACAACAAAAACTTCTGCAATTTCATTGATGATGGAACGTTAAATGGTGGTTACACAATTCAAAATGCGAATGTTGAAAAGAGACAGAGGGTTTGCTTTTTGGCTTGTTCATGTTGTTGTTTATGTGTGAATGTTGTTAATGTGTAAGTGCTAAAATAGTCTCCGCCCTTTCAACTTAAATAAACTGGCTTCTTTTCATGTTTACCACAATTTTCAACTGACTACATAAAAAAACCGGTTCATCAGTCATAAGAATTTGCACGGGCCGCAAATACACTCTCATACCCACACACACACACATATATACTTCTTTGTACGCTACTGCGTTCAAGTGTAAAAGCGGACATCTTTTGCAAGGGTTGGACTAAAATACACCAAAGACACATTTTCACCAACATCAACGTGGACAGACATCATGACCATCATTGCAATCAATTCGTAGTCACACTCTTACTCGTACAATCCAGAAACGTACGTACCCACTTCAAATATATTGCAGGAGCTTTAACATATTCGAAAGCTTTTTTGGTTTCAGTGTGTTTAAAAAGTAATCTTTAGTGCAAATAAATTGAATACTCCCCACTCCCCCCAATCTTTTCACCCAAATTCGTTAGTTACTCTACTTTCCTAACTTTTGTTTCAAATTGAAAACAGCAATCCGCACAACCCATGCCCAACCCAACCCAAGTAACGCATTAAATGTAATTAAAAACAAGTTCAATTCGTCTGTGCCGAGTCTTATATACCCTTCACTGTGTCAGCAAAATATTAATATTTTTTACTTTCCACAGCCTTCTAAAATATCCAAAAAAAATTACGGGAATGAAGATAAATATGCCGAGTTAAATATGTTTTAACGTAACCCCTGAAGTTTTTTAGTATTTGTAAAGTGTTTTCAGCATTAATGGCATATTTATCAAATACGTCTTACGTTACTCCGACTAGCGGAGGTCGTCTAGAGTGGTAACCTACTGCCCAAATACTCAGAAGTTACTTTGGATAATTTTTAATTTCATGTGCTCACCCCCGGGGTGTGTCTTCTGGGTGATATTCCACCTTGATATATCACTATCCGGGGTAAATAGGTGCACCATGGCAGGTGAAACTGCCATGGGTTTGAATCTGGCAGAAGGATACCTTCGGGTTCCACCAAAGGATACCTTCGGGGTCCGGCCAGTGGCTCTCAATACTAATACCACGGGAACCGGTAGCCGCATAGAGGAAGCACAAACGACCGAGCAATGGGTTAAGAGTTGATGCTCACAAGAATGGTTGAACAATGAGTGCTCGGAGCCTGTGGACCGAACTTCGTTCCACATGATGTTCTGGGGACAACATCCCCGGTTCGTTGCTCGGTCTGTGGACTTCGTGCACACCCAAATGCTTGGACGGCGGAATCTGTGACCGGTTATTGGTGAGATCTCCTTCGGGGGTTCACGTAGTGGCTGTGGTTGAGACCAAAAGGTACGCTGGCAATGGGGTTCATGTCACCTCTGGCAGGGTGACATGTTCCTCTATGTGCTGTTTCATTGAAACAGAAAGTCAAATGACACGGGTTTTGGATCGGCTCAACTCCCTTAACAAGGGAGGTGTGTGTGACATGGCAGAAGCACACATAATTTGCTACCTGTGTCCTTTATTGGTCACAGGGGCTATAGTGGTAGGCATGAATAGCACTCGTGGCTTGACCAGTGAGATAAGGCCCTAGCGGCAGGTGCTCACCTAAATCGTCCACACTCATACACATGTGCTATTGCTCTGTGGAATTTTCGCAGCATACGGACGAAGATTACGGAATGGGACATGTCATTTTAAAGGGGAGATTTGTAATCTACCATCCAAATGCTCTGAAATTACTTTGGAATATTTAAAAAAAATTTTAAAATTGCCATATTCCTTAGCATTTTTGCTATTAGGGATTTTTAATATTTAAATTATATTGAAATTTCGAATGCTACTGAGTGCGGGCCATGTTCAGAAAAAACAACTTATTTGAACTTCAAAATTTAAATTTACTGGCGAAGAAAAAAATTAATTAAATTCTCTCAGTAGCGCTTTTAAAGGCAAGAGCTGTTTGATTAAAATTTTTCTGATAAAGTAAAGATTTTTTGTAATACACATGTCTGCCTTGATAACAATTGCTTTCTATTGTCTAAAAAATGGCTGAAATCGTTAAAAAAAAAACAAAAAAGCAAGAAAAAATTGATACACATCGATTGATGAGATGGAAATAAAAACAATTTCTGTCAATTTCATTAAACTGATGATTCAATACTTTGCAACTTTCCTTCTCATGAATATTTATTTATCACTAGATATTTTTTTAGGTATCGCCCGGCCCTGACCTTTATTACATGAGTCGGTATCCTTAAAGTATAGAGAGAGTATGTACCAATTTTTACTTTACAAAATGGCTTAATGCTTTGGGTAGCATTATTAGCAGACCATAATTTCAGGCTTTAATTAAGTAAGGGCACAAATCTTTTTGAACAGTGGATAGTGAAAATCGTTCAAACGTAGGCATAACAATGGGCGTGGTTGGTTCAAAAGTATATGGTGACCTTCCTTGGAGTATAGAGATTATATGTTCCAAATTTCAAACAAATCCGTTAGAAAACAAAAATTTTTATAGCGCACAAACAAACAAATAGAAAATTAATTTTATTTGTGCCAATTCTAAGAAAATTATTCGGTTTTTAAATGATTTACTTACTTGCAACTACGGCCAGATAATAAATTAAATTTTGTTTAATTAAAAAACTTGCATAAACTCATGTAATTTTATTATAAAATGTTCCACAAATACACACAAGCCCAAAACGTTGCATGTTTATTCTCTTGAAGGGAGTGAACGTTCACACTTAAAACTGGTAGATGTGGGTGGGTGTGTGTGTGTGTATGGCCACAAAAATTGCATGTTGTTAAAACATTATGTCACAATGGTCAAGGAGAAATAACATTTTATGACAAGCCAAGTGGGTGGACATTTAATAAAAAATATTTTTTTTTTGTTATGACGCAAATATTTGCATGTTTCTCTCATATTTTGCCATCCCTGGCAGCTGGTCGTAGGGTTAGGACGGCCTTATTCACAATAACAAAAAAACCAAACTTAATTTGTATAGACACGAGAGAGCAGATAGAACATAAAATTTAGACTCAAAGAATTTTGTTCATTAATCTAATGAAAAATTTAATTATTTTTCAACCAAGAGATTAATGAAATTTTCATTCATTTAATAAATGAATTGTTGTCATGATAATGAACTATTCTTTCAGTATAAATATTTTTTTTTCTGCTACTAGAAGCAAATAAAAGTATGAGGGGCTTAATTCTAAATGAAAATAAACAAAAAAAATTTTTTTTCACACTAGGGGTTATGAGATAAAAACAGAGGAATTGTTAGGTTTAAGCCAAACAGTGTATAAGGATGTTTTGGATGCTGGGCAGAAAATTACACCCCATTTTCATTGGTCAACACTGAAAAATTTTCCAGAGTGTTTGTATTCGTTGATTCCCTAAGACTTTTACTAGTTTGCAAACGAACCATACAATATTACGGGATAGGATACGGATCATTTTAAAGAGGTCTTCTAGATTTATAATCTATCGCCCAAGTACTCAGAAAAAACTTAAAACCTATAGATTAAATTCTTTTTTGGTTTCATTAATTTGCATGTCAAAATCGGTAGTGGTACCTCTGCAAAATGGGGAGTCATTAATATTCCAAAGTAATTTCTGAGCATTTGGATGGTAGATTAGAAATCTAGACGACCTCCCCTTTAAAATGATATGTGTCCCATCCCATAATCTTCTATGGTTCGTTCGGAAGTTACTTTGAATTATTTTGAAATTTGCATACACCCTAGCGCTGTTGCTCTAAGTGATTTTAGCAACTTGCCAACGAACCATTAAAGATTGTGGAATGGGACTCATATCATTTTAAAGGGGAAGATGTCTAGATTTGTAATCTATTGCCCAAATACTCAGAAATTACTTTGGACTATTTTTAAAAATTTTTTTAAATTCCCTTCTACCCCAGTACTCTTGCTCTGAGCTGTTTTTCTCATTCCTCAATTTGGCGAGGTACCATTCCCGATTTTGCAACAGGAAATTACTAAAACCAAATTGGAATGAAATTTGTAAATTCTACACTACACTGAAAGTGTTTTAACATTTACAGGAAATTTCGTAGTTTTTATTTTATGATGCAAAACAGAAATTGCCAAAATCCTTCAGAACAACAGTACTGGAGTATACGGACATTAAAAAAAAATTTTAAATAATCCCAAGTAATTTCCGAGTATTTGGGTAGTAGACTACAAAGCTAAACGACCTTCTCTTAAAATTATATGTGTTCCATTCCGTAATCTTCGTTATTTACACTTTCGAACTATTTTTTGCTCAAGTGTGTCAAAAACTCTACTTTTTTTGTTTTTATTTTTTTGTAAATAAAGGAAATTTTAATTTAATTAAGAAAACTAAAAGCTTGACCGCATTTAACTTATGACTGGCTGGTTGGCTGGCTGGCTAGACACGTCTTTTGTGATTTAAATTGTTACAATTCTTTATAAAAGTATTTCCAACTACTAAGCTCTCTTTTGGCAAAAGCTGAATCAATCTAGCATTTATCGCTTAGGCTTCCAGCCATAAACGAACACACACATACACAGGATCGAAACAGACAAAGAGGTGCGGCAAAGCCGCAACTACCAACTGCATTTGGTTTTCCCACAGATCACGATCATCGACAACTATTTAACCCCATGTTCGTTCACTTATGCGCTTTTAAGTTTTCCGCTGTGTTTATAGTTTAAAGTTTTGCACTTTGTTGGCCGATTCTCTTTTTTAGTTTTTATTTTCTGAATTTTTGTCGTTGTTAATTTTTAATGGAAAAATAAATGAATACAATTAGAAAGGACACTCGCTCACTCACTAACTAGAAGAGAGCAGCATGAACCCAAAAAAAAAAAAAAACCGAAAGCAAAGCCGTAGCACCAACAGCAACTTCAACTTGCAATTGCAACTGTAACTAGTTGAATGTCTATTGCAGACGATGATGAAGATGATGATGATAATTATGATGCTTTTGCTAAGAATGGCTTCCTTTGAAAGTAGGATTCGACTTGACTTTAAAAGCCAATCAATTTGAAATGACATTTTGTTCCCATTACCTCACTGCAGTGCCAATTTTCTAAACAACCGCAAGCACACTTAAATAATCTTTATCCTTGTATGTATGTTTTTATGTGTGTTTTTTTTACATACAAGAAATTCATGATGAGTTAGTTGGTTCGTTGGTTTTTGGAATAGCGTAAAATATGGCCAATCGTATGTCACATTTTGAAAGAAACACGTCACTGCCACTACTGGCACTCACCATTAACCACAGTAGCTGATGATGATGCAGCTGATGCTAAAGCTAAATGCTATGAAATTTAAAAAAAAAAATAAAAATAAAAGAAAAACAAACAAACAAACAAACAAATTCTTCTAGACATTGAAATGAATGTCGAAAGTCCAAGTCTCTACCTGACATCTTAGTGGTCTTTTGCTTTTAAGCCGCCATTCAAAGGAAAAAGTCCTCACCAAAGACCAGGTATTTAGAGGAAGTCGAGGCAGTAGAAAGAAATAAATTAAAGAAGAAAAAAAAGTAAACTTTTCGAAATACCGAACAAGAAATATTTTCAAATTAATTTTAGTTTTTCTTATCGCGGTGGTCATTGGAAAAACGCATTCATTTAAGCCCAGCAGAAAATAAAATGATTCTTTGGCTGCAGCCTAGTGAAGATAATTTTTAATGTTCATTTGTATTTACGAGGGTCATCTATATTGTAGGCTTTGCAGATCAGATGCGTATCTAAAGCGAGCTTTAGCTAAAGAAATTTTACTGGTTAATTTAGTGAATCTTCTTTAAACTTAAATTGAACTACCAAGAGCTAAAATGAAAGAGGGGCCGTGGCCGTTTTGTTTACTTTAAAATCAACTTTATTTCAAATGAATTTAAATTTACTTCAGCTGAGGGGGAGAAATTTCAAGTTTCTTTTTTTCCTAAGTCTGCTGCGCATTTCTTGTTTCTATTTACGAGCATTTGAAAATAACTTGGACTTATTAAACAACCCGTGTGGATTCTGGTTGAGGTGAGAGTCAAGTGTTCTTCTTTTCTTTGTCTTCTTGTGTGTTGAGTGTTCCACAACCGTGAGGCTGGTTACTGTTTATTTTTTTGTTTTTAATTTTTGTAGACCGGATGAACGTGCACAAACGTAAAGATGCATTTAAGATTCTTCCGATTGGTCATTATTGCTTTTGCCAACTGCAATGTGTTTATTTTTTTTTATTTCTCTGTTTTTGGTCTTTGAAAATGTACGAGTACTCGCATTATGCATTTAGTTTTGTGTATTTTTTTTCTATTTATTTTTTATTTTTATTTTTTTGTAATATTTAATTTGGCACAATGATTTGTCTTTAAAAAGCAAGTTGTAAGCCGCTTTTTGACTACAATTAAGCGTTGCAAGGAAGTAGCTTTGCTG
Source organism: Thelaira solivaga (assembly GCA_947397855.1). NCBI lineage: Eukaryota > Metazoa > Arthropoda > Insecta > Diptera > Tachinidae > Thelaira > Thelaira solivaga. The sequence goes on from OX377614.1 coordinate 1,391,160, forward strand.
CTCTGCTGCTGTTTACTGCCAGCGGTGATGATGGGTGATGGTGATGGTGCCGCAGTTTAAATGTTTTTGTGAGGTAATGAAACTTTTGATTGATCTACTCCTGACATCGGCATGGATGAAAAATGACACACGAACAAACGTTCAAATTATCGGTGAGTGGCTCATAAACTTTTAAATACAAAATAACAGCCAACAAAGACCCAGTTTAAGCTGTCAAACCAATAATAACAGCAACAGCAATACCAACCAACAACAACAACTGCTTAATTCAGCTTTACTGACTGCTACCACTACATACCAACAAACTCACACTTGTACTCGTAATAACGTAAATAGCAAGAACAACAACAACAACAAAAGCAGCAACTGGTTATGCACTCTTTTCGGTTTCTTTCTTAGACGTAACAATCTAAATACCAACCTTGTAAATGGTTGAATGAAGATGCCAGCAGATGGTATATGACTGCAAGTACGATTATTTGTGCTTGTATGGTCGGTCACTCATCATATCCAATGTCTTTATACAAACATGCAAACAAAACGAACGCACACACACACACACACCACAAACTCATATTTATTCAGGCTTAAAAATTTATTTACTACTTGAGGTTGAAAATATGGAGGCTTCAAGGCTACTTTGGCTTCATGCTCTTCTTTAGTTTCCCGCTCTAACATTTCCTCCAGGATTCCTTTCTAAAGTTTATTTTTTTTTTCTTTAAACATACACACACACACATACACACACTGATGTGCACTTGCACACGTTAACATAAAAATATTTAATACGTTCGATTTGCACTTCTTGGCTGGACTAGTTTTAGTTGTCTCCACAAGCACTACGTTTACTCGTGAAATAAATGAATAAATTGTCAACTCAACTGAACCACACATGCGAGTCCTGTAACTTGAATTCACTGAATTTGAATTTAAATTTGAATTAAACAGTCTTATTTTATTTTTATTTTTTATTTCATTTTAATTCAAAATGTGTGCAAGTAAAACATGTTGCTTGTACTCACTTGTATGCAAGTACGTACTTTCGATTACTGTTCTAGCTACCACCACTGTGAGTATGGTGTGCGTGTGTATGTATGTGTATGTACGTGTCTAGAGATATGGATTACATTGTCGTAACACATTTGGGTTACACATGTTCAACAATATGTGCATTTTACAAAAAGGTGAAACGTTAAACGAGATGTAAATGCATTTGATCGATAAATATTTATTTTATTATTGAATTGAATAAACACTAACACAGAAACTAAGGGAGAGAATACGAAAAACAAGATGTACGAGTACAACGTGTACTGATGATGATAATGATTCGCATTCCTCAAAAAAAAATCATCAACAGATTCTTATAGAAATTAAGTTTACAAGTTTTAACTTAAAAAAAAAAACAACTGCAGTGGTGAGAATCGTATTTGTTACCAGTTAACAATTTTGCTTGTTTACTCTAAAATTCTTTTGTCGGAAATGTGTTTGTTGGAGCTGCCACGCCCACTTTTCAAGGATTTTCACTCACCACTATTCATAAATTTGTTTGGCCGTACTTAATTTAAGCCTGAAATTACCAATTTAGTTGGCGTCTCCGCTAATAATGCTGGCAAAGGCAGGAGGAGCTCCGTAAAGTAGTGAATGGCTCAATTTATTTGGATGGGCTTTTGTAACAATTAAAATTCTATTTGTAAGCCGATTGCTCTAAAAACTGATACAAGGATATTGACTCCCGTGATAAAGGATCGGGCAGTGCGAAGCCGGGAAAAACCTTCTAGTACCGTCTAAAGAATATTTTTTAATAATATTTTAATTATCTACGATTTTAATTAATACGATTCTAATAAAAAAAAAAACAAATTTTTGGAAGCCCAGTTTTTCAGCATTTGTTATGACGAAAGGAAAATGTATCTCTTCTATTCTATTTTAGTTGTTCATCCTACAACTAAACAATAACTAACGGCAGGAGGCTATCGGACAGATAAATGGGTTTTCATAATCACAAGTAGACATTAAAGAAAAGTGAGTGACAAGCTAACAGCAGGATTTTGCTGTCTTTAACCCAGGAGTGGTGCCACTTTGAAAATATCATAAAATTTATGTTACCGTGAAGTTGTAATAATGGAAACAAGATTGAAAATCTTATTGGCAAGTTGTAATAATATTTAGATCTCAAATAATTAAGCTTTGTCTTGTTAATTTTCAAATTTCCACCAAGTCTGTTGTCATTTATTTTGCTCTTTTAGAGTTAACAAATTGTATTTTTATTCAGCGAGTTTAGCCCACCGTCATACTGTGCAGTGCTCTCATGTATGCAATAAATATTTCCTTTTTTTTATTAATTTTTTTATTTAATAAAAGAAAAATAAAACTGGAAATTCTCAATTAGAATAGTTCATTATCAAATGCGGTGGGTTTTGTTTAAGGCGATTATAATAAACACCCACCCAATATTTTGTTTGGGAGAGAAAAGGAAAAATCTAAATAACTCTGCGTTGAAAACTTTCAATACAAAATATGTACTCAATTTAACTGGAAACCCCAAGAAGATGTTGAAACTAAAGAAAAGTAAAATAAAATAAAATAAATGAAATAAATAAACCTTTAGGTTTCACTTGTGCGAATATTAAATAAAGTGGCGGTAGGAGGGTCGAGCAACATCTTGGTAAGAAACGAAAACAGAGTATGTACGACGACGGTTGTTTAGTGTTTTATTGTTTTTCCATTCACTGAATCTTCACATAATTTTCTAAGAAAAATATTTTTTATTAACAAATTCATTACAACAATATTGACACAATACTACGTCATGGCAACAACAGCAAAAACAAAAAGGCAAAGAAAAGTAGAGATACTGACTGGAGGGAATGCTGCCAACCAACTTAACCACTTGAAAGGAAAAGCGGAAATTATGGTAAATGCAGCCGACAAGCAAAAAAAAAAAAAAAAAAAGAAAAAAACAGAAAATGAAAAACAGCAAGCAAGTAGTCAGTCAGCCAGTTAGAAATAGAAGAAGAAAAAAACAACGACAAATTAAAAAAAGAAGACTGAATGAATAACAGCCAGCAACAAGAACCTTTTAACATTCATAAAAGTTATAAATACTTCTGTCATGTACTGGGGTTTTCTTTCAAAGATTATTTTCACCTTAGACGTTATTTCACACACACATATCCCACACTAACTGCGTATGTATTGCGTTTTAAATACTTTAAGGTTTGAAGTTAAAACTGAGAAAAGTTGTAGAAAAAATATGTGTTTTGACTAAACTTTAATTTAGTTGACTCAACCGAAATTGATCCATTTAACAAAATAAACCAAAAACAAATGGAGCCAGGTTGAGATGTTACGGCAGTATTTTTGTACAAGAAAGCCTTTAAAAACATTTTCCAATAACAAACTCCGTCAAATGAATTCACTTGAACCAGATCTTAAATTAAATTAATTGGTTGTAAACACATTGCTTCTTTCTGTCAGGCAGAAGTACTTTGCAAAGCCGCTGGCAACTCCTACTTTTACACGTTCAAACACAACCAAAGTGGTTAGTGGTGAGAATAATTTTTTTTTTTTTGAGTTCCCTTAATAAGATTTTTGACGACGCTATTCTCAGTGTATGAATATTAAAATTTCAGCAATTATTTTGTTTTATTTTCAGTGTGTGTGTGCATTGGCGGGCGATAGGTACTTATTTTTAATTAAATTATTAACTATTATTACCCTAAATAGTTATAAGTATATTTATGTAATTAATGCCGTTAAAAGAGGCCGCTGACTTACAACTGCTTAAATGAATGTCTTAGCTGAGTATGACGGTGTGTGTGCTTATCAAATGTTTCTTACAGAGACCGACACGACCGACAATAAGGAAGGCAGGCATGTTTAAAGAAATTTTGTTTTTTGTAAGTTCATAAAAAATGTCTGGGGGGGATGAATGCATGTACTAAAATAAAGGTAAGCAGCAGAAGCAGCAGCACTACAAATATACAAACATCTGTTTGTTTGTTTGTTCGCTATACAAGTTAGTGCTTTCCAACGGATTTTTCTGAAATTTTGTACTTTTGGACTAGCCACGCCCACTTTCTGCTCACGTTTACTTCCACTTTTGATTAACAGAATTCAGATGGGTCTTTTGCTAATTTACAATTATATTTTTTAATCGATTTCTCTAATATATTTTATATATGGACTTCCAATTCGGGCCATAAAAAGTTCGTTATCATCTCACGACAGCGAACACCATTCACAGAAACTGCCTGACCGGCCTCATTTTTTAAAAAATACGGCCCGATGATGCCGCCAGCCCATAAACTGCACCAAACAGTCACTCTTCGTGGGTGCATTGGTTTTTCAACAATCACTCTTGGATTATCATTCGCCCAAATGCGGCAATTCTATTTATTGACGACTCCACTGAAGATGATTTTCTTCGAAACTTGATCATTCACTGTTGCCATTTCTTGCCACCATTCTGACCATTGACGACGTTTGGAATGGTCAAGAGGCTTTAGTTCTTGAGTCAATTGCACCTTGTAAGCGTTCATCAACGACGAGCGTGAGAGGTGTAATTGTTGGGCACGGCGACGAGTTGAGGTGGACGGCTCTTCAGCCACACTATCAGCAATATTTTCTGCAGTGCGAGCTGTACGACCATGCACTGGTGTTTTCACATCTCCTACAGACCTGGTTTGCTCAAATTTTTCTACGATTTTTCCGATTGTACGCACATTTGGACGATTAAATTGACCGACAAAATCACGAAGTGCACGATATGCATTTTGATTTGAACGCCCATTTTCATAATAAGCCTAAATAACTTTAACGCGTTGCTCGATTGTGTATCTTTCTATGGTTCAAATGAAATGCACAAAAAATCTTGACGTTTAGGTGTGGTTCACATTCAACATCGGCCCTTAAAATTTAACCACCCTTTATTTATTATAAATTAATGTTCGATAAAATTTTTCGGCTGTTGACTAAAAATAATTATTTAAATATATTTTAATTTTTAATTTATATATTTATTATTGTATTAAAATTATAAATTTACTTATAGATTAATTTTATTACAATACCCAGTACGTCTGCCTTTTGCTTTGCACAACGATAGAGACAATCTAATTTTCTAATGGACAGTTAGTTATGTGTCGCCTATTCTAGTGTTGGCAGCTAATCATTCAATATGTGCAACAAAGTAAAACCTGATATGTCGAAGGCTCTAAAATAAATTACATTTTTCAGTTCTAAACAACGTATTTGAAATCTATTCTGAAATACAGCCTCTGTCGCTATGTAATTTGCATATCCTTTTCATTATTTTAAGTTGTTAATTTTTTTACTAAATTATACCTCTAAGAAATCCCACTTATAGGGTAAAAGACCGGGCTAGACCGGGTAAAAAACAGCTATATTATCCACAAAAAAAAAACTTGGTAATGAAAAGGAAGATATTAAGAAGAAAAACCAAGTCAACGAAGCAAACAACCAACCAACCATCTTAACAAACGGCGACAAATTGCAATAATGAAAATGATTTTGAAATACTACGTGGCGCGGTGGTACTTGAACAAAAGCATGGCATGGATTGGATCAAATAATACTTGGTGTGCTATCAACTGTGCTAAAAGGAAATTATTTTATAAACATATATACTGGCAAAACGTCACACAGACGTACATACAAAAGTATGCTAACGATCAAAGAAAGTATTTATTACAATTTACAACAAAGTGAGTCAGAAATAGGAGTAGGAGTAGCTGTAGAAGTGGCAACAGATACGAGAATGGCAAGAAATTAACCCTGAATAGAAGAATGCAAGTTCATAGAATTCAATTCAAATTTTGCACGAATAAAAAAAAATTGAAATGGAATCCATTTCCATAATGTAAATTATTATATTTTCATTAAATAATTTTACAACAATAAAACACACACAAAAAATGAAAACATTAAGTTGGAAAAATGTTTCTTAAGGAATCTTGAAAACAAGATAAACTTTATATTTTAAAGGAAAAATTGTTGAAAGGCGCGAAACAACTCGCTATTTTTTTTTTTTTAAATTTTTCAGGTACAAAGCGAAATCTTTTCTTTAAAACATCATCTTTTTAAAAATACAACAAATAACACATTGCTGAACAGTGGCTTGCAAAGTTTTCTAAATGAACTTTTAAGACACACACACACACACACACACACACACACACACTCACACAAACGAAAATGTGTACAGTGAGGTTCACATTTTTGAGAGAATTTTTTTTTTTACCGTTTCAACTTAATAAAAGTTTGAATTTGTTTAAGTGCCGAATTGGAAATTCAAATTGATTTAAAATTTTTCTTTTTCAAGTTAGGTTATGTTACACTACAAATGGCGCTTCAATAAGAAACACAGAAGGGGGCTCACTTGGGTCCTTCAATGTAAGAGGAAGAATAAAGAAGGATAGCGATAGAAAGGTGTCAAAAAAAATAGGAGGCTGCAGAACAACTAGAAATACTGAAATAGCAAGTGAAGAATAAGAAAAGAGCCCGTCACCTCAACCAATTACTGCTTATAAAGAAGCTAAATAGCCTATCGACCTCTGCGTTCGACAGAACAGTGAGACTCTTCAGGTAATGCTCACCAAAGCAAAGCTCACGCTGATCCTCCTTTTCAAACAAACTCAAATAATTTAAATTGGCCGAAAGTTAAAAAACAAAAATAAAAAAATAACTGTTTTGCAGCCAACTTCACTACAAAGCGCGCTGTTAAAATTGGATTTTCCAATTTGTCAGCATGAGAATTTTAAAAAACGCTTGCCGCAACGGGAAGGATTCTTGCCATTCTGAGTGGCAATGAATTTCAAAATAATAAAAGCAACAAATAAAAACTAAGTTTTCATAACAAAATTATTCCCCTACAATTTCTAATTAAGCACAAATTATTTTGCATTTAATTTCTGCTCGAACCCAGTGTACTTAAAAATAAATAAGTAAAAAATAACAAAACAAAAAAACATACAGAAATAAAATACACAAAAATAAAAAGAGGAGAATATTCAAAAGATACTTTCTTGTTGTTGTTGTTGTTTTTGGTTATCTTCTATCAGATCCGATTGAGCTTCATTTACGTCGGCAAACACAACAAACAGCATCCCAATACATCGCGTCTCAAAATACTACAACAAAACAAGCTATAACGACAACAAGAACAACAATAACGACCAACTAAATCGCTTAAAGTAACCAAAAACAAAATTTGTGCACGTAGATGTTTTAAATCGCTGATAAAAACAGAACAAAGTAAAAAATCTCTCAATACATTTATTGTTTGTGATATACACACAGAGTGATGGTGCTACAACACGATAATACAAACGAACGAGTAGTACTTTACTTGCAACAAAAGTAAGAAACAAAAAAAACTTTTTTATTTTTTATTTTTTTTGAGAATCGCGCAACAACTCTCAACCAACAATTACAACAACAAAAATAAACTGAAACACAAAATGAAACTTCATAATACGAACATTTTAAGAAGACGAAATGAAAAGACACTTAGCACACACATACACACACACACAAACACACGTGTATTACAAACAAACATCTTTAAATACTGACCGAAAAAAAAAAATGGAAGGACAACAAAAAAACTACAAAGTGCAGATCGTTTTGGATCGGTTCGGTGTCTTTTGAACATTTTCCAATGGCTGTAGAGTCATGGGAACCAAGTTTTTACATTCCACAAATGCTTCTGTTTTGCTGCAACAAAACAGCAGCAACAACTTTAGAAACAACAAAACCAACGAAATACTTAGTCAACTAACCAACCAACCAAAGAACCAACCAGCCAACCAGCCAGCCATTTAGTCATCTTGCTGCCAGCTTAAAGGCAGCTGAATATAACAAACAAACATTTAAATTGAACTTTTCATCGAAGTTTGGTTTGTTTAGTTTTTTTTTTTTTTTTCTACGTAATTTTGTGCTTTTTGTCGGCAAGCACAGTGGGCTTTCTTTCTAAATGATTTTGAAATTACGTTTAGATACACCATGAATTTAAACATTTTCCCCCCTCTTCTTGTTATGGATTGTTTTCTCTCCCCGTCCCCCTGCAATAACGCATTATGTAATCTGTGACCACCTGCCTATTTAAGTTTCCAGTTGAAATCCATTCTTTTAATCCATTCAATTAATTTTAGTGATTTTGTTGAGGCCAAAAATAAATTTTCGTATATTTTTTTTTTGTTTTCTATACAAATATACGAAAGAAGCTACCGTTCGTATAGACGTGAACATTCCCTAAATTCTTATTTATACAAAGTTTTTTTTACATATAAAATGATTTGGAATTTTTTGGAAAATTTTTCTAAATAATAAATTATTTTTTTCTTTAGGAAACACTTAAAAAAATCTACTCCTAAATTAAACCATAAAGCTTTACTCCTAAAAGCTAGTATTTCATTAAGGGCAACTTGCAAATAAGGTGCCAGGCAGTTATATTTGTTTTTTTTCATTCACTCCAACCAAAAAAGCTATGAATACCGTATACAACAACAAAAAGGCCAATATAAGTTAAAAACAACAACCAAACCCTTAAAATTTACGTTAAAAGGTAACTTTAAGACAAACCCGTTCTTTGCTTACCGAATACTTTTGGTTATAGTCTATTTGTAATAAACAAAAAACATATTTCCTACCGTTAGTTAATGCTGAGTTGTTAGAATGGCTCTAAATGTGTGTGTATGCATTTTTTTTCAACAGCATAAAAATACTTCTGTTCCACTATAAAAATTGTTTTTTTTTTTTTCCTTAAGGCTTAAGTACTTTTAGTAAAATCATTTGGTTCTTATGTGTTTCTTGTTAAACTTTTTGTCTAAATTTGTTTCATCTAAAATTAAAAAGGAGTGACAAAGAGAGAGTGTGAGAGAGAGAGAGAGAGACAGAGAACACATTTTTTTAAACTCTGTTTGGAAAAAATTATTATCGAAATTTGTCAATATCTATGAATTGCATTTAATTTAATTTTTAATCACTTTTACTTTGCTTCATTTAAATATAATTCAAATTCCACCTGTTGACTGACATTTTCAAATGCTTCGAGTAGTTTTCTCTGACATCTGCATGACGACTATGAGAATTCATATTAGAAACACAAGTTACAAACAACATTTCCTTAGATTATTTTCAATATTTTTTTTCTTAAATTAATTTTTAAACTTGCACGACACTGCATACAAAACACAAGTCTATATGTCGAAAGTACGACACATGAAACAGACCACCTTGAGCGAATCAGAAAATGCGTCAATCGACGAACAACTGGACAGGACACAATCAGCGTGTTAATGTCTTATCTTAATTGCTACTGGCCTGTTTTAAATACTCCAAATGCATCTTCAATGTAAAACCAGACAAGATGTTTGTTTAACAAATGGAAAAAAAAGAAAACGGAAAACAACAAACGCAAGCAGCAGAGCACGCAAGCGCTTTTCGATTAAATTATATTTAAATGATGAAATGTTGCAGTGAAGAATATAAATAAATGACTTTAGAATGAATGTAGGTAAGCATTTTAAAATGTCATCAAACCACTTAAATATTATTTTTATTTCAGAATGTAAATCAAACAAATAGACTACCAGAACTGACTGAACGAACTAAATGGCATTTGCAAATTAAAAAAAAATTAAGAAGCCTCGTTGGGGGCAAAGTTAAATATACAGAAAGAAAAACCAAGACTCATACTACTAACGGTTTTACTCCCTAATAAAATCGCAAAACAAACTTTCTGATGCCAGACAGACTATCTACCAAAATGACAAATACAGTAAAACGTTTGAAAAAAAAAAAAAATATCAACACAGAAAAGTCCACATCATTAGTTGGCAATAAAACACTGGTATGCATGTAGTAGACTCATTTACTCATTTGTCCGTTCCAATCACAGGTAGGTAGGTACGCATACTCATTCCTTTAAAAGCATAAAACAATTCAATCGAATTAATATTATCAAATTGTAATCGCATTGTAAAAGGGTCTACTGTTTGAACTACTGCTTGCTGTAGTTCCAAAGCAATGGTATGCATGATATTTTGCTAACTATAAAATAGTAAAATTGTCTGTTTGTATATGCCCATATGCATATACATACGTATGCATGATATCTACTAAATAGACAGATAGATGGATGGTATGATGGCACTAAATAACTTTTCTGCCATTTTTACCATAAATTGAAAGCAGTTTACCAACTATAACTCCAAATTCTAAGCGTAATTCTATTGAAATAGAGTGTAAATTGCAATTCATCATTTTATTCATATTTGTTTGAGCTGTTTTCATTTTACACATAAAGATACACACACATATACTCCATCGCACGTACAGTGTTCTCCCAGCAAAATATACGCATGTAATTTTAAATTTCAAAGGATTTACGAGTAATTAAAAAAAATTATTTCATGACTTGAAAAACATAACACATCAACATTATTAAAACTTGCCAATCAGACCTCGAATAGATGTAGTTAACTTTAGTTATAGTAAACGATAAAGTGACCTTTAACTTGTTTTCATTGTTACAACTTCACAATAATTAAATTTTATAACATTTGGGGCACTTCATGTGAAAAAAGCGAGGTCGGAAAATTTATTTATTATTTTTATTTGATTAAAATTGCTATTTTATTAAGCTTGAGGTCTTATTTTATAAACTTGCGTAGCTTCTTCCTGAATATACGAGTATAAATTTATAAAATAAGACCTCAAGCTTAATAAAATAGACATTTTAATTAAGAAGAAAAAGGTGAAATAAACTAACAAATTAATTATTATTTGATATTAGAAATTAATTCTAAGATTAAATTTTTTAACAAGCATAGGTGACTTAACCATTTGCTTACAGAATTTAGGCAGGAATCGAACCTGGGATCCCCAGATTTATAGAGAACCCACAATAGTGGAAATAGTGAAAATGTTCAACTAATGTCTATCCTGCAGATAGCTGATAGAAATATTGTGCAATGCAAGACAATCATTAAGTGAACCTTCGCAGAATACCCTAGGCGAATCATTCATTCCCGCAGAAATATTTAACATTTGAACATCAAACATCAGCTGCCATAAACTAGTATGTAAAGTCACACGCATTAATTTACCCATTTTCCTATCAAAAATATCCTACTATGAAACTTCTAGTATATTTAAAATGTACTTTAAGCTATTTTCGGAATAAAAAGTTTTTGAAAAGCTCATTTGAAATTTTTACTCCCGATTTTAGAGTTTAAATTTTTTTATTTTAAAAATTTACTTTTTTATCAAAAAGGAAAAAGAAAGATACTCGTATATGCGAAATGCGAAGTGCGATATTTTTAATTTTTTTTTTCTATTAGAAAATCTACTCCCAAAAAATCGAAATTTCAATTTCTCACTAAAGTTGGTATTTTAAATTAATAAAATTCGTATGAACAAAAGTCAGCTCTTAATAAAAGCCTACTTTTTTGTAACTATGATTATGGCTCATTGTTTTATAAAGGCCCATAACTGGGAAAATAAACGACATATTTGCTTTCATACCCAACGCTTTCCTGTCTTTTTTGTGTTTGTTGGGTTTGCAAAAAGATTTTGTTGAACAAAAAAGTCTAATAAAAACAGGCTTCCTTCCACTTCATTTTATATCAACTTACGGGTACACAAGATGTTTAAATTGCTCCCTGCTCAGTACAATTCCACACCACGGCTATGATTTGCGTGCAATGCATTGTCTCAAGCTAAACTAACTTTTTCAAGTTTTGTTTTTTTCTTTTCTTGCCTTTCTTCACAATTTTTTTTTTCTTTTTGTTACCACCATAGATGGCTTGCGAAAAGCATTTTCTTTGTAATGCCGCTTAAGAAAATTATTTTGAAATGGTTTTCCACACTTCATTTTATTATATATAGATTTTGTTGTACTTCACTTCAGCACAATGATTCGTATATTAAATCTATTGCTAAGGATATTTAATTTTTAAATACATTTTTATAAATTAGCTGCGAGGCTCCTTAAATCGATGCCAAACGAAAGTAAAACCAGCCACTTTTTTCGACTGGTTTGACTTTAAGTTTTTTAACGTAAGCCATGTTGTCACAACAACCGTTTCATAAATTAATCGCCAGTTTCAAGGAAGACCCGCTGTAAACTATAAACTTAAAACAATAGCGAGATATACTACTTAAACTCTCAACGGAAGGGAGCAGAAAGAAAACACATTTTATTTTCTAACTAGATGTTTTTGCTCGGTGCTTTTTTATTATGTGAATCGGTATCCTCAGAGAGTGTGGCAACGCTGCTCTAATTCCTTTAACAAGCACGTTAGTGTAGTGTGATTACATGTTCTCATATGCGGCCTCTTGTTTTAGATTAATGCTGAACGACAAAAAGAGTTGAGTTTTGAAAGTTAAGCAAAATATGTACGAGTACATATTTGTGAATACGAGTACGTACGATAGTTAGTTATTTTTACTTATTTTCTTTCCTCTTCGGTTGTAAGTTTGTAGTTTTTGTTTTTTGTTTTATTTTAAGAGGCAGCTAGAATATATTCAGAGCCATTATATCTACTCTTGTTGAACGAGTCGTAGTTGTACCGCAATACATATGCAATACACATGTATGTAGATACTATTTAATAATGGAAATGGATATTATTTAAACTTATATGGATTTGAAAATTTTAACTATATTATTTAAAGGATTGAGTGTACGTACGGGATCATATTGAATTCTTGTTTTATATCAAAACATTTTGATTGTTTCTGTGTCTTTAAATTTATAAAAATTTAATTATTTATGTGTGTGAAGATAAATATGGTACGTTTTTTTTAAATATCGCATGCGATAAAAAAAAATTCAATACATATTCTTCACATATATACGGAATTTAAAGGAGTTTGTAGAGAGATGAAGCCATTCCGGCTAAACCCTTCTAAATATTTCAAGGAATGGAAATTAATGGAAAACAACCCCAATGGATAGGGTTATCATCCTGAGTATACAGTTTCTCCCAATTGTATTTCTGAAATTTTTTATAAAACGTTGAAAATTTCATTTAGTACAAAAATAGCGTACATGTGGTCTCTGAGGGATGAAGGTTACTGGGGACAAACCCTTCTATCTGAAGGCATGGGACCTAATGGGACTCTTATTATTTTATAGGGGAGGCTGTCTAGTTTTGTAATCCACTGCCGAAATACTCAGAAATTACTTTGGACTATTTAAAAAAAAATTTTTAATTTCCGCATACCCTAGTACTTTTATTCCAAAGGGATTTGCAATTTCCGTTTTGCATCATAAAATAAAAACTACGAATATTTTAGAAAATGTTTTGATTTTGGTAATTTTCCTGGGCACAATCGCGAATGGTAACTCGGCAAAGTGGGGTAAAAACCCCTCAAAGCAACAGCACTGGGGTATATGGAAATTTCAAAAATATTTTAAAAATAGTTCAAAGTAACTTCTGAGTATTTAGGTGGTAGATTACAAATCTAGACAGCCTCCCCTTTAGAATGGTATGTGTCCCTTCTGTAATCTTCTATGCTTCGTTCGAAAGTTGCTAAAACCACTCAGAGCAACAGCACTGGAATATATGGAAATTTCCAAAAAAAATTTTTAAATAATCCAAAGCAGATTATAAATCTAGAGGACCTCCCCTTTAAAACGGTGTATATCTTATGCCGTAATCTTCTATGGTTCCTCCGGAAATTGTAAACATCCCTCAGGGCAACAGTACTGGGGTATGATGGAATTTCAAAAATTTTTTTTAAATAGTCTAAAAGTAGTTTCTTAGTAATTGAGACAACGAAGTGTGTCCTATTCCGTAATATTTTATTGTTAATATGGAAATTGTCTTAGAGTAAGCTACATTTGTACCTACGCAATTATATTTCTCCTAAACATACTCGTATGTCATAAATACTGAAAAGATATTTACAAATACATACAAAAAACGTACGAGAACGAATGAATTACTTAGCCTGATCCGGTCAGGTATTTGTATTGTTACAGGATTAATGACAGGATATTGCAGAGCATTAAAACACTTGGCAAATATCAGTCAAAATGATCTCTGCAGATTATGTGACGAAGATGAAGAGACAGCAGAGCATAATGGTCTAATTTTAATTCGGTTTTGCTACTGTCCGACATGCGGGACAAATCACACAAGAAAGTCTTTGAACTCTTACTGAATACTAGACTGAGGGAGAAATTGTAACTTGAGAGTAGTGACACAATAGGTCCATTTTATCCCTAGTCACCTACTGACTTGTTCCCCTCCTCAATCTTTTCCACTAACATTTCTTTAAAAAAATTTAATCTGAACAACAATAAAACAAAATTTTTTTTAAAGATTTTGTAATAAATCAGCTTTCAAAATAAAATTTAAGTGAAATTTAAAAAAAAAAATCCGCAATTTTTAACATTTATGGATTTATCAGTCCACTAATTGTTTGGTACTTATATTTTGGCACGTACATATAATTATTGAGTTGTTCGGAAAGTAATTTTGTTTTTTTCCTGACAGAAGATTTAATTGTATTTTTTCGAACCCACTTTGTTCACACTTAACCCGCATAATCATTATATGCTTTGAGAGTTGATATAACAAGGCTTGTGTGTGAAAAAGTTGAATTCATTCTTTGGTGCTTTTTTAAATATGAAGAACAATAAGCGGCATATTCTTCATATTTTAATTAAATAATTAAACGATGTGAGTATGAAGAGGATGTGTTGACATTACGTCAGTGCCAGAACTTGGTCGCAAAATTTTGATCCGGCACTTTTGATGGCGAAGATCGGGAGATCGGTGAGAGGTTAAATTTATTGAATTTAACTGCTTATGACCTCTTGAAAGAAAATTATCTTTCGTTTTCTAAAAAAACCCCCCAATCACTTTCTAAAGAACCCAATATTTAATTTAATAACTTTTGAAAACTTTTAATTTTTATTTAACCGAGGAATTAAATTCCAATAGGATGAAATCATCGATACCGTCGGTATCTATCAAAGAGTGTGCAGTTACTCATGCTAAACAGAACTATTTATTTGTAAGTTTGTTTGATCTTTTCCTTCTTTTATTAAAACGACTGGTTGATCTAAAAATAAATAATTGTAATGCGACCTCAAACTTAAAAAAACTGGCTGTTTTTTTTTTTTTCAGAAAATACTTCAACTAAACATTCAGTTGATATTTTTCAGGCATTCAAAAGAGGCATTTGTGTAAATGTGTGCGTGTGTGTATGTGTTACAAGAGCAGCACATTAATTAGATTAAATTAATTTAATAAATTCAGTTTTATCAACCATTTCCAACGCACATTAATTTTTTTTTTCATTACGATTATCCTCAAACGAACATACAAATTAATTGGAAGGCTTTTAATCGAAAATAAGGACATTTTAATTAGTGATGACATTAAAGCATTTTCATTAGATAAACACTAAAGCCACCAAAAAAAAAACCTATTCAACACACAGATATAAAATAATAAATGCCTAATACAGACAGACATAAACAAACCTTTTGATTATCAAATATTGTCCTTCATAATAAATCATATTGAAATGAAGGAACATGTTTTGTTTTATGAGACGTAAAAACGATGATCTCTGCAAGATAAAATGTCATTTAAATTATTTACAAGAGTTTTATAACTGCACACAGATACATGCCATCATAAATGATGGTGTATGTGTGATTGTGTCTCTTAATACACAAAATGGACAAGAAATAGAAAGAAAGAGTTTTATCTATATCCACACCTTAAAATATCTAAACGAAACTTGTCAACAGTTTTGTAGGCAGCAAACTAAGCAACTCCTTGCAGCACATTCATGTCCTTTTTCGTCTGTTACTTGCATCTACATACATACGAGTACATATACCCCTTTCAACGGTAATAAACATACCAGGACATTTTTATCTTGATACACACAATCAATATTGAATTTTTTTCCTTCTTACTTCCTTTTTCGTTTCTACCAAATAAAGTTTAACTCGCACTGAATGAATATTTCTTTCATTTGTGTATTTTTTTTATTATTATTATTAAACTGTTTTAGAAATTAAACATAAAAAAATGTATTTCTTTAGCTGCATATTTGTCCTCTTGCTAATACTCGTACAACAAAGTGAAAAACAAAAACCATTTAAAGTGTAAGACGACTTAGCCACTGCCGACTCTTAATGAAAAGGATATAAAACAACAAGAAATTAAGTTGGTGGACCCATCGGAATGTTTAT
The DNA here is from genome assembly GCA_947397855.1 of Thelaira solivaga. Taxonomy (NCBI): domain Eukaryota; kingdom Metazoa; phylum Arthropoda; class Insecta; order Diptera; family Tachinidae; genus Thelaira; species Thelaira solivaga. Next base: position 1,407,412 of record OX377614.1, read on the forward strand.
TACGACAAAATAAAATTCAATGGTTTATACACTCAGCTGCTTTCAGCATTTCCTCCTTTAAAACCATTTAATACGAAAACAAAGGGTTTTCATTGCATTAACGCTTGTACGAGTACAAGTTGACTATTAAAGTATTTAATTAAATTAACTTTAACTTTAATGTAATTTGAAGAATTTTGAATTTAAATTTTTAATTTCAAAAGCAGCAAAATAAAAGAAAATAAAAAAGTTTTCTTGGCTCAAAATGAAAATTTACTTTTTTCTTCTTAATTTGGTTTTTTTTTTTTTTTGTTTCGTTGTGTAATAAAAGTATAATTAAATAATTTATCTTCTTTATTTTTGCAATAAATTTCTGCTTTCTTGTTTTTATTTATTTATTTTTTGTTCCACCAACAGCATCCCTTAATCAGCTTAGGAAGGAAAAGTCTTATTTCAAAGGTGACCAGTTGTTATGAAAATAAATAATAAGAAAAATGACTAAAACTTAAAATAAATTGTAATTAAATAAAAAAGATAAGCCCAAAAAAGAAAAAAACAGTACAAGCCTGTTAAAGGGAGAATGGACATGACGACTGCTGTCGTTTCTGTCAAGAAGCAAAAGAAATGAGTGATTGCCTTAGAAGTGGGACACTGGCATCACAAAATATAAGTAGCATAAATCCTGCAAAAGGAATAGGAATATTTGGTACACATTCTGAACGATTGTCCAGCTGTGGCAAGACGAAGGATATACTCGTAGGTACAATTATTACTACAATACAATTCAGTAATTCCTGAAGAGCCCAAGTGAGTATGCAGGCATCGAAATTAAAGACTCATTAAATCCGAATGTATATTAAAGCAGAGACTTTTTCGAACCACAATAGAAATTAAATTAAACTGCCCAGTGAACTGGTAACAGGTAAAACTCAACTGGTACAGAAAAATTCCCATCGGCTCTGGCAAGAGAAACAGGAATCGTTGAAACACATTCTGAGCCGCCGTATAGCAAAGTAAAAGGGAGCACACACCGATTACAAGATTGACGAGCTTTAATAGAGCAAACAATAATGTATAGGTTGGCCTAAAATTAAAATTTTAAATTTTAATCGGCTTTAAAAAAAAATTCCTCAATATTTTTTAAAATTTTTGGTTTTATTGGAAAGGTTGAACTTTGTCATTTAAGAAAGAAAGAAATACAATATCATGCATATGATTACTACGACTGGCTCAGCACGATTTTTCGGTAAAATTCTTCATCTCCTGCCAAACAGTCTTCAGTCCATTGGGGCCTCATGACCCAATAGAACTTTGTAAGCCTTCATACCGAGGACTTTATGCAAAATTTTTCACAAAGAAGTTCGGTAAATGTTCAGTTCTTGAGAACGATGACGAGTTGATCTTGATGGCTGTTCTTGCACATTCTTAGCCACAGCTGCAATGTTTTCCACTGAACACTTTGAACAATAACGATCCATTTGCATGTACTCGCTTCACAAATTGACGCACAAACTGAACTGAAGGACAATCTCTTTCCTAAAATTTTCAAATTTTAAAGGGCCAATATTTTTAGTAAGTGAAAATTTAAAAACTGATACTAATGAAAGCCTACATTTTGTGAAATAAATTATATCTTAACAACGTTTTACAGACAAATAAAGGCGAATTCATAGCAGGTGGTATCCAGAAAGCATGTGTGCGCTTCAAGTTTCTTTACATTTACTCGTATATGGTCGGAGTCCATAAACCATCTCTGCCTTTTTTGACAAATCACGAATATTTTAAACACAGAGATGCCTAATGAATGCACCTTGAGACAAATTCATTTGAAAAATATTTTGGATTTCTATAGAAAAATTTGTCAATTAATTTTTTACACATAAAATTAAAAAAAAAATTGATTTTTGTAGATTTCAAATTTATATTTAAAAATACAAAAATTCTCTACCAGAAGGTGGCCACTTTACACAGAAGTATTGACTGAGTAGTACTCGCAGTCATCATTGTCACAATTATAATAAAACATCAACTAATTTCTCTCTCTCTCTCCCTCTCTCTCACTCTTTATTTCTATTTACTTCACTCTTTCTCTCTAGTGGAAATTTTTTGTATTTGGAAATAAACATATTTTCAAAATCTAAACAAAAGTGTATGAAGAAATGGTTGGGGGAAGATGATTTTTGGCCTTTTCATTTTTGCCCGACCAAGTACAACAACACACAATGGATATAGCAGCGACGACCCTTATGAATTGCAATAGGAATTCCTTCATGATGATATGGCAATCATTATAATCGTTTTATTAAATTCTCTTCTCTACAGAAAAGCAAAGAACCAGAAAACTAATAAAAAATCTAAATCTATTCATACGAGTACATTGTGTTTGTTGTCTCACACTTTCTTTTTTTGCTGCAAGCCAGCAAGCTGATAAAAGAAAAATCACTCCTGGATGGATGGAGAATTATTTTAACATTCGACAGGAATGTGAGTGCATTAGTCTACCCTAATTTTTTAATATGTGTTTGTCTTTTTAATAGCATGAAAACACCATTAATCCTTATTTCATGGTATTGTTGTCAAATTATCACTTGCACCAGGCAAAACTCAGGAGCATAAGTGATGCTGATATTTTGTTCATAATCAGAGAAACAAGTGTCCTTTTAGTTTTATATTTAATTTTGTTTGTTGGGTTGATTGTTTGTTGCTGTTAATTCCTGGCAAATGTAAGTATTCCTTGTGAATTTAAATAGAAGAAGGGTAGTATGAATGACTTTTGATGTGTAAAAGGATATTAGAGCAATAGATGTCAAATGATTTCGTGTATAAACTATAAAATAAAATAGTAAAAAGAAATATTGAACAAGTGCTCGTGAGTTGTCAGACGTCATTCCTAAGCCCTCGTAGTGTATCCACCTAGATCCTGGGGGTTTTCTTTAGGCAAGCTAAGAAGTTTTACAAAATTGTGTGGTTGAAAAAAAGTGATCAGAAGGAATCTTACATTGACGTCTTTGACTGCAGAAGTTATATGAGAGGTAAATGGCGTGAGAAGTATATGCGTAGGTTGAAGCGTAAGTGCAGAAAGATGCGCGAAAGGTCAAAGTAAATCTCTGGTCCAATGATTTCTTTTGTATCTAGTTGATCTCTGGTAGTAATTGTTGGGATCGTTTTCAACAAGTTGCACTTATAATGTGAAAAATATCTATTTCAAATAAAGATTTCCTCTTCGAAGTAAAAAACTATACAATAATTGCTACGTGTGTGAAGTTGAAATGCCGAGTTAAAAATGTTTTGCACGTAAGGCGTTACGTCTCGAAAACATATCTTGTCATACCTGACATTATCATGTTTGTGAGGGATTTTGGTCGTTGTGAATAAATAAGGGGTTAGCATCAAATAAAACTATATGGAGAATGAACAGCAGGAATAATAATACTAAAAAATAGTAGTGAGATCTCTGAAATGAATTTGTGAATTTTTCGACAAATTTTCAAAAACTCAGCTTTCTCATATATGACGTCTGTCCGGACGAACCAATAACGATTGCGGGATGGGAAAAATATTTTTCTAAAGGGAGGTCGTCTAGATTTGTAATATATAGCGCAAATACTCAGAAAGTACTTTGAATTATTAAAAAAAAATTAATATCAAAAAGAAAATTTAAGATTTCATTTATGGTAGATTTTTAAAAGTTTTTTAATACAAAAAAATGTTTAATCTTTTTGTTATTTCAGCAAGATTTTCTAAATAAGAAAATTATTGAACTAACCTGTTTTATTTTTTAAAAGCCTCTTCATAACGAAAATTGACAGATTATCATGCGATGTTTTACTTCATTCTTGAAATTCTTGTAGATAAAAAAATCACTATTTTTAACACTGTAGTTCAAATTGATAACCTGAAACTTACAGGTAATGAAAATTTTTTAGTGTATTTATAATATTTTTCGAGGTAAAATTTAGTTCGTTAATAACCGGTTTTTTTAAATTCACGGCCTTGAGTTTATTAAAACACTGTAGTTCATTGTTAGGAGGCTAAGACACCCTGAAACCCACGTGAATTTCAACTTTGTAGTGTATTAAGTTTATTATTAACCGACACTCTTGATATAATGAAGAATTAGTTTACGTTCAAGCTTGATATCTTTTCAATGCTAATACAATTACTTATTTGCGATCACGAGCGTAATTACTGACGATTATGGGCCACACACGTTTAGATATACTTCAAGATTACGAAAACCTAAAAGAAAACAAAAGATTTTTTTATTTTATAATAAGCATGCGCAGACACAGTAAGACCTTTAAAAATTTTGTAGAAATAAAAAATAAAACAGTAAATTTAAGAAATTCTGATGGAACGCCTTAAACTAGCGTTACCCAACAAAAAAGTTATTCACATATCCTTTTTCTCAGATTATTGTAAATCAGATTTCTATAAATCTCGAGAGCCATAGTCATACTAGCAGACAAATTCGCTAGGAAGTACAAAAAAATTATGAGTGTGAAGTTACATTTTAAAATATAAAAAATATAAATATAAAATAGTATTTTAACATTTTCGAGTATTGGGCCAGTAGATTAGAAATCTATACAGTCTCCCCTTTCAAATGATATGTGTCCCATCCCACAATCTTTAATGGTTCGTTGGGAAGTTGCTAAAAATCACTTAGAGCAACAGCACTGGGGTATATGGAAATTTCAAAATAATCCAATTACGAGATGGAACACACGCAAAGAAAAAAGATGGTTGAATATGGTCACCTCAAACATAGTGTGCTCTTCACAAAAATATTATTATTAATTTGGAAGATCTAAACATTATTCTGAGCACGATAAACATGTTTCTAGTTATTTTTAACCATATTGTGTTTAGTGTCTTAGATCAACCATATAATTATCATATTATGTTTAATAAAATTTTACTTGAAATCATAAATATGTTCATAGCAAACATAATAGTGATAAAAATATGGTTGAATGTAAATTATTTTCTATTTTGTCTCTTTCTCAACCATGTAAATAAAGTGAGTATAAAACAAAAACTTAATCGTTCAAACTCAACTGAGCTTTGTGGCTGAAGTGGTTGAGTGGCGAGTTAATGCTTCTTAACTAAGTGTTCGCAAGTTCCGAGCCCTGGTAGAGTCAACTAAAATTTAAAAAAATAAATTTAAACCCGATATATTATGTAATAAATAAATACAAATTGATAGAAAATAAAAATCAATGGAATAAAAAAAACTTTATATTTACAAAAAATTTAAATAAAATTTTAAAATATGTACGTATTAAAAAAAAAATTTTTTAAATTTCTTGCCTTGACCGGGGGTCGAACCGCAACATCTGCAGTTGAAAGCTATTTTTCATATCTTTGATTTAAAAATATATATGGTTAGAAGCAATCATAAATCTAACCATACTATGTTTCTACCAGAATATGGTTGCCTCAACCATATTTTTTCTTTGCGTGCACATATTGTTTTAAAGGGGAGGTCGTCTAGATTTGCAATCTACCGCTCAAATACTCAGAATTTACTTTGAACTATTTTTAAAATTTTTTTGAAATTTCCATACACCCCAGTGCAGTTGCTTTGAGGGATTTTAGTGACTTCCGGACGAACCACAGAAGATTACAAGATGGGACACATATCATTCACGAAAATGTGTTCATCTCTAAAAATACGGAGCTTAGACAAGCTGTTCCATTTTAAAATATGCTAACGACTCCAGTTTTAATGAATCAACCCCAATTTTTTTTACATAACAGAGCTATGTTAACCGTTTAACAGAGCGCTGTAAATTGAAATGGGTTGTGTCTTGGGTTTTATATTTTAAAATTTTACTTCACACACATAAATAATTTATTTTGTATATTTTTAATAACTAAATATTTAAAGTATTTATGACGTTTTTTTAATAAAAATCGTAAACTTTCGATTGCAGCCGAAACACGTGTACACATTTGTGTATGTACATATGGTTGTACCATGTACGTATGTATTTCTATTCCATTATCATTCAGCATCATCCACAACAAATGCAACGCACCCATCATCATTTTAACAATAAATATATCAAACCAATATACTCGTATTACTTTTGGGTTCCCCACGTGCTTACTTTAAGATTTAATTAAATTTTCAGTTAGAAACAAACACAGCCACTAACATTACTCATACTATTCAATGGATGTCATGACGATTCGTTTTTTTATTAAAAAAACAAACAAAAGAAAGTCATAATAGCAAAAGCAGGGTGAATGAATAAAAGACACGGACAATTACATGGCCACACCACTTCAAATGACAAGTGCTTAGATTAGCAAACGGATACGATACTAAACACTTTTATTATTTCCACCACCAATACACACACACGATTCAGCTCAAAGTTCCCAAGTCAAGCAATCAAAAGCAAACGATAGACCGAAAAGAATAATATCCATGAAAATAAAAAATTCATTATGCACGAGTAGTACTCGTATATGTGTTTGTGTGTTCATGTAAATTTTAATAAAACAGGTGCAGCTTTTTTCATGAGTTCAAAAATATACTCGTACATACTCTCAAACATTCACTTTCTAATCTGGTCCATGTGTAGAGGAGAACACGTCATCCTCACAAGTCAACACACATATAAACATTTGTGTATATGTCATAGCCATAAGCGATATCTTCAGGACAATTCATAATAATTAATCGTTAATAAAAATTTAATAGACGATATGAGTATGGTGACAAACTCGTGGAGCTTGAAGGCAGATTTAATAGATAATAACAATACACTCTTCGCCACACTAATAGAACACCCCAACAAAATTTTTTCAAAAGGTTATAGATTCTAGAAAAAAATTTACGAACTTAATTGCTATTGAGCACAACGAAAATTGGTTCTTTTCGGAGAAGGGCTCTCTGAATTAATTTTTTTTTATCTGAAAAAACGACAGGTTGCTACTCATTATTTTCCGTCAGAACATTTTTGGAAGCTTACAGTAGACACTCTAGTAAAGTCACACACACACATGCCTACACGTTTAAAATGTTAATGTGCTAGATTGGTTATCGTACTCGCTGGAAGATCCATCATGAAAAATGTATGGGGATGGCTACCTCGTAAAGTGTATTCGTCTGGAAAGCTTGGTCGACCATTTCCTTCGGTTACATAAAACCATTAGATGATTTTATTCCCAATTAAATTTACGAAATAATCTGTACAAATGAAGGCTATACGAGGTATTGAAAAGGCTTTCGAATCTACAAATTTTCATAAAATGTAAATAAAATTAAAATCTGCTCTATTTATGTGACGCAAATTTTGAAGGCATTTTTTTTACTTGGTTTACACAATTTTTTTTTATAAAAATAAATCCAGTGTATATATTGAACCAATTTTTGTAGTGTTCAATAACAACTAAATTACCTCTAAATAGAAATAAAAATTAAGTTTGTAACATTTTTTTTTAGAAACTTCAACCTTTTGAAAAAATTGTGTTAGGGTGTTCTATTCATGTGGCGGAGACTGTAGACTTGTTGACAATTTAATGCATGTCATTTTGTTTTCAATATTTTTTTTTTTAACTTGTAAAAACATACATATAAATAAATGTAATCGAGCAGTGAGTAAAGGGTTTTAATACGATAATAAATGGATTTAAATATATCTAAATTGGATCTTGAATTTGTTTGAGAATAATTTGCAAATGTTTATTTGTCGTGAAAATGAATACCATTCGTATTCACTAACCGAACAGCCAACTTTTCATAAGTTTAAGTTTCAAATTACGTACATACAAGCGTATAAATTCAAAGGATATGATTTACGCTACAAAAAAATACATATTTCAATTACAAAGAAAAACGATTCATTGTTGGAAAAGTTGTGGGTGTACAATTTGTTTAATTTTTCATTGTGTGTACAAATTTACAAGGACACTTTCATGTTTGTCTCTTTTTTTTAACTTTGAAATTAATGAGAGTAAATAATTGATGGTCATCATTATGAGGACCTTAGAAGAATTAGAATTATTATGTAATAGGTATTACATTGTTATTCTCGTGATGGATTATAATCTATTGTGCAGCCCAGTTCCCAACTAAATACAATCCAAGATTCCTTATATATCCCATAATTGTTGTAAAATTAATAATTTCTAGGTCTTCTGGAACCAATGTCTCACTACCTAAGCAGCTCATTCTGCGTATTGCCACCACTAGGCACTTCCACGTTTACGACTTTTCCCGTCCTTCTTGATAAAAACAACAGTAGTCTGTATTCGTTTTTTATTTAATAAATTCACACGGTAGATATATACGAGTACATACATACAGTATTTTTAATATTTTTAACGTCATTTAACTTTTTCTCATATTAATTTACAAAAAAAAATAGTATGCAAAAAATGCTTTATACATGTACGTGCACATATGTATACACAAGGTGGGCGAGAAGAAATCACCCTATTGGAAGATGCTCTTATTTTTGCAAATGGCGGCCAATGTCAAATATGTTTTGACATTTGTGAACTAGACAGATGTAGAATACAAGTGAAGAAGCCATGGAGCGATACACTCCCCAAGAACGCGGAATAATCGAAGTGGACGATTTTTCATTTCCACCTCAGCGGGTAGGTGAACAAGCAAAACTATCGCTTCTGGGGCACCGAAAATCCACGAGTGATGCACGAGGAGCCATTACACCCGCTCAAAGTGACTGCATAGTGCGGAGTCATCGGGCTGGTCAAACGACAACAGTGGACGGTACGCGCTATAGGGCCATGTTAACCGAGGTTTTTCTGCCGCAATTGAACGAATTAGGACTGGAGGACATGTGATTCCAACAGGACGGAGCAACGGCACACATTTCATTTTCATTTAAAAAAAAATGAGAGCCAAACAACATCGGATGACTTCTTTTGCCCACCTTCTATGTATTGCTATAGTATACATATATGTATGTATTGTATTGTATAAAAAGCGGGGGATACAGACGTCAAGTTTTAACATCAATCTATGCATTTGTGTGTGTATCAAAAAAATCAAACTAGTTTTGATTTTCGTTAAATTCACACACAATGTGTGCATGTGAGTTACATTTTTATAAAAACGCACACAAATACATAGATTGATATTCAAATTTGATGTTTGTATCCTCCGCTTAAGAACTTAGAAAAAGAAGTTTAAACTAAACTATAAATTCTATGCTGATTAACTTGGTGAAGCAGACTGAGATTTTGGACATTCGCTGTATTTCGCCACGTATTGAAGCACTCTTATGTGAAACGTAAAACCCTTTCAAGTCAATCTCAAAATTTGTTTCAAATCAATTACAGAATCTAACCGGTCAAACTAGAAATCGTATCTATGGATGCACACATATATGTACTGACATTGTCGCAAGTGAATATGTATGACAATTAGATACATTAAAAAATATAAGCTAAAAATACATTAAAAATTTATACTTCCGATAAGTAAAATTTCATCATTTAAAAAAATTTCAAAGAACATTTTGTTTCCAAAAAAAAAGTTGTCTCTGCACTCATAAATTGAGTAATAGATTCCATGTATACAATAATTTTAAAGTCAGAAGAAATATTGTTAAAAAAAATGCCATACGTCCATCTTCGAACCGTCCACTCAGTCTGAAATTTCTGACTTTGCTGTCGAAATAAATGTTCACAACCACTATTACTTTTTCTTCTTTATTCACTTTACCATGTAACACTATTTTATCAAAAAAAACTTACATTTAATATCACTTTTAAAAAATTTCTAAATGCTTCTAGCACAAAATATTTATTTACGCGTACATTTATGTAAATATATAAATTTTGTTATATCCAAGGCGAATATATAAATTCGCTTTGGTTATATCTTTTTATTACATATGTGCTGCCAGCTTACCAATTTTTGGGGGATTGTTCCAGTTTTTTTATTTTTTAGGTACCACACAGAATTTTAAAATCCCCCTTTTTGTAATTTTTGTTTCTTTCATGAACAATTTTAATATCTTTTAATAAAAATAATCTTAAAAGTAAACATATTTCATGGTTTTGTTTGTACCAAGATATTTATGAAAATCTTGCAATTTTTGTATGTTATGTAAGACTGGTCAGCCTGGCTGAATTACTATTGTAGAACTATTTAAAAGCACACATGTATCTATAGTTAAATAATTCAACCGTGTTTATATAGTAGAACAATGCACAAGCATACTTGAAAATGCTTACAAGCACTTTTTATTATAATATATTACAATTGTTTGTAGTAATGTGTGGCTTTCAAGTATAGTTGTGCAGTGCTTCAATTTGCTATAACTTCCATAGAATACACAGGTACCAAGGCGAATTCGTACTTTTCTGAATTGCTGAATAAAATATTTTATGCACTTCCGTCATAACGTTTGTTTTAATTTGTTAATTTAAAAAAATATTATTGTGAAAAATTAAAAACACTTTCTTTTCCACATGGTACAACATAGCCAAATATGTACATAGTTACAAAGATATATATATTTTGGTATTTTACATACTTACCGCACATATACATAAATGTGTGGGTATTTTTAATATTAAATACATATGTACCTACTTATTACTTCAACAATTATAACTACAAGAATAGGTAATTAAAGTTTGTAAAAAAAAATAAAAAATGTATTGCGTACTATTAACACTTATCATAAATTAATTAAAACATTTACTTATCGAGGTAGTTGTACCAACACTAAATCATAATTCGTCGTTATCAACAAATTCATAATCCTCTTGCAGGGGAGCCTCCTCGCAATAATTCGTTTGCTCAGAACAAATTTTTATGTCTAAATTGTCATCCAATGTCGGCGATTGAAAGCTTTTCATAAAATCCTCTTCATGATCCTCTAATATTTCATGGCACTATGGAATTAAACAAAATAAATACATATATATAAAACTTGGAATAATTTTTTCAATTAATTTTACTTACGTAATGCCCTAAACTTTTGTTCAGGTCCGCATCATGTACAAAATCAACATTACTTGATTCAGGATTCATTTTTCCATCAATCATTATTTTCATTAACATAAACTTCCCAGTCTTCTTGTGTGTGGCTCGTAGGTAGTCGTCCATTTTATCACATATCTTTTCCATAAGTTCAGTTAAAAACATCTCAGACTTAGCCATAGGAACACTTTTACTTATGGCGTTTCCACTGGCATCTAATCTGAAGCCGCTTACATTAACTTTTTTAGAGGGGTTTACCTTGGAAACTTCTTCTTCCATTTCTTGAACTACCGCTTTGCAAACTTCAAAATTTTCATTAATAAATTTTTATACATTTGACGACATTCTAAACTTACCATGGCATTTTACTTGTTCAGGTGTAAATTTTTTAGCTGAGGATAGTGTAATATATATACAACACATCAAAAGTACTACTTGCTTCCACATTTTTACTTATGTTAAAACTGAGTGCTTATGTTTAATGATAAACTATTTATCTCCTTTTATAAGTTAAGATTATTATTTGTTACGTGGCCAAAAAATCCAACTGGGTCTTATCGTGTACTTAAGTAATCAGCTGTTAGTAAGCACTCGATTTGAAAGAGATACCAGACTCAAGAATATAAAAACAAAATAGTATACATATACATATATTTATAATAGACCTCTTAATATCTAGATATACTATTTGAGAATATTGAGTATAAAGTGTAATATCAAAATTTTTAATAACATATATAATAATTTCTATTTTAATAACATTTCAATGCATTCACATTTTTAATGAATGGTAATATATATAAGAACTACTTTTTCTGAAACTTTTTTTTTTACAAACTTGGCATCACGTATGACATATTTAAGTGTGACTACTTTCAGGAATTTCTTACACACCACTAATTTTTATTTCACTCGATATTTGTCTTTGGAATTTCGTCTTTGTGCATCAATTTTGCAATTAATTGTGTTTAACATAAAGGTAAGTTAAAAAAATAAAAAAGTGCTAAAGCCAATTGTATATTTAGGCGATAAATAAATTTACTTTTAAAAATATTAAAATAAGATTTAAAGAAAAATGTGTGGTATTGTGTTTGCGTCAGAAAAATTTTCTATACACGGGTTTGGCTAACTAGCGGAAACAGCCTTGAAATATAACAAAGCAAAATCAATAAATGCAAATTTTTTTATATCAGATTTTAATTCCATAGTTAAATAAACAGTAATCTCAAGGAATATTTCAATCAAAGTTAAAAAAAATTAAGCTAATAAAATAAATGATTAATCAAAATGGCGACTATAGTGGAATAAAAAAAACTTTTTCTCCAATATAAAAAAAGAGACTACGTTTACAAAACAAATGGCGTTCTTTGTGAGTATGACTATTCAGAGCCCCGCCACTTGGAGAGACTTACAGCTTCACTTTGTTAGTAGAAAATTTCACTTTGAAAATTTAGTTGCAGCAATTACATACATAGATATGTACATTCAATCAAACAGAACTTCGACCTTTGAAAAGATTATTAGCAACTGTAAAAAAATATATATACCCGTGTAGTTATGTGTATATGCATTAAAAAATCGTTAAAAAAATTTTAGCTCAAATAAAAAATTGGGGTCAAAATGATTAAATGTAGGTTGGGTACTTTATTAGTATATTTTTTACAGGGGATGCCACGAAAATATAACCTCAAATTCTTAAACAAGTTTCTATAAAGACTTCATCCCCCCATTAGCTGACAATGACTAGGGTTAAGTTTTAACAAAGGAAACACCCTTATAAAATTGTCCATTGAATTTGAGAAACAAAATCAATGACCTGTTTAGAAACAAATATAATTCCTGAATTTAATGAATAAGTTCATTGCTCCTATTTGTGCAATACAGTAAAAAAACTGATAATTATAATTTTAGGAAGCTATGTATGTATGTATGTATATTAACATTTTTATGCCAGTATAATGAAATTACCTTCTCTACTCGCTCTTCAATGCAAGTGATCAATGCTGTTTGAAAATTTTTGTGTTATTGCCTTTGTGTTTTTATATGTACATATGTATGTATGTACTTATATATATGCATATATTGCTTTTAATTTCATCTGGCAATTTAACTTCATAGATGTGTACTTGTTTATTTATTTTTTAATACTTTTAAACTGGAAGAACAAAGAAAGTTTTCTACTTTTACAGACAGGTACTTAAAGAATGCACACATATGTATGCATTTAGATACAAATCGTACATTGCCGTTCTCATGAACATTGAATGGATTTGAATGATTCATTAAACACTGGTAATTTTTGTTAACCTCAAATAAAATAAAAAAAATAAGATTTTTTGTTTTAAGAGAATTAAGTTTTTGTTGCATTAACTTATATACAGGCAGCAGCGAACACAAAATACGTATGTATATATGTATGTAAACGCGCAAGGTCTAAATCTTAGATTTATACACAAGTAAATATGTACCTGCGTATTCTCTAAACTTAATCTTACAATTTATTAAGTGATTTTTAAATATTAATCAAAATAAATATAGGTGTATGTATTAGTTGATGTTAAATACATACTGACATTTTCTTGAAATTATTATTTAGAGAAATTAAAAATAAAAGTTTGCAACTATAAAATCGAAGTTACGAGTGAAATTTTCTCTAAACTGGTTTTATAATAGATGTTAGTGTGTATGAATGTATGTATAAAAAGAAAACCTGTAAATAGTGAGTATGAAACATTAAATAAAATAAAGCTTCCTTTACTTATCATAGTTCGTCCTTACTAATTTTTTTCCTGAAAGAAGGGGATAAATAAAATTTAAGTGCATGTAGAAAAATAACATACAAAAGGAGCAAATTTCTGCAACCACTCAATTGGCTTATAACTAAAATTGAAATGTATTTTAATACAAATTTTATTTATTACTAATTTATATTTTGCCTATCTGCACAGTCGACTGCAGAAGTTAAAAGGCAATGACGCTTCGTAAGACACAGCAATTATTAACCCTTCGACTCTATCGTTTTTCTATCTTTCCTTGGGACACTGCATTGAACCTAATCTTCAATAGTAAAATATTACCGACATATTTATAATTAATAAATAAATAAATAAGTATTTTTTAAGCTTTTAGGTCTTTTTATATATTTGTATTTATTATTAAATTAAAAATAAATAATAATAATAATTATCTTCAGAATTTGTTATACTTTCGTCATTATGTTGATTTATTATATTAAATTAGAATTGATTTAATATTTTATTCAATTAATGTATATACCTATGTACCTACCTGTCTGTTATTTTCTTTATATTGTATTCTAAGTTGATTTACGATATTAATGCCTATAACTATCTAATTTCTTTTGTTTTCTATTTCTTTCAGGAATTCAAGACATTTATCTTTAAATATACATACCTATATAGAGGGCTATTCCCAAATATTTTATTCACTTTAAAATAATAGATAAATTCAAAATCTCTTCCCACAAAGACAAAGTGTATTAAATTCATCTTTAAAAAAATTATTGTAAAGTTTTTGGTGTGAAATCTTAATTTGTAAAAAAGCTTAAAAATTAAACGGTTTCGCGTCGAGTAATTTCTGTGATTTGCGTTTATAATATTTTTTTAATTGACTGTGTTCTTGTGTTTTTTAACAAATCGGAACATATATTCAGCGAAAAGAATAAATAAACTTTTATTGTTCTAAATTAAACTTTTAAACACAAAAAAATTAATTAAGTGTTGGTTAAATAAAAAGAACTGTATATATAAATAAACCAGCAACCAATATTAGTGAGTTGCAGGGTTATTGTATAAAAATTTATTTGGCCCCAGTGTTCTTTTTAAAGTTTTCACCATTCCTCATTCAACGCTAAAAACTTATTTCTCTCAGTCTTACGACGATCCACGACAGCGTTGGAATTCAACCAACAATTCAGAGGTACCAGTAGCAGAACTTGCTCATAATTTCACGTTGCAGGACTACAATTATAAAACAAGCACCATTGAGGGAGGTAGTAGTACCGGTGATCCAAGCATCGGAGGCAGCAATTTAAAGCTAGCAATAACGGCTAATAAAAGCAATTCTGAGCGTTTCAACGACAGCTTTAACAATCGAGGAGGGGGCGGAGGCCAATCCCCGCCGACACCTACTGTCGGGAAAACCCTGCTCAATACCAGTGCTAATCTTTTGCCTATAACCACAGCATCTGATACTTTCAATAATTTAAAAAACATTTTAAAGATCGACAAAGGTTCCTCACCAACTAACGGCGTTGGCAATTACAGCAGTAAACGCGTGAGCGAAAGTGGTAATAGCGGTTATAAGCGCACTACCCTTTCCAGTGAAGTCCGCAGTAATTTAAACGGTGTTGGTAGATCTGGAGCTTCGGTTGCTTCGGGACACTTTTTAACTGGTTATAGCAAGAATTCCGCCAAAATTCGTCAACACGATTCTGAAGTAAGCCCACGGCCTCGACGATCTTTCCAGAGTGATTCGTCGTCGTCGCGTTACTATAACAAAAATAGTGACATTTTGGGAGGCTCTCAAGCTGGTGGCATTGGCAACAACGCTAACACTAGCAACGGCAACCCTTACAACAACAATAACACTGGAGGACGCGGCAGTACATTAAACGCAAGCAACGACTACGGTGGACGCGGCGGAAACGAAGGAAGAGGTAGTTATAACAATCATAACGAAGGCGGTAGACGTAATTATCAACCGCACAACCAGCAATCTGATGGCGGCTATACGCGTAATATAAGTTCTGGCTCTGGCAGCAATTATCGCTCACACCAGAGCTCACGTTATGAAAACGGAAATGGAAACGGACAACATCGTCAATACAGTTCTACAACTAACGCTAACTACAACAACTACAATAACAAATCGTATGGAAACCGATCAACCGCCAATGATGGCAATATAAACAGCAATAACAACAATTATCGTTCAAATCAAAGAGAGAGGGGAGATCGCGAACGTGAGCGTGAGCGTGAAAGAGACGACTACGTAGGTAATAATTATCGGGACTACGAAGATACTTCTCGCGGTGGTGGCGGGGGTGGGCGTTATAATAACGTTAACCAAAGTAATTCGCTTCAGAACGGTCCATCAAACAGCAATACAAATAGTTTAGAACGTCGTTTACCCCCTTCTGCGTTACGTCAGTCGGGTGGAGAACGGGGCAGCAGTGCTTATGCAGATCATCGCGACCGTTCATCAAACGACAGCAGCAATCCAAACAGCAGATCATTAAATAATCGCTCACCAACCATACGCGGAGAAGATAATGCATTGGTTGGCGAATCGTCATCAGTACCATCATCGACCGTAAACTCGTCATCTTCTTCACGTGGTATTTCGCCAAATTCGGCAGCTTTAGGAAATACAAGCCAACATCCTACACCGGCCCCAACACCCCCACCATCAACTGGACGTTGGGTGCCACCATCTTTGCGTCCTCAGCATGGACTTTCACAAGCTGAAAAAAATGATGCAGTTTTCAGAAAGGTATTTTCCTTTTTATTATACATTCGTACGTATGTACGTACATTTAAAATCTTCCGTACTTTGAAAATTGGTCTTGGATAATATTTGTTTCTGTTCTAGGTTCGCGGTATTCTTAATAAATTAACACCAGAAAAGTTTCAGGAACTAAGTGACGAACTACTTAAGCTCGATTTAAATTCAATTGTCATTTTGAACGGTGTAATTTTGCTTATTTTTGACAAGGCATTAGATGAACCTAAATACTCGTCTATGTATGCACAGTTGTGCAAACGGTTATCAGAAGAAGCTCCATCATTTGAAAAAGATCCAAACATTTCGTGTACATTTTTAAGACTATTGATCGCGGTCTGTCGCAATAAATTTAATAATCGCTTAAAGCGTGACGGCGCTGAAGGAGATTCTCAATTCAATAAGGTACATCGTCCTCAGCAAGCTACAGCCGATAATGATGCTGATGAAGAGGAACGCCATCATTTGGCGAAACAGCGCATGCTTGGTAATGTTAAATTCATTGGTGAATTACACAAGTTGGACATGCTGTCCAAGCACGTACTTCATCAATGTATTATGGAATTGCTTGATAAGAAAAAGAAGCGTACGGCCTCAAAGGAAGAAATGTGCGAGGACATGGAGTGCTTGGCACAGCTGCTCAAAACGTGCGGTAAGAACTTGGATTCAGAACAGGGCAAAGAGCTGATGAACCAATATTTTGAGACATTGGAACGTCGATCAAAATCTACTGACTATCCACCCAGGATACGCTTCATGCTAAAAGATGTCATCGAATTGCGTGAAAACAATTGGATACCTCGTAAAGTGGTCAACACTGAGGGCCCAGTGCCAATCAAGCAAATACGCAGTGATGATGAACCATTAATACGCACCCCGTTTACTAATCGTAACAGAGATATGCGAAATAATCGGGACGATAGAGATAGTGACAGCTGGATGAACCGGTTAACTATAAATTTGCAAGGAGGAGGTTTAAATGATATGTTTTCAGGATTGAGTGTTACGGGAGCATCGCCCATTATATCACCGTAAGTATAGATTAAAGTTAGAGCATTTTTATTAATAATTGTAAAATTTCCTATTATTTGAAGATTCACTACAACTGTAGGAGGAAATCGATCATACAACAGTAGAGATCATCGTCACAATCAAGGCGGCGGCAGTGGCAACTATAACAATCGGTACAACAAAAACAATACACAAAACGGTACAGGCAATAGCAACAATGATCGCGGAAATCGCGAAGAGCGCCCAAATCAAAGAGGTAGTGAACAATCAGGTTCCCAATATAATAGTGGAAGCAATCAATTAAATGTGAATAATAAGGAGTTGGCACCTCGTTTTAGGCGTAATTTTAATACAGCAAATCAAGAATCAGTTGAGAATTTACAAATGAGACCAGGTGCCAATTCGTTACTCTTTAAGGCAGCATCACAAAATCAAAAACTTCCATCAATGCTGCCGATATCTACACCACCTAATGGAGGCCACAGCATTGCAAATACAAACACTTCTACCACAGGTTTTGGTATAGGATTAAACCAGAATAAAGACTCACAATTATCAAATACTCAATATCCGTTATTGGGTACTCCAACACCTCATATGAGCCTATCCCAACAAAATGCTCGACCATCTTCAACACCTTCAGCCGAAGCGGAACATAAGAACTCACAGAAAATATCCAATAACGAAAAATCATTAAGAAATACTTCTTCAAATCCGAACTTTTCTAACAATTCGGCAACAAATCAAAGAAACGCTGGAAGCTTAGAAAATCTGCAGGATGGAATCGATAAGAAAATGCTTATTAATAAACATCAGGTGCAGTTGACAAATCAAGGATCTGCTGAAAAAGCTCTCGGTGTTAATGGATCCTCAAAACAACAGAAGAAGGATAAAAATTTTAACAAGGAAGAGGTGCTGAAGAAAACTACTTGTTACATTAAGGAAAAGTTCTTCTACACAGAATCAGATGATGATAAGATTACTGACGGTTTGGAAAATGAGAATGAAAATAAATTTACTCTAGCTGATGTGCAGTTAAACGATGTGGTTGAAGGTTTTTTGGAATTAAAAGTGCCAGAAAAGTGCATGAAAGACGTATGCATTAACATGATACTAGATGTTCTGGAAAAAGCAGAAGAACGATATTTAGACCGTGTTGTTAAATTCTTACAAGCATTGAAAAAGCAAGTCAACCTCAAACCGAATCTTTTACTTGAAGTTTTCAAGCAAGTGATAAAAAAAATTAATGAACGTGAAGCGCTTAACCCCCGTATAACAACATTCGTTGCCAATTTATTGGCAAAAGCTTCTCTGGGAGAGACTAATTTGTTGAAATTGAGCGATATTGCGAATTACACAGATAATGGACAACATTACCCATTATTTTTATTGGTGCTCCAACAGCTCCACAAGGCCATCGGCAAAGAAGAATTAGAGGAAATGTTCCATGCCAACAATATAGAATTAATGAATTGCTTACCAGAATCTGATCGCAGTAAGACTCGTCTAGCTGAAATTCTTGA
Organism: Thelaira solivaga; assembly: GCA_947397855.1. NCBI lineage: Eukaryota > Metazoa > Arthropoda > Insecta > Diptera > Tachinidae > Thelaira > Thelaira solivaga. The sequence continues at coordinate 1,426,426 of OX377614.1, forward strand.
TGATCGTTCATTGACATTCCTTTATCCGTTGTTGAAAGTACAAGCAGAAATGAGTAAACAACTGACAACAGATCCAGATCCAGCAAATTTCTATAAGTGGATAAAGGACAACGTTGATGCCAAGTATTACAAAGAGGAAGGTTTTATTAATGCTCTTATGACAGTCATAGTCAAATATGTGACCTCACAAACAAGCTTTCCCGAAGGAACTGAAATCAAGAGTTGCCCAGATAAAGCTACTATACAGAAAGAAGAACGCTTATTGCACAAATATTGCCAAATACTAAAATCCTTTTTGGGCCACAGTATCGAGCTGCAATTAATTGCCGTTTATGCTTTACAGGTCTTTTGCGTAAATGAAAATTTCCCTAAAGGTACGTTACACACACTATAATAAATAAATTTAACAATAATATACCTACGTGAAAGTTTTCTACATGCTATAATTTGTTTTCTTTTTAAGGTATGCTATGTCGTTGGTTTACATATTTATACGAAGCTGAAGTTATCTACGAAGACACATTCATTCACTGGAAAGAGGAGATTTCTGATAAATATCCTGGTAAAGGTACTGCTTTATTCCAGGTTAATAATTGGTTGGTTTGGTTGCAAGAAGCTGAATCAGAAGATGATGAAGATTAAATATAAAAATGAAAAACAGACAACAAATATAAACAATATGATAAAGAACACTAAACAAATTACCATTACCTTTTAGTATGCTAAAAATCAAAACGAAACTATTTCTCCTAAAAAGTATAAACGCGGCACAGAAAATTATAAGTAATATTGATTATTAATTTTTTCAACCAAAAATTTGTTGATTTTTTTTTCTTAAAATTTAAAGAATACGCCTATCCAACTGAAAAAGGCCTAATTAGATCCAATTATAATATAACGAGATTTTCAAATTCTCAAATAACTCAAATTCTCAATAGCTTAAATATTTTTTCTTATATTATACCTTTTTCCCACATGATTATGTAGTATATTTTTTATTTTATCTTTTAATAATGTAACAAATATGACAAGTTAAAACCACAAAATTAAACTTTTTACTCTCCAAAATCTTAATGAATTTATTAAAGAAAAACAAACAAAAAAAAAATTCATGATTTTAAATTATATATATTAACAAGCATATAAGAAAATTAAAAATAAAGCGGAAGTAACAACCAGCGCATTTTACAGCATTGTTTTATTTGTGTGGTAATAATTTTTATTACTTAAATGAAACAGGAAAGTATTTTTGATATGCTTTGTGTAAATATAAATATAAGGAGTGCTACAACGAGCCGGATTATATTATGCACTTCTAAAAGTCAGGCCTAATACATTTTATGGTCCACATTACGGAGGAACTAAACCAAAGAAGAGCTGATAGGCTTTTCCTCTTGCAATGAATAGGTCAACAGCACAAGGTCAATAACAAACCTCTCTCACTCAATGATATATGTTTAAAAAAAATATAAGAAATTCTCAGGAGAAAAATCTTGTACAAAAGGAATTTCGTTCGCTGTCAATAATGCTAACTTATTTAAATTTGTATTAAAACTAACGTTTATAACAATAAAGATTATTATGATTTTTTAAAGTTAAATTTTTGCAAAAAGATTTCTTACAACGTAACCTTTTTTTTAATTAAAAAAATGAGTTAGCACCATCTTTCTTCGACAGAATAAATGGCAATGCTGTAGTGATATTACCAGGCGTACAGCAGAAATAAACGTAAACAATTCACAACGATGGAACAGGCAATATTTACCGCGAGTGACTTTACTTCTCATCATGGGCAGCTTTTGGTGGGCGAACATAAATTCGTCTTACGAATATTAAAAATGAATGGTTCAACAATGATTTTTATAAGTTTAGCCGACACAGAGTGTTTGGATGAAATTGCTTTGGCTATGAAAATGCCGCAAGACAACCAGGTTATAGGCACATCTATATTGGGACCTCAAATTGTAACCGATTCCCAGCGTTTGGCTGAAAAACTGTGCAAGAGATTTGGACGACATTTTATTGTAAGCTATAATGTTAATGTCGATAGACTAACCGCTCCAATGCTGGAAAAGCAGTTGAATGAATATATACGAGCACATGAAGGTCAGTTCGTCTAATAGTAGTGCTGATATTTTTACATGTAATTAAAATTTTCTTGACACAAAAAATAAATGAAAATTTAAAGTAGATGTGTGTATATACTTTTATGTATGTTTAGTGAGTTGTCCCTTTAATCCCTAAGTACACAATTTAAGCAGCGTTGAGATGACGCTATTAAACCTTGCCGTATTAAGGATAACTATTTAGCAATATTAGCAAAGCCAGTAAATTTTCGTATATTTTATGAAATTACAAAAAGCATATGATTTAAATAATACTTTACTAAGATTTTATTTAATGCAATTTAGGTTGAATTTGTAGAATGAAGAAACGCACAATTAAACAACTTTAAAAAATCTAATTAGCTTTTTAAAAAAAGTCAGGAAAAGTTTATTGTGAAGTTACGAATTTAATGCTTAGATCTGAAATTTTTTAACAAAAAAAAAAAAAAAACAATTTAAATTAAAAAAAAAAGAATATTTAAATACTGTAATTTAGCAATAGTGAAAACACCAATTCTAGGAAAAGATAATGTTGTATAAGAAAAGTACTATTGGGACACCTTTAATTAATAAATACCACAATCATTCAATTTGTAATAACGTCTCCACGTACGTTTCTTCAGCACCTAATATATCAAAGTCAAAGAATATGGAAGTATTTATTGTATGTAGGTATGTAGATACTTATACATTTACTCAAAGTGTTGTAGGTATATAAATTTGTGAAAATAAACATCACACCGTGGAGGGTCATCAACGATTGTATTTTCATCGATGCAACCAACTTGTGTATTTTTAATGTTGAATAATGCAGTTTTAAAAAATTTATTTTTAGTTCAAAGTTTTTTTTTTGTCTTAAATTTGTTATTGAAATAGATTAAAATACTTATGAAGGTGGACCACACGGACTTAAACTCAACTGCACTTCGTAGATGATGACACCTTCTTTTGCGTTATCTAAATGATAATGAGGTCTGCCAGTGGTGATGATGATTTTGAATCAAACACATCACGTGTTTAAAAACAACTGCTAAAATATCTGGATATAAATTTAGTGAAAAAAAATCTATTAGAAATTTTTAAAGATAAATTACTAAGGGGAGGTGCAACGAATAGTGTAGTGCTCGTGGTATGTTTAAAATTGCGTATTTATTTAACAAAATATGTAACGCGTTTTATTTATAACAGTTCATCAATGTATTAATGTCAAACAATTTAAAAAATTCCCAATATAGAGAAAAATAGAATACATTAAGGTATTCACTTATTTGTTTAAAAACTAATTTTTATAATTTTCATTTAATAATATTTCATAAAAAACAAATAAAAAAATTATTTTGGATATTTTTAAACACATGTAGATCAATGTGTGATAATCGCTTATTGACTTCAAATGCATTAAAAGAATTTTACTATTAGGGCCATTAGTACAAGTTACCGATAGTTAAAGTTAAGATTTTGTAAGTTAAATATCGGATACTGTGTTAATAACTATCCATCCGAATTTTGTTCCAAAATTTTACCAAAAATACCGGTTATTTGACCCACAAAATTTTAACCTTAACTATCGAAAGTTGTAATAACAGACCTTAGAGTAGTAAACTAAAAACATTAAACGGTTCTCATGAAAATTATATTGGCCCATAATCATAGTCACAGTAAAGTCGGTATTTTTTAAAATCAATTGTAAATTCATAAAATTCTTATTAAAAAAAGTCTGCTCTCAATAAAAGCATACTTTTTTGTGACTATGATTATGGCCCATTTTTTTAATTATTTGATTTAAAAAAAACTAACTTTTTATACTAATGTAAATGTGTATATAAGTATATATTCGAATTACTGTTTGTAATCAGTTAATTTCTAATCTACTAGAAATTATTTTTATTTAAATGATAAAGCAGCATAAAGTTTGAGTCAACAAGTTAACGGTTTCTTTTTATTTTGTTTCTTTGCTCATTCATTGATAACTAACCAAATTAGTTAACCTATATTATGGACTTTGAACGTCTGCTAAAAACCCTAGCCGTGGAAGTTATTTCTTCAATTATATAATATATAAACAGAAAAATAATGAAACAATAAGTACGTTCGCATTCGTATTAAATTCTGATATACCTATGAATATATACAGTAATATAACTTATTTCTCCTGTATACCTATAACTTTGGATTATTTTAGGACACACATTAGTATATAGTATGTACACTACAGTAGTTAAAATTAGATCAGTTTAGACTTGAGTATATAGTACTTAATACATACATATGTTACGCACATGTAAATTTTTCAAAATTTAAATTATGTATGTAATTAAAAAATAATAACCAAAATATGCAGGGGTACCAATTCCATCAATACCACTCAGACTTCAATCACTATAACGCCATTTATTAACCAATTTTTAAAAGGCATGCCTTGGTTGAAAGGTGAAATCAGAAGAAAAATTATAGAAATCCGTTGGGAAAGAAAGAAGTAATGATTGGAAACTCTAAAAACTAGGGTATTTTTGTTCTTTAAGGACTCCAACAAAACAGAATTGGCACATGGCACCATGAATAATTTTTTTCTCAACTTTTGTGTCAGAGTGTAATTAATTATAATGAGAATGGTATATAGTATTAAAAATAATTGATGATGCGAAATTGTGGGCTAACCTGCCTAATAATCGTAGTAAAAACAAAATAGGAAACAAGTACAAAGTCTGGTTCATTATTAAGTAGAAGTAATTTATTAAAATTATTAAGTATGTACATTGTACGTATATATTTATACTCGTATAAGTAGCAGAAACATTCATACATTAATATCGTCTATATTTACTACAAATGCATATGTATGTACACTATTGTATGCAAAGAGATAACACCCACCGAGAATAGCATTGAGTTTATGGTGTGTCTGGCCTCCAGGCTTGTTTTCTTTTTAATCAGAATCTGAGAACAGAAAATAAATATAACAAATAAAATAAATGGAAAGGAAGATGAACTGGCACAAACGCATTATTGTCTGATAGACAAACTGTTAATTAATTATTAATAATTAAAAAACACAAGCACCCTGTTAAAAAATATTACCGATTAAAACCAAAACCATTAAAATGTGTATTTAAAGATGATTGAAAAAGCAACCACCAACCACACATATGGCGCACATTGAAATTGTTATCAGTTCCAGGCTAATGGTTAACGTTAAATATTGAGAGTACATTTTTACTGCTTCGTTTTATAATTAAATGTATGATTGGTTTGATTGAATTAATTGTCTATCTGGTTTAAACCGGATCATGCTGAACTGTAGGTTTAACATTGCGAGAACTTTTCAATGATAATAATTATTAAAAATTGTTAAGGTTTTTTTTTTATATTCATTCACATATTTAAAAAGTACATATGTATGTATGTTTGTATATGCGAAATTTATTAATAAAAAATTATATACATATATTTTAAGGGAGGGTTTTATTAATACGATTATTTACAGATTTTAGCAGTTCAAAAAGCCTAAAAGATTCCCCAACTGAATATGTATAGTTTCCAGCAAAAATTAAATAAAATTTATTATAATAACACAAAAATAAATAAACAATTAGCTCTATTTTACAACAAATATGCACAGCATATGTATGTAGGTATGAATGTATGTATAAAAAACCATTCATACATAATTGAAAAAGTAACTAAAATTTCGAAATTATAAAACCTTTCATTCGTATAAAACTGAGTCTAAATATGAGCGTATATACCAGACGAATAAAATTATTTAAATTATTATCAAATAGCCCCCCTAAAGCTGATTGCATTCGTATGTGTTTAAAAGTCAGTCAACTAAATTACCATGAGTTTACAGTTTTTTTGTTCATTTGGCTAAATAAGATAAGAGACCGTCTGATATAAAAACAAACAAAACGGCACATGTATCAAATTCGGTAATAAATATGTATACAAAAATTTATAATGCAAAAAAAATGATCTTTTAATCGTGGTTGGCTCTGAAAACAACCGTTATTCAGAACAGATTTGTATGTGATGCATTATTTCATGTCACTGTTATCTAATACGATGAATAAAAGCATTTTTTCTATGTTATGTGCAATATTTTGTTAATTAGTACATACATTCAAAAAAAATTGCTTAGACAAGAAAAATTTGTTATTAACATATATCGGTGCAGATTCAGATTAAGGTTATAGAGTGGGAGAATTGTTCTGTACAAAGTTATACTAATCAATTAAACACATTAGGAGGAAAAATTTATTGTTCTCCTTTCTCTTGGATTTGAATTTAACCAAAGCAAATTTACCAAGAAAAAGCTTTAAAATTAGCTCAATAAAACCATCCCTGAGTCCGATCCGATATCTACCTTTAGAGATGGAGAGGTTTTAACAAATTTTCAAAAGGAAATTAGCCAACAAAAAAATAGATGAAAAGAAATTTCCATAGTCTCTATATCTCTCTAAAGAGTTATGATCTATTAGTGAAATGATAAATAATAACTATTTACTCGTAAAAAATAAAGAAAAAAATAAATTAAAAAACAATCATGAAAAGAAAAGTAAATAAAAGTACCCACTAAACACTATCAACCCGAGATCCCTCCTGCCTGTCTAGAAAACGCTGAAAGGCCCCAATGATAAGACCTTATCATATAATTCGCATACAATATTACACTAGTACTAATACTCAAAATAACTCAGTCGTTCACGCAACGAGCTACAGAGAACTTGAAATCAATTCTTCCAGTTTTTTATTATTTTAAAAACATTTTTATGTGCACACAAATAAATAAATTGAAAATAATATTGAAATAAAAAGTAATAATAATGAAAAGTCAACCAATGATTTTTACTAATAGCCCGTATACCACTCAACATATACCCTTTTATACTTCATATCACACACCCCCATACACATTCAACTGCAGCGCGTGGCCAGAGGCAGCATATCAGCCATTTAGCATGAATGAGGATGTTTTACAAATGCAACAACAACTGAGATATCCTACACCACCTATCACACCTCCCAGGTGCCACAATAATACAGCAATAAATAAATTTCCGCCTGACCAACCACCCCAAGAAACGTGCCAGCATCTAAATAAATTTCAACAACAACGAACACAATCAGTTATTATGAAAGTAGGGCATGATAAAAACCCGCAATATTTACCGGCCGAATTATCTTATGAAACTTATGAGGAGCATACTCAAACAGAACTTCAAGAACAAGATCATTATTACCATCATAAGCAGCGTCATAATAACATTCAGCAACAACAACAAACACATAATGATACGCCTAGCAGCGGAGCATCATCACCCACTTTACACAACGAATTTATATGCGACTGGATTGATTGTGGAAGGTAAGTTTCAATCTATAACAAGTACAAATAGACTTTTGTAAACAGATCTCTTACAGATACTTTGAGAGTTTAGAGCTACTAGCACACCATGTTACCCTAATTCACGCAGTGGCGTCTTTAAATGATGGGCTTTATTATTGTCGATGGTCCGGATGTCAACGAACAGATAGAGGATTTAATGCTCGCTATAAAATGCTAGTACATGTACGTACTCATACTAAAGAAAAGCCTCATCAATGCCATTTATGTGACAAACGCTTTTCAAGAGCTGAAAATCTTAAAATTCATATACGCTCTCACTCTGGCGAAAAGCCATATATCTGCACCTTTGAAGGATGCCAAAAAGCCTACTCAAACTCTTCAGACCGCTTCAAACATACGCGTACACATTCTATGGAAAAACCTTACATGTGCAAGGTTCCAGGCTGTCAGAAACGCTATACAGATCCATCTTCTTTACGTAAACATGTAAAAACGTTTAAGCATTCGATACAAATTATGGATTTCAAGGTTACAGCTGCTGCTAATAATCCGCAACAAAACAATTTCGGCAATGCAGAAGAGGAATCTCGTTTATCATCTTTAAAACCAAACCATACCATTTGCTCACTTTTTATGTTACCAAAAGAATCTTCAGCTGCCACAACACAAAACTCATTTTGCTTGGCTATGGAAGAGATGTGTCACATCAATGCAACTCTCAACTGTTACTCTTCGGTTGGGAAAACATCAGCACAACCAGAAGTATATTGGTTGCAAGAACCCGAAAAGAAAGATACATTTCACTGCCAACATAATTCATCAGTATGCCAGCAAGTTACAAATTGTGAAACGAAAATGCAATTTGATCTAAATATAGATAAACCTCTCGATTTAAGAATCAAACCTTTTTAAAAATTCGCAAGAAGCATTTTTTAATGAGTATTACAAAAAGTAAAAAAATACGTACGTATAAAACCATAAAGAAATAATGAGCCAATATATGTATATTCTAGTCTGACTTTAGTCTTCTCATTAAGGTTTATTTTTGTCTTTTTTTATTATTATTTAAGTAAAAATGTAATATTTAATGTTAATTAAAAATATACTTAATATTTAAAATAAAAATAAATACCTTTTTAAAATTTGAGTATAAAGAAAGTATTTATGTCTTCAATGTTAATATGGACCGGAGAGTCGTTTGGTGTTCCTTATTCACAATCGGATTTGAACGAAATTTGCAAGACCTGTAGCTGTATATTTATAGATATGTACTATGTGTTAAGAAACTCTATACCATCATTACCAATTTTTATAGGCTTTTCATTTAAATAACGGTGACCAGCGTTCAATTCAATTAGTCTTAATTTGTAATTAATTAATGAATGCGGAAAATACGTCCATTTCTTAGATTTTATAGCCAAATAATTGGCATCTACTGTATAAGCACAACAAACGTTATGTTCTTCACAAATTGGTTTTAAACGTTCAATTAATTTTTTATAGTGCGTAGTCATGGGTTGTAACTTATTGTAACATTCATCCCAATAAAAAGTGTCCAAGGCATCAATCGCAATCAACGACACTCGTTTATTTTCCCACAACAAATCCTCAAAATCTTGAAAAGCAAATTCTAATTGATCCGGTGAGTAGCATGAAATATGTGTAACACATTCATGGTACTTTCTCAACGGATTTTCAAAAGCTCGTTGAGAACATACAACAGAATCTCTATTCATTATACTTTGAGTCAATTTATCAAAATAGTTGTAGTCGAACTTTTGAGACAAATCTATGAAAATGATTTGACAATACTTTCCTCCAAAAAAAGTCGATAGCGATGTGCGGGCCATTAATTCATACAAAAAAATACTCTTGCCACTTCCTGGTGTGCCAGAGATTTCTATAAGAGATTTTGCTAGTGGTCCGTTGTCGCCAAAAACTTCATTCCACACATTATTTAATGAAGGTCTTTCAGCTGCAAACTTTTTGACCATCAGCTGATACCCAGAGAGAATCATTTTCAATCAGGTAAAATTACTATTTTACATTAGAAGCCACTAGTTTTTTTCTATATTTGTACAAGTCCAATTTATAGTTACAAAGTGCGGGAGGTAACTTGACAAATTTACCTTATTTTCTTTTTTACCTTTAAAACACTCAAAAGTTGATGATAACGAATAATGCTGGCAAACACAGTGAAGTATCGCTAAAAGCAGTTTTAACATAAGCAAGTCGTATGCTGAGCTTAAATTTCATATAAAGATTGGAATTAAGCTTCCTGTTTTTTTTTAAATTTCTTTAACAAATAATAATAAAGTAAATATAAGCTACACTTTTAATTAAAAGTTTTATTTTATATGCATAGTGATATCATTCTCCTTTCACTGACTGTGAACAAAGAAGAAGAATCAAAGCCAAATGTATCCCTTGACACCTACCTTTTCAAGGTCCTGGTGAACTTATTCAGCTGTTGTGCCAGTGCATACATTAGAACACAGAACATTTACTAGTAATACAAATTGTAATTATTTTCCGCGAAGACAGATATTGGGCCATAATCATAGTCCCACTAAAGTCGTTCTTTTTAAAAATGACTTGTAATTCATAAAATTCTTATGCACAAGTCTGCTCTGAATAAAAGCCTACTTTTTTGTGACTATGATTATGGCCTATTAATTTTATAATTTAGATAAAACAGTCCCCGTGTTTTATAAACATTTGTCATTCGTATTTTTTTTTTTTTATAAAATCGTTATATAGTATTCAAACCTTTATTAAATTTAGGGTACGAACTTGTTTTTACATTTTTTAATTTGTTTTTTAAACATTTTAATATTGGAATGAATTTCTGAAATAGTTATCACTGTTAAATTCTAATAATAATATTAATAACTATATCTAATATATTTTAACCATACTATTGTTAAAATTATTTAAAATCGAAATCAAACATTTATAATTCAAATACGAGTACAGATAAATATTAAACTTTTGCATTGTTTAAAGTGGTCGTAGTATTTACCATTTTGTTGCAAATGTATACATCTATAGTTACTATGTATATTTATTGTTAGTTATTTTAAATAAACACAATACAAGAATAAGAAATTTGGTTATTTGTCCTTTCAAAGGATATACAAAAAATAATTCTCTGCTTTAAGTTAAGCGCGAAAAAATCGTACAACTCTTACTATGTATTGACGACAAATGGGACATTCACTTAAAACTTTACCACAATTAGTGCAAGTAGCCATATGGCCACATTCTAAAATCACACATTCTATGGGAGCATCCATGCAAATTTTGCACAATTCATCGGTTGGTAACTTTTCAACAGCTGCGTTATAATTGTAATCATTAGTGTTACATAATTATTTACATACATAATTTCTTCACATACCTGGAGTTGATTTTAGATTTTTCCACAATCTTTCAACACGATCTAAAAGCTCTTGCTTTTCACAGCATCCTTTATAATCGACTCTATGCAACATCAATATCTCCTTCAGTTGTTTGACCGTTAAGCTCTCCAATTGCTTACTGAAATAAATCTTAGTTAATACATATAGTTTCTGTCTAGAGAATTGGCATTATTAAAACATACATTGATTCAATTTCATCTAAATTTATAAAACGGCAATCTTTATCATAAAGTAGTAAGGATGTGCCTTCAGGCTCATCTTCGTTAGCGTTATATGATGGTACGCAATTATTTACTGCTTGTTCTACATTTATTTGCTGATCCACAGGGACTTCTTCTTCTCCGATTTCATTTGTATGCCTACTGACACTTCTTGTTGAAATGCCGGCTTCTGAATCGGAATATTCAAGAGATTTTGTACGTTGCTCCAAATATGCTAAAAACTCAGACAATTCTTGTTTTATATCCATTTCGGACATTTGCGAACTTTGTAAATGTTGCCGCATTTTTTCAACTTGCTCGCGTATGCTGGCTTTATTTTTACCACAACGAGTACAACACCGCTTTGTTCCTCTTTTTGTACTGGCAATATTAGAAGATGTTTGACATTCTTCTTCTATACGAGGATTTAGTACCGTATGATTAGCATCCTCATCTTCATCTTCAACGCCAATCTGCGGATTTCTTCGATTCAGATAACTTTCCGATCGACGACGAGTAACTCTTTTAGCTCTGGATGTTGGATGCACATGAGTAGGTGTAGGCGGTGGATGATTGATTTTTTCTTGAGTCTCTATGCAGCTTTCAATTTTATCGTTTTCGTTATTTTCAGGCAAGCCATTGTTAAATGCTGAAAATGTTTTGTCAATATTTTTTTCATATTCAGGCTGCTGTTGTTGAACATTTAATGCACCAAGCGCAGTCTCAGTTTCATTGATTTTTAAATCCAGAATTTGCCAGTTATCTGTAGTATTGCTAGTCGTATCAGTTGTGGTCTTACTGTCATCCGATATGCCACCTATTGCTCCCAATTCTTCAAAAGATGAATGTGACGACTCTTCATCATTGATGTAAATTTCTAACTTTGAATGCTGTGAAATAGCTTTTGAGGTACTTGTTGAAGTTGAGGGAGCACAATTATTAGAAGGATTCATATCCCCATTGAAAGAATCATGTTCATGCGTATTCAATGACAAACTTTGTGATTCTGTCACAGATTTTGGAGAACGAGCGCGCCCATTAAATGACGCAATAATTTCTTCGTCATCAGAGCAATTGCATTCCTCTTTTTTGATATTGTCACTACTGGTCAGTTCTTCCGAAAGTGTTGGTAAATTTACTACAAGATTTTCTGTTACAAAACTAGCGTTATCACTTGGCCTATGTTCTGCTATTGGGCTTGTTATTGGATTTTCTGGAGAATTTTGTTGACTACTTGCATATGTGGGTATTACCCTTGTAGTTACTCTAGGTTGCTCCGTAACATTTGTCGACACTGTCATATTTGTTGATGGCCGATTTTTTGAACACGCTCGACTTTCAAAATTAGCCAAGGAATCACTAATATTATCACCTAAATTGCTAAAAAAGTTTTGGCACGTCTGTTTTATACTATCAAAAGAATTATTTGCACTATAACCATGTTCACTTGACCTTGTACCGTCAACATTACGTACGTCTCCAACCTCATTTTTCCCAATATTGTGGTGTTGCGGTGTTGTGTGAAGGCTGCTACTACTACTACTACTGCCACTCCCACACTTATTTGATTGATTATTCATATTCGTTCTATTGACGTATTGCAACACCAAGTCGATCAGTTCCTCCTTTTCCACACAACCAGCAGTGGAAATATGTTTGGATTGTAAGTAAAATATTAGATCCTTTGCTTTTAATTTTAATAGATCTGAACGGACTAGAGGTCGCTTGCTAAAAACCAGACACTTTTCACATAAGGCATGTTTACGATTATTGTTGTTGCCATTTGCCAAACAATTTTGGCAATAGTAACGTTTGCAATCGTAGCAACTCCGTTTGCGTTTAAATACAGTAAATTGAACATGACATCCTTCGCACGGCATTATTTTTATTGCAGGACTAAAAACTATTTCTGTGTATATCTTATATATTTATCATGAAATCAATGAATCACTTCTTTTTGTTGTCAATTACATTTGTCCAACAGTTGAATGTTGGTCTCATCAATTTAGTGGATTGACAATCTGCACATATTTTTTTTGTAAGTTGTATATAGGTGTTTTATGTATTTTAAATTTAGTTATCGTCTTTATCACAAAAAATATTCATTGTAATTTACTCTTTACATTTTCGTTTTTTTAAATGTTATTTTTGCAGAACGAAAAGTATATAATTTTGAAGCAAGGGGAATTTTTCAATTTTTTTATACAATTTTTGGTGATGACAATTTAGCTAGTTTTGTATTAAATTGAGCTAGTTTGGTAACATTGTAAGAGTGTGCTATTACGCCTCCTAACTGTTCCACCAATCATTTTTTTTTAACAAAATTGATTTACATTTTTATTATTTCGCACTCAATTCATAAAATATACGACAAAGTACACCTATTAATTTGTGATTCCAAACTTTAAGAAACTTTCGAACAAGGAACGTTGAAAATGTTATTTGATCAATTTTTACCTCAGCAATTAAATAACGTGTTGATTACTTGACATCATTGATATTGAGCTTTACTATTAATTCACCAAGAAGTGTTGACACTTTGCTAACGGTAGATTTGGCAGCACCATCACTTGGTACTAGTACCATTATAAAAAGGATGTCGTAATGTAGACCCTTTACTAAAAGGGAAACTTAAGTTTTCATTTTATTTCTTGCATTTTGTAACAATAGTAAAACACATAATTAAAACTTACTTGCCCTGTCAGAATCTACTGAACGTAAAGTTCAAAGACTTTCTTCTGATTTTTCACAGATTTTCTTCTTCCTTTTTATATACGTATAATATAAAACTTATTATTATGGGTGTAGGGGGTTCAAAAATATAGAAAATTCTTCATATAAATAGGTGTAAAATATTCTAAATTAAAATAGCATTTTGACCTTTTTTCAACACATGAAATTTATATATCAATTTCGATGTGGGTCCTTTTATGAAAAAGTAAAACATATTATAAAGGTTTTAATAGAAGAAAATGCTAGAGCTGGACTCTTCCTGGTGGTAGTTTAGAAATCGAAATATTAAATAGCTGTCTTTACCGATCTTGGTTAGCCACAAATTCGTTAGAAAATAGAATTTTAATTGTTAAATTATTGAATAATGGACGTAAACGTGGGTGTAGCATTATGTTACTCGTTGATAATGTAGCTTTATGTTGGTGAGCGAATTTTTAAAATTGGTTTGGTAGCTTTAGAGTTAAAAAAAGAAATATTTCATTTTTAGTGTAACACAAGACAAAGCCTATAAAAAGTTGATACTTACTATTGCAGCTATAATCAAACGCATACTTTCATTTTATAATGTATTTAATGTAAAATGCTTTAAAAAAATTTATGAATTCCATGAACTTGACATTTTTGTATGTGCATATGCATACATATTTATGTATGATTGTATTTACGTATTATATGTTCTTCTGTGTATATGGAATTAGTACAAAAATTACAATTATTTTTATGCTATGAGTTTCAAAAACTTTTAATAATATTTATATACAAAATGGGGGTAAAATACATAAAAATATTAAAAAATTAAATTAATTGTTTATGAATTTTATGAAGCTAGAATAAAAACAGAGATCGTTTTTCAGAGATGAGGTTGCCAGCACCAATAAATACGTCTCCTTTTTTAAAAATCTAAGAAACAAGTATCTGTGTCTGGGTATGCAAAATGAAAATGATAGCCGGTTAAATTATTGGAAAGCCATTGTTTGAAAGGAAATCTTTTTAGATGATAGTTAAGGTTTAGTTAATGTACAATTTTACATATTTAATTTGATCTGTCGTTTTTTACTGTTGCAATTAAGTGGTATGTATGTGGCCTACGAATGTGTGTTTAAATGCGTTTGTTTTTCATTCTTATTCAAAATGACAATATTTATCTTAATACTATAATACATTTATTGAGCTTGTATTATCTTGAGTTTGTTTCTGCTGCTGAGGGTCGTCGTTATTGTTATCGTCATCGCAAGTTAACGCAGTCATTGCACCTATTTCCATACGTGATTTTTCGTAATCGACAAAGTCATCGAATAGGCTGGGCCAGGCTTCAGTATCATCGTAATTATTAATATCACACTGTTCGGAAAAATTTAAAAACATATTCCAAGTATCCTTTGGAATGCCTCTAATACTAGGATGTTGTTCTAGGAAATGTATCCATTTACTAAGTAAATCTGGTGTATGCACAGTGAAAACTAATTTCCACAATGAAATTGCCATATCTAATGACAAAATACGTTGGTCGGGTTCCAAACCGAATCTATAAAATATGTATATGTGTAGTGTTAGCTTTATGTAAATATATAAGCATATACAGAGCCCTGCATGACATTATTATTATTAGAAGCATAGAGAAGTTTTATCATACAAATAAGGACTTCCTTCTATTAAATATTATTTCAACGCCATTTGCAAATTATTAATAAAACGTATATTATAGTGTAAATAATAATAATAATAATAAAAATAATTCCACTTACCTAAAAGTAAACCGATATAATTGTTTAAACAATTCTGCATCAACTTTAAGTGTTTCGATTGTCTGTTCCAGTCTTATATGTATTGTTTCTATTGTATCCGCACGGATTTTATGAAGACCTTCTATAAATTCCGTTCTTGTAAAGCGGCACATTTGTGAAGCATCTAAGCACCAGGCTAGCACCAAAATAGCAAATTCATCTGGTTGATAATTGAGATCTCCGCATAAGCGTTCAATACCTTCAGCTAATATCATATCTTCGTCGGGTTCTTTATATTCTTCAAATAATTTATTCAATGTATTATCAGACACTTCAGACGTTTCTGTAACTACTAAAAGAATGTATATGTGTATATCAGATAAAAGTTAATTTTTAAAATCTTACCTGTTGCTATTATATCGCTCATGGCGGATGCATTGCCATTCAGCAGTACTAATGATTTTTTAAAACTACTACGTTTTATATCACAATGGTTTGCTGGTTTTAGTGGACTCCTAGCAGCGAGCAATTCGTCAGTTTCTTTAAATAAATGAATAAAACAAAAACTGCATTTGAAATATTTGTTACTTAAGAACTACTTCTAGAATTAAACATATTTTTTAGAATGTCGGTTGACTAATTTCCCAATTAATACCGCAAATACTACAATTGAGAAATCTTTTGAGTCACAACATAATCATAAATGAAAAATATTCCCTTAAAATTCTGATCTGAAAATGGAGATATAAGATTTGGAGGCTTACCATGAGATCGTTCCTTGTAAGTTGTACTTCCTCTCACCGTGTGAATTTGGTGTTGTAAATTATAGTGTTGTTGCTGCTGATAATGGCTTTCATTGGCATTTATGTTTAAAGAAGTACTCGTATATCTGCCATCACCTAGATTCGTTGAATGTCCAACTGACTGTACAGATGAAGAAGTTGCAGTAACAGCGCCACTACCCAACGTAGTCGACGTACGCTCTGTTGTTGCTTGCAGGCATTTCAGGCAGTTTCCCATAGCGGGAATTCTCAAATTTTAATTACCAGTTTTCTGTACGACTCCTTGAATTTGGTTGTCTATATACTGTATTAATTTACATATGTACATATATTTTCTAGTTTCGATTTTTTTATATTTTATATTAGCGGCAGTTGGCAATTTTTTTCTTATGTGGAAAAGTACTGTGCACAATATGAATTAATACTTTTTGTAATTTTGAAATAAAAGCTCTATTAAATGAAGATGTAGAATTTAAAGCGTAATATTGACATTGTCGTTTTTTTTATTGTTGGTATTTATTTATGTTTTGAATTGGCACTAAGTTTCTAGAACTACATTATTCTAAAAAGGAAATATGAATATTAGAACAAAGAATAATATATATGCATAATATATATGTATGGACGTCTGTACTTACTTTAATTAACATATGTAACTATGTTTATTTATTGCCTATTTTCTTGTTTCATGATGCACCCATGAAATATTGTGTGGCCGAGTTCCGGATGGGTAGTCTCTATGCAAACCTTCTGCTCACCAGAATTAGTTCCCAATTTTTTATGTGTTTTGTTAGATTATTCACTTAAATGTTTTTATAACAAGACATTTTGGAAACATTATCTCTGCCTTAAGATATTTTTGGAGTTAAAGACAGCTGCTTCTTTTTATGTAAATGAGTTTTCCTTTATTTCAAGGATTTTTCTAATTTGCTTTTCATATAAATTGCACACACACTTGCACCAATATATTAATAAATAACATTTAATACTCTTTGTTCATATTACTGCTTGATTCTAATTAGAGTATTCTAAATTTGTTAATATTATTTGACCACCAAAAAAAAGTTTATCATATTTTTAGTCTTGTACACTAGTGTTGTGAAAATAAAACAAAAAATATGTATTTATTCTTTCGTCAAATACATCTTCGTCAGTTAGAAAAATTATTGGCGCCGTTGTGAAATTAACAGTAGTGGTCCAACTACATAATTGACAAGTAACAATATATATAAATATATGTAAATTGACAAAAAAAAAATTAGAATAACAAAATGTTTACTTGACCCTTGTAGTTACAAAGTAAAGTTGTATAAAAAACAAAAAAAATAATGAAAAAATACTTAACATTCGAAACGTGTTGAAATTTGAACGCCGTTCTGTTTTATAAAAGTACTGTTGTTGAAATTTACTTTCAAAGTTGCCAGTGCAATTGTTGGATTCACTTCTTTGAACAATCTGCAGTTGTAATCCAACTTTGATGACGATATTGTTACAAATACTAAGAGAAGACTAAAAACTAAGAAAAATCTTTGTTTAATACATTTAGTCATAATGTTTTTTGTGATATCTTCTAGTTTGTAAAAACGCAAAATAAATATTAACTGAAAACAAGAGAGGCAGTGCCACACAAGTGTGTAATTTTTCACTAACCCAATAATAAGTTAACTTCTAAAATATTCATGTGTATCTCAACCCTTAATAATTCATTGTAATATTATACGAACAAAACAATAACAACAACAGCCAAAGAAAAAAAATAATACATCAGAGAACTGCAAAAATCGCATTTTTTTATTGATTGTGCATGATTATAATTTTGTATGTTTAATCAATCAAACCACATAAACAAACCATTTGAGTAAAAATTGTGCACAGCATTTGATTAAATCATGTTCGAGGCCATATTTCAATACAACATCCCTATTTTATTACGAAGTAGTTTACTCAAACATGTCTGATCGTTGATTTCATTTTTTGTTTTTGAATGTTTGCATTTTGCTTTTTAATTTTAATCTTATCGAACTGCGTAAAACACAATCAGTTTTTTTTTACTTACAGTGAAGGGTATAAAAACTATTGTAGGCAATAATAATAAAACAAAGGAGTGACCAATAATAATAAAATGAAATAAAAAAATTTTAATTACATAAATAGAAATTATACCACAAATGTTATGGTATATTTATATAAAATAAAGGGCTGCACAAGTACTCTTTATTATAAAATATTACACATGTTTGTAGTGATATGTGGCTGTCAAGTATGCTTGTGCAGCCCTTTAGTACATACCTACCTATGTAATTTGCTTTTCTTTGGTCATATGTTGAGTTAGAACGTTCTTGAGATGCCGATTCATTTTTAAATTTCATAATTATTAATTTAGGAGGAGGTTTCATCCCCTTAGCGACATCTACATGTTTGTTGCGTTTTAAGAAAAATAATGCGCTTGTTATAAATGACTCCACATAAATATGTATTCTGTAAATCGAAAACAAAATTCCGATTAAGAGTTGGTTTAAAAACGAGTTGTGTGGATTGGTAAAGTGTTGCATATTGTTTATATTGAGCTTTTTAATGTACATATGTAAATAAGTATGTATGTGCAATATATGTAGGTACACAAGCTTTTGATTTTTAAATAGAAATTTTTAGTAATTAATGGAAAGAACTCTTATCAGAAAATGATAAAATTTAAACAACGAAAATATACTTACATACATTTACTCTATGTGCATACCTATGTAGGCATGAGGTTTTAGGAGACAGTGTTCAATGCTCTCCAACCACCAAGCTGAAACTCCAATAGTGTAGTAAACACTCACGCTCTATATTTCTCTTTTCTCCCATGAGCACAATGTCAGTTTTAAGCAAATAAGTCACATCACGGTTTACATAATTATTTGGCTTAAACGGAAACAATAAGCCAACTTTTTATTTAGTCAAGTTCTTTTACTGTTCGACTTCACAAGTTGCTCCGCTCCGATACAACACATACACAGACAGCAAATAAACACAACTAAGAAAGTTGTATAAATTTTGTGTATTTATTAGTGTAAATTCTAAAAAATTTTAAATTAAAGTGATTTTAAACGATTTTAGGCAGTACTGCAGCAAATGAAAAGAAAAAAAATTAAAGAAATTAATATGTAGAAGAAAAACAAATTTTAATTTCACAAACTTACAAGAGTGAGAATTTTAATTTTTTTAAGCCAGCCTTGGTGCAAACATACACACAAGTACTGTGTATGAAGTAGCATATATGTACATAGATAGTAGATCGGCCAATTTGAGAGTTTTATTTTTCTTTTTATTCTATCATGTTTCCATGGAGAAATAACTTGTTTAAAAAAATTACTATGGTGTCACTTTGAACTTGGTTGCATCAAAACAAAGCAAACAAAAATACAATTATTTGGTTGGTACATAATTTTACAATGATTAGTACTCGCAGGAAGGCATAGTAATGTGATGGTTGAGTAAATTTCGGTCATTTTATTTAACAGACAAATTTTTTAATTACTGAAGAGCCAACAACTGTATATAGATGATCCGGTCTCTACCGGTCTTGCCCCGGCCTCCCGTGTGTGGGAGTTCTTCGACTAAGCCACAGTCACATTACACAAATATTGGTCGAAATAAGCATAACCACTTTTTTTTTAATTATTTTTATAGTCTAACATGACTGTTATTATGTAAAATTAATTCAAATAAAATAATAATGCAAGTATGTTGTATTTTAATAAAAATTAAACTAATCTAAGCTAGTGGTTATGTTTATTTCGACAAATATTTGCTTACAGTGACCGTCGTTTAAGCAGTTTGCATTTTGATTAGCTGTTTTTATCCGGCCTCTGACTGACCAGCGTAAAAGTACGAGGGGCTGATCCTAGAGTATATTAATAAATAATTGAATAGTGGACGTAAAAGTGTGTGTATTGTTATGTTACATAGCCCATGTTACTCGTTGATAGTGTAGCTTTATGTTGGTGAAATAATTTTTATAATCTTTTCGGTAGCTTTAGAGTTCATCCATTACAACAACAAAAACAAATTTTTACTTTTTATAATACTTAGTATAGACATCGTCACACGTTTTTTTGATGTACTATTGTGATGCACCGTATCAATTTATGTACATATATGTTCTTGAAACATTTTCACTCCTAAAATCAAAAAAGTATGTTCTTAAACTAAAGCTTAAGTTAAGAAGAACTTAAAAAAAGTTGTTAATTTTTCATATTATCGAATCTTTTGGCTTCTCTTTTAAAATTTTTTGTATTTTTCTTAGGGCCTTCTCGCAAACATATGGCGATATGTACATACCATATTCTAAAAAATTTATAAGTAGAATGTAGGCATTCTATTTTTTTGGTAATATCCATTAGTCAAAGTTTTGCGTGTAATGAAATAGGACTCTCATACTAAAGGGCTGCACAAGCCTACTTGAAAGCCTCACATCACTACAAGCATGTGTAATATTTTATAATAAAAAGTGCTTGGAAGCACTTCTGCAGCCCTTTAAATACATAGTAATTCCCAGTCCGAAAGCTTTAAAAGTGGAATCGTATGTAAATAATATATAAGGTTCTTTGTAATCGATACAAAACCAACCAACATGTTTGTGTACATTTTAATCATGAGTTTTGTATTAACTCAAAATCTTGTCAGGGCGTTTATATGTGTGTAATGCATATTTAAGGTAACTCTTATTTAATAGTTGGCTTAAAATCAAGCGCAAGAGTAAATTAATTTTAAAATCGTGTTCGTCGGTCAGCGTGTGGAATAGAGTAATCGGGTCAGTGAAAATTTGTTTTTCTTTCTTTTAGTAACGAACTTACAACACAATTGATACAACCGTAAAATCAAATTTATTACAACAAAAGCTAAACAAAACGTGCAAGTTGTATTTGAACAGCTAACAAACGAACAGACAAACACTTGAATTGATTGTAACAAAAGAAAAAAAACAAAAAAAAATTTTCTAACTGTCTGTAGATAGTGTCGCATGTGAAAAGCTATTAAATTTTGTTTGTTGAAGAAACAAAACAAAAACAAAAAAGGAAAGTGTTACTTACTCTGTTACTTCACTCTAGAAAGTACACATCCATACATATATGTATATGTGTGCATGTGCATACAGGTTTCTTTAATTTTCCTTTCTTCGTACTTACGTACTTGAATTGTTGCTGAATTTTGTGGCAAACAAATACTATTTTTGACCGAGAATGTCTTCCGATCGCTTTCACAAGTAAGTGACTGTTTTAGTTTCATAAAACTTCAAGGTTGGTTCCATCAATCTGTATAAATAAACAAATATTTATAACATCAGTTTGGCAAATACATATATGCACCAGCAGCAACATGATTTCTTTAAAGTTAATGAAAAACCGTTACAATTTGATTTCTATTTCTAAAATATTTTAGAGCAGCTAAGGACGGCCTGTTAGATGTTTTAAAGGAAGCCACACGTAAGGATGCCAATTCAAAAGATAATGATTCCATGACTCCAGTATTATGGGCTGCATTTGAAGGGCACTTGGAAGCGTTGCGCTTGCTGTGTGGTAGAGGGTCAGTATATTCTTTTGCTTTGCAAAGAATTAAAAAAAAATTAGTTGCAAGAGAGAATAAGCAATTTTCTAATAGAAATTTTAGTTTGATTCTTTCAGGGAATTTATCAGAAAATTTATTACGACGATTTTCCTTTTTTTTTTCTTCTTTTATAGTGGTGATCCTGACAAATGTGATCAATTTGGCAATACAGCCCTGCATCTGGCATCAGCCAAAGGTCACTTACGTTGTGTAGATTTTTTGCTAAAGTTTGGTGTTAATATTTATGCTTTAGATATTGACAAGCACAGCGCCAAAGACTTGGCAGCGATCAATAATCGTGATGAAATTTTACATTATTTAGATGCAGCTACAGCCAATTTTGAGGCCACCGATAGGTATGAGAATTTTTTTTGTGTGCCTTAATGATGACAATTTTTTTTTAGGAAGAAAGCAAAAGCTATGAAGGAAATTGCCGAAAAAAATTGCGAAAAACGTATTAAGGAGTACATGAAACGTCAACAGAAACAGGATCAAGACTTGAAAGAACTGAAATCACCTGTCTCCCCAACAAATGCTGGCAAATCGGGTAAAATGTTGTCAACACTGAAACAAAAAATCTGGTCAAGCCAAGGCAATCTGCACAAGATCAGCAAAGAGGTTTCACCAGGTCCATCTAGTGGCACAACCTGCACCAGTAATACTAAATTTAGTGACCTAGTACAAACGGGCTCGGAACATTCCCTTGCCAGTCGTAAGGAAAAGTCTTTGTCAAAAGCTAAAGGATGTACTGGAATAGATAGCGGCTTTAAAATAGGAGGAATTGAGCCAGATGGTAGACGTACCATCACTTCGTTAAATGGAGTACAAAGAGATTCAGAAGTTCTATATGTGGGCACGTTTAGCTCGAATGAGGACAATGGCAAACGAGGAAAAATTAGCGGTCTATTTGACATGGAGGAAACAGGCAACTCTGATACAGACTTAGTAAATTGTAAAACGGGCTATGGCACATTATCCCGATCTTTTTCACAACCCGACATTTTGAACGACAATGAGTCGACTGATCACCTGAGATCCGAAATATCTTTGCAAAGACCCACCGGCTTATTTGATCGCCCAATGCTGGGTAGCATCGCTTTTCGCAGGTCTGTAACAGCGGCCCTAAGCCAACTAAATAATGATACCTACAGCACAGACCAAGCAACTACAACACAATCTTCAATACGCACGAATTCTGTGAGCTCTAAATCACGTTCTGGCAAGCAAAGATCATTTTTAAATCTTACCGATTCCGATTCAGATGATGTGGAAAACTATACTGATGACGATAATGATCAAGATGTTGCTGGAGGACCCATTCAACGTTTCCTTTGCGTCTGGGGCTTAGAGGAATATTTACCCATGTAAGAGTTGGCAACTTTTCTTTTTCAAATATTTTCAATTAACAATTGATATTTTCCTCAGTTTCCAAAAGCAACAAATCGATTTGGATACGTTATTATTACTAACGGAAGCTGATTTAAAATCGCTTGGTCTGCCATTAGGCCCGTTTCGTAAATTAAGTTTTGCTATACAAGAGCGCAAAAATGCTTTAGCTAATCCCGGTACAATTAAGGATTCACATCTATAGAAAATCACTTTTGCAAACCACGAGCAAAGTTTATTTTTTGCCTGTGTTATCTACCTACCGTGTGTATGTGTAAATAAATAAAATAATTTAATATATAATTATTGATTATTGAGTTTTAGTATTTTCAATATTTCGTTTTCCTGTGGAAAGCGAAACATTTAATTAATTTTCCTGACGAAGACGAAATATTGAAAATAATAAATAATTTTATAAAAAACAAGACTAAAACTCAATAATCAATAATTATACTCGTATATTATATACAAATAAAAGTCTAAATAAATAATTATATATATATTTAAAATAATTAAAAAAAAATTTCATCATCATTCCGATGCGCCAAAGTCAGAGAGGGAAGGAAAGAGAAAGAGAAATATTTGAATTGATACAAAAAATACGAGCTTTATTTAAATTAAGAAAAATAACTTTTTTTTCGCAAGCTTATTTATCAAATTGTAAATATTAAATTGAAACTAGTACACAATAGCTGTAACACGACGTTTCAAACTTAACTTAACAGACTAACCCGAAATATGTAGCGCAGGTGTATGATACCAGTTATACAAAAGTAACACTTATAATTCTCAATCAGTAGAAATTAAAGAATACGTAAAGCCTGAAGCTTAACAAGAAGTCGGTGATTTGATCGTCGTAGTTATTCGTATGCTTTTATAGGAGACCGAAGCATTTACCCTCGTTCGGATTTAAATATTTTATTCGAAATTTTGATGTATTTGTCGTTAGCGACACAAGAACCAAATCATTTACTTTCGTATTTCTATTTGAAGGCAGCTTACTACATTTGTTTGATAGCGAGTGGCCCCTGTTTTGAAAAATTTTTATATGTGAGTTTTTAATAGAGAACACTATTTTTGGCTTTACAACGTTTTCTAAGAAACGGCATCGGGCATGAATTTATCTGTTATTTTTTCTTTTTAAAGTAGACTTGTACCACTTTCATAACTGATGCGGTTACTCTTATAAAAAGTTATAAAGCTCAAAAACACTATTTTTTATTAACATATAAAATATAAAAAATTGATCAAGTCAGGGGCCACTCGCTATCAAACGAATGTCGTAATTTGCCTTCACATCGAAATACTTGAAATTCTTGATGCGGCAGTTCTAAAAAGAGTAAGCAGAGGGCTGTTTATTTTTTTCTGTAGATTTGTAAAATCTGTAGCCAAATAAGTAGTTTTGTATTTCATCTAACAAA
Source organism: Thelaira solivaga (assembly GCA_947397855.1). NCBI lineage: Eukaryota > Metazoa > Arthropoda > Insecta > Diptera > Tachinidae > Thelaira > Thelaira solivaga. Next base: position 1,451,135 of record OX377614.1, read on the forward strand.
ATGTGTCGTTACGAAACTTTCTTAGCTAACAAACAGCTCGCAATAAAAATTTTTTTTATTTTATTACTTTTTGCTTTTTGCTTAAAAATAAATAAAGAAAATAAGTGAAAAAAAACTATTTAAATTAACGATTTTATCCTAAAATGTGTCAATTCATTTCTAGTCATTTTGCCAGCCCATGTTTTCCTTAAACAAAAAAAAAAAAAAAGTAAAAATAATGATGACGATAGTCGTAACAATGTATGTGTGTTTGTTAGTAATTGTGGATAATAACAGAATTTCAATTGTACGAGTAAAAATTGAGTGAAAAAATATCAATTTAAAATTAATAGAATACAAATTACAAATTTTACAATTTATCTGATCGTAAATAAAATATTTTAAAGAAGATAAGAATTCTATAAAGAACTTGACAAAATATTTACTTTGCTTAAAATACAAACACACACTTGCATTTGTCTGCACTTCTTTCTGATAAGAAAAACAATATTTGCCTGTTATTTCTGAAAGTGAGACAAGTCCACTTCTTAAAATTATTTTAATAAGCTATAGACTCCATCTGAACTTAAATTTATACCATTTTCAAAAATAACGGCTCATTTATTGATTGTGATAACCTGACAACCTGTGTCATTGTTTTAAGAAAAAAAAAAAATGTTTAATAATCGAGTGCACAATTGTTCGAGAGCTACACATTCTGTCTGCTGAGATTCAATGCTAAAAAATTTGGCAAAGTGTATTGTAGCTAACAAATCTTGAATGAAATTTCATCTATATTCTTTATTTATTTATAAATAACACAAAATTTAAATAAAAAAAAGGGAAGCAAGCAAAGTCCCAGGAATTAGAAAAGCCTAAATTCACAGCTTTTGTTTAAATAAAATTTAATCTACAGTTTTAATGTAACGAAAGAAAAAGGATTGAAAATAACAACATGTTGTGCACAAAATAAAACTTATCCAAGCCGTTCCACTTACTTGCATAGAAACTATTAAGCAGTTAAAGTTGGAAAAAACTAGACTTACGGCTGGCT